>CM032165.1:20898530-21122381 GCA_018901935.1 Pugionium cornutum | reverse complement strand
ACAACATAGAAAATCGGACAAGCTTAAGGTGGGGGTTTGATTCGTGTCATTTTGAACACTGAATCAAATGTTAAAGACAATTTAGTGCGGATATGTCAACTTGATCGGCCAGTTTAATTGATTATTCTAAACTGACCACTAGTGTTCATTGATCAAAGATTTACAAATGAGGAATAATGCATGGCATCACACAGTTTGAGATAGATTGGATTACTTGTTGGCATTGTCATAGCTATTTCGCTCCTAAATTTTGTCAAAATATAGATATTTCTACTAGCTTAACGTGGGTGTTGAATTCATATCAAAAGTTAATGACGATTTAGTGCGGACATGTCAAACTGCTCGGCCAGTTAAATTGATCATTCCAAACTGGTCACTAGTGCTCGTTGAGCAAAGGTTTACAAATGAAGCATAATGTATGGCATCACGCGGTTTGGGATAGATTGGATTACTTGGAGGCTTTGTCGTAACTGTTTTGGTCTTAAATTTTGTCACAATATAGAAAATTAAGCTACCTTAACATGGACATTGGATTCGTGTCATTCTGAACTGTGAATCAAAAGGTAAATACGATTTAATGCGGATATGTCAAGTTGATCAGCCAATTTAATTGATCATTCTAAACTGATCATTGGTGCTCATTGAGCAAAGGTTTACAATTGAAGCATAATGCATGGCATCACGCAGTTAGCGATAGATTGGATTACTTTCAGGCTTTGACATAGCTATTTCGGTCCTAAATTTTGTCACAATATACAAAATTGTGCTAGTTAATGTGGGCGTTGAATTCTTGTCATTCTAAACTCTGAATCAAAAGTTAAAGACAATTTAGTGCGGACATGTCAAACTGCTCGGCCAGTTAAATTGATCATTCCAAACCGATCACTGGTGTTGATTGAGCAAAGGTTTACAAATGAAGCATAATGCATGACACCATGCAGGTTGGGATAGATTGGATTACTTGGAGGGTTTGTTGTAGCTATTTCGGTGTTAAGTTTTGTCACAATATAGAAAAAGGAGCTACCTTAACGTGGGTGTTCGATTCGTGTCATTCTCAACTCTGAATCAAAAAGTCAAAGAGAATTTAGTGCGGATATGTTTCAAACTGATCGGCTAGTTAAATAGATCATTCTAAGCTTATCACTATTGCTCATTGAGAAAAGGTTTATAGATGAAGCGTAATGCATGGCATGACGTAGATTGGCATAGATTGCATTACTTGGAGCCTTTGTCGTAGCCATTTTTGTCTTAAATTTTGTGACAATATAGAAATATTAGCTAGCTTAACGCGGGCATTGGAACATGTCATTCTGAAGATTAAATAAAAAGTTAAAGACGATTTATTGCGAACATGTCATTTTGATCGGCAAGTGAAATTAATCATTCTAAACTGATCATTGGTGCTCATTGAGTAAATGTTCAAAAATGAAACATAATGCACTGCATCACTTTGTTTGGGATAGATTGGTTTACATAGAGATTTTGTCCTAGCTATTTCGGTCTAAAATTTTCTAACAATATAGAAAATTGAGCTAGTTTAACGTGGACCTTGGATTTGTGTCATTCTGAACTCTGAATCAAAAATTAAATACGATTTAGTGCGTACATGTCAAACCGATCGGCCAGTTAAATACATCATTTAAACTGATCACTGTTGCTAAGTAAGCAAAGGTTAACAAATGAAGCATAATGCATTGCATCAAGCAGTTTGGGATAGATTGGATTACTTGGAGGCTTTATCGTAGCTATTTTGGTCTTAGATTTTGTCACAATATAGAAGATTGAGCTAGCTTAATGTGGGTGTCGGATTAGTGTCATTCTGAACACTAAATCAAAAGTTAAAGATGACTTAGTGCGAACATGTCAAGTCTAAATTGATCATTCTACACTGATCATTATTGCATATTAAGCAAGAGCTTACAAAATGAAACATAATGCATGATATCACGTAGTTAGTGATAGATTCGATTACTTAGAGGCTTTTTCGTAGCTATTTTGGTCTTAAATTTTGTCGCAATATAGAAAATTGAGCTAGTTTAACGTGGGCATTGGATTCGTGTCATTCTGAACTTTGAACAGAAAGTTAAACACAATTTAGGGCGGACATCTCAATCTGTTCGACTAGTTAAATTGATCATCTAAACTAATCACTGGTGCTCATTGAGCCAAGGTTTACAAATGACTCATAATGCATGGCATCACGTAGTTTGGGATAGATTTGATTACTTGGAGGCTTTGTCGTAGCTATTTTGCTCTTAAAGTTTGTCCAATATAGAAAATTGAGTTAGGTTAACATGGGCATTGGATTCATGTCAATCTCGACTCCGAATCGAAAGTTAAAGACGATCTAGTGCGGAGATATCAAATTGATCGGCCAGTTAAATAGATCATTCTAAATTGATCACTGTTGGTAATTAAGCAAAGATTAACAAATGAAGCATAATGCATGGAATCACGCAGTTTGAGATAGATTGGATTACTTGGAGGCTTTGTCGTAGCTATTTTGGTCTTAAAATTTTTCACAATATAGAAAATTGAGCTAGCTTAACGTGGGCATTGGATGCGTGTCAATCTGAACACTAAATCAAAAGTTTAATACAATTTGGTGCGAACATGTCAAGTCTATCGGCCAATTAAATTGATCATTCTACACTGATTATTGGTGCTCAATGAGCAAAAGCTTACAAATCAAACATAGCACCTGGCATCAGGTAGTTTGGGATAGATTGGATTACTTAGAGATTTCGTCGTAGCTATTTTGGTCTTAGATTTTATCGCAATATAGAAAATTGAGCTAGGTTAAGGTGGTTGTTGGATTCATGTCATTGTAAACTTTGAATCAAAAGTTAAAAACAATTTTGTGCGGACATGTCAAACTTCTCGGCCAGTTAAATTGATCATCCAAACTGATCACTGTCGCTAATTCAGCAAAGGTTTATAGATGAAGCGTAATGCATGGCATGACGTAGATTGGGATAGTTTGCATTACTTGGAGGCTTTGTCGTGGCCATCACAATATAGAAATTTTAGCTAGCTTAACATGGGCATTGGAGTGTGTCATTCTGAACATTGAATAAAACGTTAAAGCTGATTTAGTGTGAACATGTCATTTTGATCGGCCAGTGAAATTAATCATTCTAAACTGATCATTGGTGCGCATTGAGCAAATGTTCAAAAATGAAACGTAATGCATTGCATCACTTAATTTGGGATAGATTGGTTTACTTAGAGGTTTTGTCCTAGCTATTTTGGTCTAAAATTTTGTAACAATATAGAAAATTGAGCTAGTTTAATGTGGGTGTTGGATTCGTGTCATTCTGAACTTTGAATCAAAAATTAAATATGATTTAGTGCGGACATGTCAAACTGATCGGCTAGTTAAATACATCATTTTAAACTGATCACTTTTGCTATTTAAGAAAAGGTTAACAAATGAAGCATAATGCATGGCATCAAGCAGCTTGGGATAGATTGGATTACTTTGAGGCTTTGTCGTAGCTATTTTGGTCTTAGATTTTGTCACAATATAGAAAATTTAGCTAGCTTAATGTGGGCGTTGAATTGGTGTCACTCTGAACACTAAATCAAAAGTTAAAGATTATTTAGTACGAACATGACAAGTCTATTGATCAGTTAAATTGATCATTCTACACTGATCATTTGTTCTCATTGAGCAAAAGTTTACAAATGAAACATAATGCACGGCCTCATGTAGTTAGTGATAGATTCAATTACTTAGAGGCTTTGTCGTAGCTATTTTGGTCTTAAATTTTGTAGCAATATAGAAAGTTGAGCTAGTTTAACATGTTCATTGGATTCGTGTCATTCTGAACTTTGAATCAATAGTTAAATAAATTTAGTGCGGACATGTCCAACTACTCGGCCAGTTAAATTGATCATCAAAACTTATCACTAGTGCTCATTGAGCAAAGGTTAACAAATGAAGCATAATGCATGGAATCACACAGTTTGGGATAGATTAAATTACTTGGAGGCTTTGTTGTTGATATTTTGCTTTTAAATTTTGTCACAATATGGAAAATTGAGCTAGCTTAATGTGGGCGTTGGATTCGTGCCATTCTGAACACTAAACCAAAAATTTAAGACAATTTGGTGCGAACATGTCAAGTCTATCGGACAATTAAATTGATCATTCTACACTGAGCATTGGTGCTCATTGAGCAAAAGCTTACAAATCAGACATACTGCATGGCATCAGGTAGTTTGGGATAGATTGGATTACTTAGAGGCTTTGTCTTAGCTATTTAGGCCTTAAATTATGTCGCAATATAGAAACTTGAGCTAGCTTAACAAAGGTGTTGGATTCATGTCATTCTAAACTTTGAATCAAAAGTTAAAAACAATTTAGTGCAGACATGTCAAACTGCTCGGCCAGTTAAATTGATCATCCAAACTGATCACTGGTGCTCATTGAGCAAAGGTTTACAAATGAAGAATAATGCAAGACATCACGCAGTTGGGATAAATTGAATTACTTGGAGGCTTGTCGTATCTATTTCGGTGTAAAATTTAGTCACAGTATAGAAAATTGAGCTAGCCTAATGTGAGCGTTGGATTCGTGTCATTCTGAACACTAAATCAAAAGTTAAATGTGATTTAGTGCGAACATGTCAAGTTTATTGGCCAGTTAAATTGATTATTCTAGACTGATCTTTGGTTCTCATTTAGCAAAAGTTTACAAATGAAACATAATGCATGGCATCATGTAGTTCGGGATAGATTGGATTACTTAGAGGCCCTTTGATAGCAATTTTGGTTTTAAATTTTGTTGCAATATAAAAATTGAGCTAGCTTTGCGTGGCCATTGGATTTGTGTCATTCTGAACTTTGAATCAAAAGTTAAAAACAATTTAGTGTGGACATATCAAACTGCTCGGCCAGTTAAATTGATCATTTCAAACTGATCACTAGTGCTCATTAAGCAAAGGTTTACAAATGAAGCACAATGCATGGCATCACGCAGTTTGGGATAGATTGGATTACTTGGAGGCTTTGTCGTAGCTATTTTGGTCTTAAATTTTGTCACAATATATAAAATTGAGCTAGCTTAACGTCTGCATTGGATTCGTGTCATTCTGAACCCTATATCAGAGATAAAGACGATTTAGTGCGGAGATGTCAAATTGATCGGCCAGCTAAATAGATCATTCTAAACTGATCACTGTTGCTAATTAATCAAAGGTTAACAAATGATGCATAATGCATGATATCAAGCAGCTCGGGATAGATTGGATTACTTTGAGGCTTTGTCTTAGCTATTTTGGTCTTAGATTTTGTCACAATATAGAAAATTGAGAGCTAGCTTAATGTGGGCGTTGAATTGGTGTTATTCTGAACACTAAATCAAAAGTTAAAGATGATTTAGTGCGAACATGACAAGTCTATTGATCAGTTAAATTGATCATTCTACACTTATCATTGGTGCTCATTGACCAAAAGCTTACAAATGAAACATAATGCACGGCATCACGTAGTTAGTGATAGATTCAATTACTTAGAGGTTTTATCGTAGCTATTTTGGTCTAAAATTTTGTAGCAATATAGAAAGTTGAGCTAGTTTAACGTGGGCATTGGATTCGTGTCATTCTGAACTTTAAATCAAAAGTTAAAAACAATTTAGTGCGGACATGTCCAACAACTCGGCCAGTTAATTTGATCATCCAAACTGATCACTAGTGCTCATTGAGCAAAGGTTAACAAATGAAGCATAATGCATGGAATCACACAGTTTGGGATAGATTGGATTAGTTGGATGCTTTGTCGTAGATATTTTGGTCTTAAATTTTGTCACAATATATAAAATTGAGCTAGCTTAACGTGGGCGTTGGATTCGTGCCATTCTGAACACTAAACCAAAGGTTTAAGACGATTTGGTGCGTACATGTCAAGTCTATCAGCCAATTAAATTTATCATTCTACACTGATCATTGGTGCTCATTTAGCAAAAGCTTACAAATCAGACATACTGCATGGCATCAGCTAGTTTGGGATAGATTAGATTACTTAGAGGCTTTGTCTTAGCTATTTAGGCCTTAAATTTTGTCGCAATATAGAAACTTGAGCTAGCTTAATGTGGGTGTTGGATTCATGTCATTCTAAACTTTGAATCAAAAGTTAAAAACAATTTAGTGCAGACATGTCAAACTGCTCGGCCAGTTAAATTGATCCTCCAAACTGATCACTGGTGCTCATTGAACAAAGGTTTACAAATGAAAAATAATGCATGGCATCACGCAGTTCGGATAAATTGAATTACTTGGAGGCTTGTCGTATCTATTTCGGTGTAAAATTTAGTCACAGTATAGAAAATTGAGCTAGCTTAATGTGAGCGTTGGATTCGTGTCATTCTGAACACTAAATCAAAAGTTAAATGCGATTTAGTGCGAACATGTCAAGTTTATCGGCCAGTTAAATTGATTATTCTAGACTAATCATTGGTGCTCATTGAGCAAAAGCTTACAAATGAAACATAATGCACGGCATCACGTAGTTAGTGATAGATTCAATTACTTAGAGGTTTTATCGTAGCTATTTTGGTCTAAAATTTTGTAGCAATATAGAAAGTTGAGCTAGTTTAACGTGGGCATTGGATTCGTGTCATTCTGAACTTTGAATCAAAAGTTAAAAACAATTTAGTGCGGACATGTCCAACTACTCGGCCAGTTAATTTGATCATCCAAACTGATCACTAGTGCTCATTGAGCAAAGGTTAACAAATGAAGCATAATGCATGGAATCACACAGTTTGGGATAGATTGGATTACTTGGATGCTTTGTCGTAGATATTTTGGTCTTAAATTTTGTCACAATATATAAAATTGAGCTAGCTTAACGTGGGCGTTGGATTCGTGCCATTCTGAACACTAAACCAATGGTTTAAAACGATTTGGTGCGAACATGTCAAGTCTATCAGCCAATTGAATTGATCATTCTACACTGATCATTGGTGCTCATTTAGCAAAAGCTTACAAATCAGACATACTGCATGACATCACCTAGTTTGGGATGGATTAGATTACTTAGAGGCTTTGTCTTAGCTATTTAGGCCTTAAATTTTGTCGCAATATAGAAACTTGAGCTAGCTTAACGTGGGTGTTGGATTCATGTCATTCTAAACTTTGAATCAAAAGTTAAAAACAATTTAGTGCAGACATGTCAAACTGCTCGGGCAGTTAAATTGATCATCCAAACTGATCACTGGTGCTCATTGAACAAAGGTTTACAAATGAAAAATAATGCATGGCATCACGCAGTTGGGATAAATTGAATTACTTGGAGGCTTGTCATATCTATTTCGGTGTAAAATTTAGTCACAGTATAGAAAATTGAGCTAGCTTAATGTGAGCGTTGGATTCGTGTCATTCTGAACACTAAATCAAAAGTTAAATGCGATTTAGTGCGAACATGTCAAGTTTATCGGCCAGTTAAATTGATTATTCTAGACTAATCATTGGTTCTCATTGAGCAAAAGTTTACAAATGAAACATAATGCATGGCATCATTTAGTTCGGAATAAATTGGATTACTTAGAGGCCTTTTGATAGCAATTTCGGTTTTAAATTTTGTCGCAATATAGAAAATTGAGCTAGCTTTACGTGGCCGTTGGATTTGTGTCATTCTGAACTTTGAATCAAAATTTAAAACAATTTAGTGCGGACATATCAAACTGCTCGGCCAGTTAAATTGATCATTTCAAACTGATCACTAGTGCTCATTAAGCAAAGGTTTACAAATGAAGCACAATGCATGACATCATGCAGTTTGGGATAGATTGGAATACTTGGAGGCTTTGTCGTAGCTATTTTGGTTTTAAATTTTGTCACAATATAAAAAATTGAGCTAGCATAACGTCTGCATTGGATTCGTATCATTCTGAACCCAAAATCGGAGATAAAGTTGATTTAGTGCGGAGATGTCAAATTGATCGGCTAGTTAAATAGATCATTCTAAACTGATCACTGTTGCTAATTAAGCAAAGGTTAACAAATGAAGCATAATGTGTGGCATCACGCAGTTTGGGATAGATTGGAATACTTGGAGGCTTTGTTGTTGCTATTTTGGTTTTAAATTTTGTCACAATATAGAAAATTGATCTAGTGTAAGGTGGGCGTTGGATTGGTGTCATTCTGAATACTAAATCAAGCGTTAAAGATGATTTAGTGCGAACATGTCCAGTTTATCGGCCAGGTAAATTGATCATTTTACACTAATCATTGGTGCTCATTGGGCAAAAGCTTACAATGCAAACATAATGCATGGCATCACATAGTTAGGGATAGATTGGATTACTTAGAGGCTTTGTTTTAGCTATTTAGGCCTTAAATTTTGTCGCAATATAGAAAATTGAGCTAGCTTATTGTGGGTGTTGGATTCGTGTCATTATGAACTTTGAATCAAAAGTTAAACACAATTTGGTGCAGACATGTCAAACTGTTTGGCAAGTTAAATTGATCATTCCAAATTGATCACTGGAGCTCATGGAGCATAGGTTTACAAATGAAGCATAATGCATGGCATCACGCAGTTTGGGATAGATTGGATTACTCGGAGGCTTTGTCGTAGCAATTTCGGCCTTAAATTTTATCAATATATAAAAATTGAGCTAGCTTAACGTAGGCATTGTATTCGTGTCATTCTGAATTCTAAATCAAGAGTTAAAGACAATTTAGTGCGGATATGTCTAGTTGACCAGCCAGTTTAATTGATCATTCTAAACTGATCACTGGTGCTCATTGTAAACTGATCACTGGTGCTCATTGAGCAAAGATTTACAAATGAAGCATAATGCATGACATCATGCCGTTTGAGTTAGATTGTATTACTTAGAGGCTTTTTCGTAACTATTTTGGTCTTCAATTTTGTCACAATATATAAAATTGAGCAAGTTTAACGTGGGTGTTGGAGTCGTGTCATACTGAACTCTGAATCAAAAGTTAAAAACAATTTAGTGTGGACATGTCAAACAGCTCGGCCTGTTAAATTGATCATCGAAACTGATCACTGGTGCTCATTGAGCAAATGTTTACAAATGAAACATAATGCATGTCATCACGTAGTTTGGGATATATTGGATTACTTGGAGGCTTTGTCGTAACGATTTCAGTAATAATGTTTGTCGCCATATAGAAAATTGAGCTACCTTAACGTGGGTGTTGGATTCGTGTCATTCTGAACTTTGAACCAAATCTTAAAAACAATTTAGTGCAAACATTTCAAACTGCTTAGCCAGTTAAATTGATCATTGCAAATTGATCACTGGAGCTCATAGAGCAAAGGTTTACAAATGAAGAATATTGCATGGCATCGCACTGTTTGGGATAGATTGGATTAATTGGAGGCTTTGTCGTGGCTATTTTGATTTAAAATTTTGTAACAATATAGAAAATTGACCTAGCTTAACGTGGGCGTTGGATTCGTGTCATTCTGAACAATAAATCAAAAGTTAAAAACGATTTAGTGCAGACATATCAAGTTGATCAGCTAGTTAAAATGAGTATTCTAAATTCATCATTGGTGCTCCTTGAGTAAGGGCTTATAAATGAAGCATAATGCATGGCATCACACATTTTGGGATCGATTGGATTACTTGGAAGCTTTGTCGTAGATATTTTGGTCTTAAATTTTGTCATAATATAAAAACTAGAGCTAGTTTAATGTGGGCATTGGATTCGTGACGTTCTGAACATTAAATCAAAAGTTAAAGACGATTTAGTGTGAACATGTCAAGTTTATCGGCCAGTTAAATTGATCATTTACACTGATCATTGGGGCTCATTGAGCAAAAGCTTACAAATGAAACATAATGATTGGCATCACGTAGTTTGGGATACATTGGATTACTTAAAGGCTTTGTCAAAGCTATTTCGATCTTAAATTTTGTCGTAATATAGTAAACTGAGCTAGATTAACGTGGGCGTTGGATTAATATCATTCTGAACTTTGAATCAAAAGTTAGGCAGAATTTAGTGCGGAAATGTCAAACTGCTCGGCCAGTTAAATTGATCATTCCAAACTCATCACTGGTGCTCATTGATCAAAGGTCTACAAATGAACCATAATGCACGGCATCGCACAGTTTGGGATATATTGGATTAATTGGAGCCTTTGTCGTAGCTATTTTGATATTATATTTTGTCACAACATAGAAAATTGAGCTAGCTTAACGTTGGCGTTAGATTCTTGTCATTCTGAACAATAAATCAATAGTTAAAGATAATTTAGTGCAGACATGTCAAGTTGATCAGCTAGTTAGAATGATTATTCTAAACTGATCATTGGTGCTCCTTGAGTAAAGGCTTATAAATGAAGCATAATGCATGGCATCACGCATTTTGGGATAGATTGGATTACTTTGGAAGCTTTGTCGTAGATAAATTTTTTCACAATATAGAACATTGAGCTAGCATAATGTGGGCAGTGGATTCGTGACATTCTGAACACTAAATCAAAAGTTAAAGATGATTTAGTGCGAGCATGTGAAATCTATCGGCCAGTTAAATTGATCATTCTACACTGATCATTCGTGCTCATTGAGAAAAAGTTTAAAAATGAAACATAATGCATGGCATCACGTAGTTTGGGATAGATTGGATTACTTAGAGGCTTTGTCGTAACTATTTCAGTAATAAAGTTTGTCGCAATATAGAAAATTGAACTAGATTAACGTGGGCATTGAATTCGTGTTATTCTGAGCTTTGAATCAAAAGTTAATAGCAATTTAGTGCGGACATGTCAAACTGCTTGGCCAGTTAAATTGATCATTCTAAACTGATTGTTGGTGCTCATTGAGCAAAGGTTTTCAAATGAAGCATAATGCGTGGCATCACGCAGTTAGGGATAGATAGGATTAATTGGAGGCTTTGTTGTAACCATATAGAAAATTATGCTAGTTAACGTGGGCGTTGAATTAGTGTCTTTTTAAACTCTGAATCAAAAGTTAAAGAAGATTTAGTGCGGACATCTGAAACTGCTCGGACAGTTAAATTGATCATTCCAAACTGATCACTGGTGCTGATTGAGCAAAGGAGGATTCCTGTCATCCTCAACTTTGAATAGAAAGTTAAAGAAGATTTTGTGCGGATATGTCAAACTGATCGGCTAGTTAAATAGATCATTCTAAACTTATCACTGTTGCTCATTGAGCAAAGGTTTACAAATGAAGCATGATGCATGGCATGACGCAGTTTGAGATATATTGGATTTCTTGGAGGCTTTGTCATAGCCATTTTGGTCTTAAAATTTGTGACAATATAGAAATTTGTACTAGCTTAACGTGGGTGTTTAATTCATGTCATTGTAAACTCTAAATCAAAAGTAAAAGAGGATTTAGTGCAGACATGTCAAACTGTCCGGCTAGTTAAATTGATCATTCAAAACTTTTCATTGGTGCTCATTGAGCAAAGGTTTAGAAATGAAGCATAATGCATGGAATCACGCCGTTTGGGATAGATTGGATTACTTGGAGGCTTTGTCGTACCTGTTTCGATCTGAATTTGTCATAATAAAAAAAATTGAGCTAGCTTAATGTGGGCGTTGAATTCGTGTCATTCTGAACTCTGAATCAAAAGTTAAAAAAGATTTAGTGCAAATATGTCAAGTTTATCGGCCATTTTAATTGATCATTCTAAACTGATCATTGGTGCTCATTGAGCAAAGGTTTACATATGAAGCAAAATGCATGGCATCCCACAGTTAGGGATAGATAGGATTAATTGGAGGCTTTGCCATAGCTATTTTGGTCCTAAATTCTGTCACAGTATAGACAATTATGCTAGTTAATGTGGAGGTTGAATTCGTGTCATTCTAAACTCTGAATCAAACGGTAAAGACAATTTAGTGCGGACATGTAAAACTCCTCGGCCAGTTAAATTGATCATTCCAAACTGATCACTAGTGCTGATTGAGCAAAGGTTTACAAATGAAGCATAATGCATGAAACCACGCAGGTTGGGATAGATTGGATTACTTGGAGGGTTTGTCGTAGCTATTTCAGTGTTAAAGTTTGTCACAATATAGAAAATGGAGCTAGCTTAACATGGGCGTTGGATTCGTGTCATTCTCGAGTTTGAATCAAAAGTTAAAGAGGATTTAGTGCGGATATGACAAACTGATCAGCTAGTTAAATAGATCATTCCAAACTTATCACTGTTGCTCATTGAGCAAAGGTTTACAAATGAAGCATGATGCATGGCATCATTCAGTTTGGGATAGATTGGATTAATTGGAGGCTTTGTAGTAGATATTTCAGTCTTCAATTTTGTCACAATATAAAAATTTATATAGCTTAACGTGGCTGTTGGAATGTGTCATTCTGAACATTAAATAAAAAGTTAAAGATGATTTATTGCGAACATGTCATGTTGATCGGCCTATGAAATTAATCATTCTTGACTGATCATTGGTGCTCATTGAGCAAAGGTGAAAAAATCAAACATAATGCATGGCATCATTTAGTTTGGGATAGATTGGATTACTTATAGGCTTTGTCGTAGCTATTTTGGTCTTAAATTTTGTCATGATCTAAAAAATTTAGCTAAATTAACATTGGCGTTCGATTCGTGTCATTCAGAACTCTAAATCAAAAGATAAAGACGATTTAGTACGGGCATGTCAAACTGATCTTCCTGTTAAATATATCATGCTAAACCGATCACTATTGCTAATTAAGCAAAGGTTTATAAATGAAGCATAATGCATGCATCAGGCTGCTGGGATAGATTGGATTACTTGGAGGCTTTGTCGTAGCTATTTTGGTCTTAAATTTTGTCACAGTATAGAACATTGAGTTAGTTTAACGTGGGCGTTGGATTCGTGTCATTCTGAACTCTAAATCAAAAGTCAAAGATGATTTAGTGCGAACATGTCAAGTATATCGGCCAGTTAAATTGATCATTTTACACAGATCATTGGTGCTCATTGATCAAAAGTTTACAAATGAAACATAATTCATGGCATGACGTAGTTTGGTATAGATTGGATTACTTAGAGGCTTTCTCCTAGCTATTTCGGTCTCAAATTTTGTTGCAATATAGAAAATTGAACTAGTTTAACGTGGGAGCTAGATTCGTGTCATTATGAATTTTGAGTCAAAAGTTAAAAGCAATTTAGTGTGTACATGTCAAAATGCTCAGCCAGTTAAATTGATCACTCCAAACTGATCACTTGTGCTCATGGAGCAAAGGTTTACAAATGAAGCATAATTCATGGCATCTCGCAGTTTGGGATAGATTGGATTAATTGGAGGCTTTGTCGAAGCTATTTTGATCTTAAATTTTGTCACAATATATAAAATTGAGCTAATTTAGCGTGGGCGTTGGAGTCGTGTCATTCGGAACAATAAATTATGGACGATTTATTGCGAACATGTCTAGTCTATCGGCCAGTTAAATTGATGATCTACACTAAGCATTGGTGTTCATTAAGAAAAGTTTACAAATGAAACATAATGTGTGGCATCATGTAGTTTGGGATTGATTGGATTACTTTGTAGCTTTTCGTAACTATTTTGGTCCTAAATTTTCTCGCAATATTGAAAACTGAGCTAGCTTAACATGAGGGTTTAATTCGTGTCATTCTATACTTTAAATCAAAAGTTAAAGATGATTTAGTGTGGACATGTCAAACTTCTCGGCCAGTCAAATTGATCACTGGTGCTCATTGGGCAAAGGTTTACAAATGAAGCATAATGCATCACACCACGCAGATTGGGGTAGATTGGATTACTTGGAGGGATTGTCGTAGCTATTTCGGGGTTAAATTTTGTCACAATATAGAAAAGATGCTATCTTAATGTGGGCGTCGGATTCGTGTCATTCTGAACTTTGAATCAAGAGTTAAAGAAGATTTAGTAGGGATATTTCAAACTGATCAGCTTGTTAAATAGATCACTCTAAGCTGATCACTGTTGCACATTGATCAAAGGTTTACAAATGAAGCATAATGCAAGGCATCACACAGTGTGGGACAGATTGGATTACTTGGAGGCTTTGTCGAAGATATTTCGGTCTTAAATTTTATCCCAATATAGAAAATTGAGTTAGCTTAACGTGGGCGTTGGATTCCGGTCATTCTGAAAAATTAATCAAAAGTTAAATACGATTTAGTGCAAACATGTCAAGTTGATCAACCAGTTAAATATATCTTTCTAAACTGATCACTGTTGGTAATTAAGCAAGGTCTACAAATGAAGCATAATGTATGATATCACGTAATTTGGGATAGATTGGATTATTTGGAGGCTTTGTCGTAGCTATTTTGGTCTTAAATTTTGTCACAATGTAAAAAATTGAGCTAGCTTAACGTGGGCCTTGGATTCGTATCATTATGAACTTTGTATCAAAAGTTAAAAACAATTTAGTGTGGATATGTCAAACTGCTCGACCAGTGAAATTGGTCATTCCGAACTGATCATTGTGCTCATTGAGCAAAGGTATACAAATGAAGCATAATGCATGGCATCACTGATTTTGGGAGAGACTGGCTTACTTGGAGGCTTTGTCGTAGCTATTTCGGTCTTAAACTTTTAAACCATATACAAAATTGAGCTACCTTAACGTAGGCATTGGATTCGTGACATTCTGAACTGTGAATCAAAAGTTAAATACAATTTACTGCAGATAAGTCAAGTTGATCGGCGAGTTAAATTGATCATTCTAAACTGATCATTGGTGCTCATTGAGCAAAGTTTTACAAATGAAGCATAATGCATGGTATCACGCAGTTTGAGATAGATTGGATTACATGAAGATTTTGTCATAGTTATTTCGGTCTCAAATTTTACCCCGATATAGAAAATTGTGCTAGCTTAACGTGGCCGTGGAATTCCTGTCATTCTAAACTCTGAATCAAAAGTTAAAGATGATTTAGTGCGGACATGTCAAACTTCTCGGCCAGCTAAATTGATAATTCCAAACTAATCGCTGGTGCTCATTGAGGACAGGTTTACAAATGAAGCACAATGCATGGCATCACCCAGTTTGGGATAAATTGGATTACTTGGAGGCTTTGTCGTAGCTATTTCAGTCTTAAATTTTGTCACAATAAAGAAAATTGGGCTAGCTTTACATGGGCGTTCGATTTGTGTCATTCTGAACTCTGAATTAAAACTTAATGACAATTTAGAGCAGATATGTCAAGTTTATCGGCTAGTTTAATTGATCATTCTAAACTGATCCCTGTTGCACATTGAGCAAAGGTTTATAAATGAAGCATAGTGCGAATCTGTCAAACTGTTTGGCCTGTTAAATAAATCATTCTAAACTGATCACTGGTGCTCATTGAGCAAAGGTTTACAAATGAAGCATAATGCATGGCATCACGCAGTTTGGGAGAGATTGGATTACTTGAAGGCTTCGTCGTAGCTATTTCGGTTTTAAATTTTGTCACAGTATAGAAATATTAGCTAGCTTAACGTGGTAGTTGGATTTGTGTCATTCTGAACACTAGATAAAAAGTTAAAGAGGTTTAGTGTGAACAAGTCAAGTCTATCGGCCAGTTAAATTGATCATTCTACACTAATCATTGGTGCTCATTGAGCAAAATTTTACAAATGAAACATAATGCATGGCATCTTATAGTTTGGGATATTTTGGATTAGTTAGAGGCATTATAGTAGCTATTTTGGTCTTAAATTTTGTTGCAATATAGCAAATTGAGCTAGTTTAACGCGGGCATTGGAATCGTGACATTCTGAACTTTGAATCAAAACATAAAAACAATTTAGTGCGGACATGTCAAACTGCTTGGCCAGTTAAATTGATCAATCCAAGCTGATCACTGGTGCTCATTGTACAAAGGTTTACAAATGAAGCATAATGCATGGCATCACGCAGTTTGGGATAGACTGGATTACTTGGAGGCTTTGTCGTAGGTATTTCGGTCTTAAATTTGGTCACAAAATAGAAACTTGAGCTACCTTATGGTGGGCGTTGGATTCGTGTCATTCTGAACTCTGAATCAAAAGTTAAAGACGATTTAATGCGGATATGTCAAGTTGATCGGCTCGTTAAATTGATCACTTTAAACTGATCATTGGTGCTCATTAAGGAAAGCTTTACGAATGAAACATAATGCATGGCATCACGTAGTTTAGGATAAATTAGATTACTTGGACGCTTTTTCTTAGCTATTTCGGTGTTATGTTTTTTCACCCCATACAAAATTTAGCCAGCTTAACGTGAGCATTGGATTCTTGTTTTTCTGAACTCTCAATCAAAAGTTACGGATGATTTAGTGCAGACATGTCAAGTTGATCTACCAGTTAAAATAATCATTCTAAACTGATCACTGGTGCTCACACAGTAAAGGCTTATGAATGGAGCATAATGTATGGAATCACGTAGTTTGGGATAGATTGGAATAGTTGGATGTTTTGTCGTAGCTATTTTGGTATTAAATTTTGTCACAACATAGTAAATTGAGCTAGCTTAACATGGGCGTTGGATTCGTGTCATTCTGAACTCTAAATCAAAAGCTAAAGACGATTTAGTACGGATATGTCAAGTTGATCGGCCAATTTAAATGATCATTCTAAACTCATCATTGGTTCTCATTGAGCAATGGTTTACAAATGAAGCATAATGCATAGCATCACGTAGTTTGGGATAGATTGGATTACTTGGAGATTTTTTCATAGCTATTTCCATCTTAAATTTTGTCACTATAGAGCAAATTTAGTGAGCTTAACGTGGGTGTTGGATTCGAGTAATTCTGAATTCTGTATCAAAAGTTGAAGACGATTTAGTGTGGACATGTAAAGTTGATTGGTTAGTTAAAATGATCATTGTAAAGTGATCATTGGTGCTCCTTGAGTGAAGGCTTATAAATGAAGCATAATGCATGGCATAACGCATTAGGATAGATTGGGTTATTTGAGGCTTTGTATAGCTCTTTGAGTCTCAAATGTCGTCACAATCATTCTACACTAATCATTGGTGCTCATTGAGCAAAAGTTTACAAATGAAACATAATGCATGGCATCTTATAGTTTGTGATATTTTGGATTAGTTAGAGGCTTTATAGTAGCTATTTTGGTCTTAAATTTTGTAGCAATATAGCAAATTGAGCTAGTCTAACGCAGGCGTTGGAATCGTGACATTCTGAACTTTGAATCAAAAGTTAAAAACAATTTAGTGCGGACATGTCAAACTGCTCGGCCAGTTAAATTGATCATTCCAAACTGATCACTAGTGCTCATTGAAAAAAAGGTTTACAAATGAATCATAATGCATGGCATCACACAGTTTGGGATAAATTGGATTACTTGGAGGCTTTGTCGTAGCTATTTCGCTCTTAAATTTTGTCACAATAAAGAAAATTGGGCTAACTTAACATGGGCGTTCGATTTGTGTCATTCTGAACTCTGAATCAAAACTTAATGACAATTTAGTGCAGATATGTGAAGTTTATCGGCTAGTTTAATTGATCATTCTAAACTGATCACTGTTGCATATTGAGAAAAGGTTTATAAATGAAGCATAGTGCGAACATGTCAAACTGTTTGGCCAGTTAAATAAATCATTCTAAACTGATCACTGGTGCTCATTGAGCAAAGGTTTACAAATGAAGAATAATGCATGGCATCACGCAGTTTGGGAGAGATTGGATTACTTGAAGGCTTCGTCATAACTATTTTGGTTTTAAATTTTGTCACAGTATAGAAATATTAGCTAGCTTAACGTGGGAGTTGGATTTGTGTCATTCTGAACACTAAATCAAAAGTTAAAGAGGCTTAGTGCGAACAAGTCAAGTCTATTGGCCAGTTAAATTTATCATTCTACACTAATCATTGCTGCTCATTGAGCAAAAGTTTACAAATGAAACATAATGCATGGCATCTTATAGTTTGGGATATTTTAGATTAGTTAGAGGCTTTATAGTAGCTATTTTGGTCTTAAGATTTTGTTGCAATATAGCAAATTGAGCTAGTTTAACGCGGGCGTTGGAATCGTGACATTCTGAACTTTGAATCAAAACTTAAAAACAATTTAGTGCGGACATGTCAACCTGCTCGGCCAGTTAAATTGATCATTCCAAGCTGATCACAGGTGCTCATTGAGCAAAGGTTTACAAATGAAGCAAAATGCATGGCATCACGCAGTTTGGGATAGCCTGGATTACTTGGAGGCTTTGTCGTAGGTATTTCGGTCTTAAATTTGGTCACAAAATAGAAACTTGAGCTACCTTAAGGTGGGCGTTGGATTCGTGTCATTCTGAACTCTGAATCAAAAGTTAAAGACGATTTAGTGCGGATATGTGAAGTTGATCGGCTAGTTAAATTGATCACTTTAAACTGATCATTGGTGCTCATTAAGGAAAGGTTTACGAATGAAACATAATGCATGGCATCACGTAGTTTAGGATAAATTAGATTACTTGGACGCTTTTTCTTAGCTATTTCGGTGTTATGTTTTTTCACCCCATACAAAATTTAGCTAGCTTAACGTGAGCATCGGATTCTTGTTTTTCTGAACTTTTAATCAAAAGTTACGGATGATTTAGTGCAGACATGTCAAATTGATCTACCAGTTAAACTAATCATTCTAAACTGATCATTGGTGCTCACACAGTAAAGGCTTATAAATGGAGCATAATGTATGGAATCACGTAGTTTGGGATAGATTGGAATAGTTGGAGGTTTTTTCGTAGCTATTTTGGTCTTAAATTTTGCCACAACATAGTAAATTGAGCTAGGTTAACATGGGCGTTGGATTCGTGTCATTCGGAACTCTAAATCAAAAATTAAAGACAATTTAATACGGATATGTCAAGTTGATCGGCCAATTTAAATGATCATTCTAAACTCATCATTGGTTCTCATTGAGCAATGGTTTACAAAGGAAGCATAATGCATAGCATCACGTAGTTTGGGATAGATTGGATTACTTGGAGATTTTTTCATAGCTATTTCCATCTTAAATTTTGTCACTATAGAGCAAATTTAGTGAGCTTAACGTGGGTGTTGGATTCGAGTAATTCTGAATTCTGTATCAAAAGTTGAAGACGATTTAGTGTGGACATGTAAAGTTGATTGGTTAGTTAAAATGATCATTGTAAAGTGATCATTGGTGCTCCTTGAGTGAAGGCTTATAAATGAAGCATAATGCATGGCATAACACATTAGGATAGATTGGGTTATTTGAGGCTTTGTATAGCTCTTTGAGTCTCAAATGTCGTCACAATATAGAAAATTGAGCTAGTTCTATGTGGGCGTTAGATTCGTGTTATTCTGAACTCTAAATCAAAAAGTTAAACATGATTTAGTGAGGACATGTCAATTTGAACGGGCAGTTAAATTGATAGTTCTAAACTGATTAGTGGTCCTCCTTGACTAAAAGAGTATAAATCAAGCATAATGCATAACATCACACAATTTTGGATAGATTGGATTACTTGGAGGCTTTTTCGTAGCTATTTTGGTATTAAATTTTATAATATTATAGAAAATTGAGCTACCTTTACTGGGGCATTGGATTCGCGTCATTCTGAACTCCGAATGAATTCAAATAACACTTTTTTGCTTGTATGATCGGTACAACTTTGTTTTTGGTCTCGACAAAAAAGGAATTCGAAATTGGGTCGAATGAATAAAGAAAAATGGGTGGATAAAAAAAAGTTTTCCTTATTCTAAGAAAAAAAGTTAAAGGCAATTTAGTGCAGACATATCAAGTTGATTGGCCAGTTAAATTGATCATTCTAAACTGAGCACTAGTGCTCATTAAGCAACGTTTTACAAATGAAGCATAATGCATGACATCACGTAGTTTGGGATATATTGGATTACTTGGAGTCTTTTTCGTAGCTATTTCGGTCGTAAATTTTTTTACAATATAGAAAATTGAGCTAGCTTTACGTAAGCGTTGGATTCGTGTCACTCCGAACTCTTAATCAAAAGTTAAACATGATTTAGATCAGACATGTCAATTTGATCGGCCAGTTAAAATGATCATTCTAAATAGATCATTGGTGCTCTTTGAGTAATGGCTTATAAACGAAGCGTAACGCATGGCATCACAAAATTTAGGATAGATTGGTTTACTTTGAGGCTTTGTCAAGCTCTTTCAGTGTCAAATGTTATCACAATATAGAAAATTGGGGCAGATTAACATGGGCGTTGGATTCATGTCATTTTGTGTTCTAAATCAGAATTTAAAGACAATTTAGTGCGGACATGTGAAGTTGATCAGCTAGTTACAATGATCAATCTAACCGATCATTGGTTCTCATTCAAAAATGGTTTACAAATGAAGCATAATGTGTGGCATCACGCAGTTTTGGATAGAGTGGATTACTTGGAGGCTTTGTCGTATCTATTTCGGTCTTAAATTTTATCACAATATATGAAATTGAGCTAGCCTAATGTGAGCGTTGGATTCGTGTCATTCCGAACTCTAAATCAAAATTTATGATGATTTAGTGTGGACATGTCAAGTTGATCAGCCAGTTAAAATAAACATTCTAAACAGATGATTGGTCGTCATTAAGTAAAGGCTTGTAAATGAAACATAATGCATGTCATCACGTTAGTTAGAATAAATTGGATTACTTTGAGGCTTTTCCAAGCTCTTTTAGTCTCAAATGTTATCACAATATGGAAAATCGAAAGTGGGTGTTGGATTCATGTCAATTTCTGCGCTAAATCAATAGGTGAAGGCGATTTAGTGCGGACATGTAAAGTTGATCAGCTAGTTACAATGATCATTCTAAACTTATCATCGGTGGTCATTGAGCAAAGGTTTAGAAATGAAGCATAAGGCATGTCATCAGGAAGCTTGGGATAGATTGGATTACTTAGAAGCTTTGTCGGTCTTAAATTTTGTCACAATATCGAAAATTGAGCTAGCTTAATGTGGGCGTTGGATTCGTGTCATTATCAACTCTAAATCAAAAGTTACATATGATTTAGTGCGGACATGTCAATTTGATTGGCCAGTTAAAATTATCATTATAAACAGATCATTGGTGTTATTTGAGTAAAGGCTTGTAAATGAAGCATAATGCATATCATCACGCAGCTTGGGATACATTGAATTACTTGGAAGCTTTTTTGTAGATCCTTCAATCTCAAATGTTGTCACAATGTGTAAAATTGAGCCAGCTTAACGTGGGCATTGGATTCATGTCAATTTTTGCTCTAAATCAATAACTAAAGACAATTTAGTGCGAAAATGTCAAGATGATCAGCTAGTTACAATGATCATTCTAAACTGATCATTGGTGCTCACTGGGCAAAGGTTTACAAATGAAGCATAATGCATGGCATCATGAAGTTTGGGGTAGATTCGACTTAGAAGCTTTGTCATAGTTATTTTGATCTTAAATTTTGTCCCAATATAGGAAATTGAGGTAGCTTAATGTGGGCATTGGATTAGTGTCATTCTGAACTCTAAATCAAAAATTACAAATGATTTAGTACGGACATGTCAAGTTGATCGGTCAGTTAAAACGATCATTCTAAACAGATCATTGGTGCTCCTTTAGTAAAGGATTAGAAATGAAGCATAATGCATGGAATCTCACAGTTTAGGACAGACTGTATTACTTTGAGGCTTTGTCAAGCTGTTTTAGTCTCAAATGTTATCACAATATGGAAAATTGGGCTAGTTTAAGGTGGGCATCGGATTTCGTGTCATTATAAACTCTAAATCAAAACTTACGGATGATTTAGTGCGGACATTCAAAGTTGCTCGACTAGTTAAAATGATCATTCTGAACAGATCATTGCTGCTCCATGAGTAAAGGCTTATAAATGAAGCATAATGCATGGCATCATGCAGTTTAGGATAGATTGGTTTACTTTGAGGCTTTGTCAAGCTCTTTTAGTCTCAAATGTTATCACAATATGGAAAATTGAGCCAGCTTAACGTGGGTGTTGGATTCATGTCAATTTTTGTTCTAAGTCAATAGTTAAAGACGATTTAGTGCAGACATGACATGTTGATTCGCTAGTTATAATGATCATTCTAAACTGATCTGTGGTGCTCATTGAGCAAAGTTATAGAAATGAAGCATCATGCATGACATCACTTAGTTTGGGATAGATTGGACTACTTAGAAGCTTTTTCGTAACTATTTCTGTTTTAAATTTTTTCACAATATAGAAAATTGAGCTAGCTTAATGTGGGCATTGGATTCGTAATTCTGAACTCTAAATCAAAAGTTACGGACGATTTAGTGCAGACATGTCAAGGTTATCAGCTAGTTAAAATGATCATTTTAAACTGATCATTGGTGCCCATTTAGTAAAGGTTTACAAATGAAGCAATATGCATGACCTCACACAGTTTGGGATAGATTGGATTGCTTGGAGGATTTTTTGTAGCTATTTCGGTCTTAAACTTTTTCACAATATAGAACATTGAGCTATCTTAACATGGGCGTTGGATTCATGCTATTCTAACTTTGAATCAAACGGTAAAGACGATTTAGTGCAGACATGTCAAGTTGATCAGCCACTTAAAATTATAATTCTAAACTCACCATTGGTGGTGATTGAGCAAAGTTTTACAAATGAACCCATAAGTATGGTATCACGCAGCATGGGATAGATTGGATTACTTGGAGGCTTTGTCGTTGCTATTTTGGTCTAAAACATTGTCACAATATAAAAATTGAGCTAGCTTAACATAGACGCTGGATTTGTGTCATTCTGAACTCTGAATGAAAAGGTAAAAACGATTTAGTGCGGAAATGTCAAGTTGATCAGCCAGTTAAATTTATTGTTCTAAGCTGATCATTGGTGGTCATTGAGTAAAGGTTTACAAATGAATCAAAATGCATGGCATCTCACAGTTTGGGAAAGATTAGATTACTTGGAGGCTTTTTCATAGCTATTTAAATATTAAATTTTGTCACAATATAGAAAATTGAGGTAGCTTAACGTGGGCATTGGATTTGTCTCTTTCTGGACTATAAATCAAAAGTTACGGACGATTTAGTGCGGACATGTCAAGTTGATCGGCCAGTTAAAAATATCATTCTAAACAGATCATTGGTGCTCCATGAGTAATGAAGCAACATGCATGGCCTCATGCAGTTTAGAATAGATTGGACTGCTTAGAGGCTTTGTGTAGCTCTTTCAGTCTCAAATGCTTTCACAATATGGAGAGCTAGCATAACATGGGCGTTGGATTCGAGTCATTCTGAACTCTGAATCAAAAGGTAAAGACGATTTAGAGCAGACATGTCAAGTTGATCAGCCACTTAAATTGACCATTCTAAACTGATCACTGGTGCTCCTTGAGTAAAGGTTTAGAGATGAAGCATAATGCATGGCATCACGCAGTTTAGGATAGATTGGTTTGCTTTGAGGCTTTGTCAAGCTCTTTAAGTCTCAAATGTTATCACAATATGGAAAATTGAGCCAGCTTAACGTGGCCGTTGGATTCATTTCATTTTAAACTCTGAATCAAAAGGTAAAGCCAATTTAGTGTGGACATGTCACACCGATCGGCCTGTTAAATAATCACTCTAAACTGATCATTGTTGCTCATTGAGCAAAGGTTTACAAATGCAGCATAATGCATGGCATCGCGTATTTTTGGATAGATTGGACTACTTGGAGGCTTTGTCATAGCTATTTTGGTCTTAAATTGTTTCACAATATAGAAACTTGAGCTAGCTTAACGTGGGTGTTGTATTCGTGACATTTTGAACGCTAAATGAAAAATTATAGACGATTTAGTGCAGACATGTCAAAATGATTGGCCAGTTAAAATGATCATTCTGAAGTGATCATTGGTTTTCCTTGGTTAAATGCTTATAAATGAAGCATAACACATGGCATAACGCCATTTAGGATTGATTGGATTACTTCGAGGCTATGTCTAGCTCTTTCAGTCTCAAATGTTGTCACAATATGGAAAATTCAGCTAGCTTACCGTGGGTGTTAAATTCATGTCAATTTGAGCTCTAAATGAGTAGTTAAAGACAAATTTAGTGCAGACATGTCAATTTCATCAACTAGTTAAAAGGATCATCCTAAACTTATCATTGGTGCTCATTGAGCAAAAGTTTACAAGTGAAGCATAATGCATGGCATAACGCAATTTTGGATAGTTTGGATTACCTAGAGGCTTTGTTGTAGTTATTTTAGCTTTAAATTTCTTCACAATATAGAAAATTGAGCTAGATTAACGTGGGTGTTGGATTCGTCTCATTCTACACTCTAAATAGAAAGTTATGGACGATTTAGTGCGGTCATATCAAGTTGATCGACCACTTAAAATAATCATTCTAAACTGATCATTGGTGCTCCTTCAGGATAGGCTTATAAATGAGACATAATGCATGACATCACGCAGTTTAGGATAGATTGGATTACTTTGAGGCTCTGTCTAGATTTTTCAATCTCAAATGCTTTCATAATATGGAAAATTGAGCTAGTTGAACGTGGGAGTTGGATTCCTGTCACTTTGTTCTCTAAATCAAAAGTTAAAGATGATTTAGTGCGGACATGTCAAGTTGATCGGCCAGTTAAATAGATCATTCTAAACTGATCATTGGTGCGCCTTGAGTAATAAAGCAATGTGCATGGCCTCATGCAGTTTAGAATAGAATAGATTGTTAAAATGATAAATCTAAACTGATCATTGGTGCTCGTTGAGTAATGGCTTATAAATGAAGTATAATGCATGACATCACGCAGTTTGGGATACATTGGATTACTTGGAGGCTTTTTTGTAGCTATTTATGTCTTAAATTATGTCACAATATGGAAAATTGAGCTAGTTTAACAAGGGTGTTGTATTCGTTTCATTCTAAACTCTTAATCAAAAGTTACAGACGATTTAGTGCAGACATGACAAGTTGATTGACCAGTTAAAATCTTCATTCTAAACTGATTATTGGTGCTACTTGAGCAAAGGATTATAAATGAAGCATAACGCATGGCCTCACGCATTTTGGGATACATTGGATTACTTGAAGGCATTTTTGTAGCTCTTTCAGTCTTAAATATTGTCACAATATTGAAAATTGAGCTAGCCTAATGTGCGTGTTGGACTCATGTCATTTTGAGCTCTAAATAAAAACTTGAAGATGATTTAGTGCAGACATGTAAGTTGACCAGCTAGTTAAAGTGTTCCTTCTAAACTGATCATCGGTGATCCTTGAGTAAAGGCAATAAAAGAAGTATAATGCATAGCATCACAAAATTTGGGATAGATTGAATTATTTGGAGGCTTTGCCGTAGCTATTTTGGTTTTAAATTTTGTTATAATATAGAAAATTGAACTAGCTTAACATGGGCCTTGGAGGATTCGTGTCACTTTGAACTCTAAATAAAAATTTACGGACGATTTAGTGCGCACATGTCTAGTTAATCATCCAGTTAAAATGATAATTCTAAACTGATTATTTAATGCGGACATGTCAAGTTGATCGGCTAGTTAAAATGATCATTCTAAACTAATCATTGGTGTTCCTTGAGTAAAGGCTTATAAAAGAACCATAATGCATGGAATCACGTATTTTGGGATGCATTGGATTACTTGGAGGCTTTGTCATTGCTCTTTCAGCCTTAAATATTGGCATAATATAGAAACTTGTGCTAGCTTAATGTAGGCGTTGGATTCGTGACATTTCGAACTCAATGTCAAAAGTTACGGACGATTTAGTGCGGTCATGTCAAGTTGACCAGCCAGTTAAAATGATCATTCTAAACTGATCATTGGTTCTCCTTGAGTAAAAGCTTATAAATGAAGCATAATGTATGGCATCACGAAGTTTGGGATACATTGGATTACTTGGATTCTTTTCCTTATCTATTTTGGTCTTAAATTTTTTCACAATATAGAAAATTTAGCTAAATTAACGTGGGCGTTGGATTCATTTCATTCTAAACTATAAATCAAAAGTCATAGACGATTTAGTGCGGACATGACAAGTTGATCGGCCAGTTAAAATGATCATTCTAAACTGATTATTGGTTCTCCTTGAGTAAAGGCTTATAAATGAAACATATTGCATGGCATCACGCCTTTTGGGATACATTGGATTACTTGAAGGCTTTTTGTAGCTCTTTTTGTCTCAAATGTTGTCACAATATGGAAAATTGAGCTATCTTAACGTGGGTGTTGGACTCATGTCTTTTGTAGCTCTAAATAGAAAGTTGAAGATGATTTAGTGCATACATGTAAGTTGATCAGCTAGTGAAAATGTTCATTCTAAACTGATTATCGGTGCTCCTTGAGTAAAGGCAATAAATGAAGCATAATACATGTCATCACGCAGTTTGGGATATATTAGATTATTTGAAGGTTTTGTCTTAAGCTATTTCGGTTTGAAATTTTGTCACGATATAGAATATTGAACTAGTTTAATGTGGGCCTTGGATTCGTGTCACTTTGAACTAATCATTGGTGCTCCTTCAGTAAAGGCTTATAAATCAAACATAATGCATGGCATCACGCAGTTTCGGATACATTGGATTACTTGAAGGCTTTATCGTAGTTCTTTTGGTCTTAAATGTTGTCACAATATAGAAAATTGTGCTAGCTTAACATGGGCGTTTGATTCGTGTCATTCTAAACTTTGTATCAAATGTTATGGACGATTTAGTGCGGACATGTCAGGTTGATCGACCAGCTAAAATGATCATTTTAAATTTATTATTGGTGCTCCTTGAGTAAAGGCTTATAAATGAAGCATAATACTCGGCATCACGCATTTTGGGATACATTGGATTACTTGGAGGCTTTTTCATAGCTCCTTCAGTCTCAAATGTTTTCACAATATGGAAAATTGAGCTAGCTTAACGTGGGTGTTGGCCTAATTTCATTTTGAGCTCTAAATCAAAAGTTGAAGATTATTTAGTGCGCACATATAAGTTGATCGGCTAGTTAAAATGATCATTCTAAACTGATCATCAGTGCTCCTTGAGTAAAGGCAACAAATGAAGCATAATGCATGGCATCACACTGTTTGGAATAGATTGGATTCGGAGGGTTTGTTTTAGCTATTTTGGGTTTTAATTTTGTCACAATATAGAAATTGAGTTATCTTAACGTGGGCCTTGGATTCGTGTCAATTTGAAATATAAATCAAAATTTATGTATGATTTAGTGTGCCCATGTCAAGGTAATTGTCTAGTTAAAATGATAATTTTAAACTGATCATTGGTGCTACTTTAGGTAAGGCTTATGAATGAAGTATAATGCATGGCATCATGCAGTTTGGAATAGATTGGATTACTTGGAGGCTTTGTCGTAGCTATTTCGGTCTTAAGTTTTACCACAATATAAAAAATTGAGCTAGCATAAAGTGGGAGTTGGATTCGTGTCATTCCGAACTCTGTCTCAAAACGTATGGACGATTTAGTGCTTCTTGAGTAAATGCTTATAAATGAAGTATAATGCATGGCATCATGCATTTTGGGATAAATTGTATTACCTGGAGGTGTTTTCGTAGATCCTTCAGTCTCAAATGTTGTACTAATATGGAAAATTGATCTAGCTTAATTTGGGTGTTGGCCTCATGTCATTTTTAGCTCGAAATTCTAAGTTGAAGATGATTTAGTGCACACATGTAAGTTGATCACCTAGTTAAAATGATCATTCTAAACTGATCATCGGTGCTCCTTGAGTAAAGGCAATAAATGAAACATAATGCATGGCATCACGCTGTTTGGAATAGAATGGATTTGGAGGGTTTGTCGTAGCTATTTCGGTTTTTAATTTTGTTACAATATAGAAATTGAGGTATCTTAACGTGGGCCTTGGATTCCTGTCACTTTGAACTATAAATCAAAATTTATGGACGATTGAGTGCGCACATGTAAAGTTAATCGTCTAGTTAAACTGATAATTCTAAACTGATCATTGGTGCTACTTTAGTAAAGGGTTATGAATGAAGCATAATGCGTGGCATCACACAGTTTGGGATAGATTGGATTACTTGGAGGCTTTGTCGTAGCTATTTTGGTATTAAGTTTTATCACAATATAAAAATTGAGCTAGCATAACGTGGTAGTTGGATTCGTGTTACTCCATACTCTAAATCAAAAGTTACGGACGATTAAGTGTCGACATCTCAAGTGATCGACGAGTTAAAATGATCATTCTAAACTGATCATCGCTGCTCCTTGTGTAAAGGCAATAAATGAAGCATAATGCATGGCATCAGACGCTGTTTGGAATAGATTGGATTTGGATGGTTTTTCTTAGCTATTTTGGTTTTAAATTTTGTCACAATATAGAAAATTGAGTTATCTTAACATGGGCCTTGGACTCGTGTCACCTTGAACTCTAAATCAAAATTTATGGACGATCTAGTGCGCACAAGTCAAGTTAATCGTCTAGTTTACATGATAATTTTATACTGATCATTGGTGCTACTTTAGTAAATGCTTATATATGAAGCATAATGCACGGCATCACGTAATTTGGGATACATTGGATTACTTGGAGGCTTTGTCGTTGCTCTTTCACCCTTAAATGTTGTCACAATGTAACAAATTGAGCTAGCTTAACGTGAGTGTTGGATTCATGTCATTCCGAATTCTGTGTCAAAACTTATGGACGATTTAATACGGACATGTCAAGTTGATCGGCCAGTTGAAATGATCATTATAAACTGAATTTTGGTGCTACTTGAGTAAAGGCTTATAAATGAAGTATAATGCATGGCATCGCGCATTTTGGGATACATTGGATTACTTGGAGGCGTTTTCGTAGATCCTTCAGCCTCAAATGTTGTCACAATTTGGAAAATTAAGCTAGGTTAACGTAGGTGTTGGCCTCATATCATTTTGAGCTCAAAATCATAAGTTGAAGATTATTTAGTACACACATGTTAGTTGATCACCTAGTTAAAATGATCATTCTAAACTGATCATCGGTGATCCTTGAGTAAAGTCAATAAATGTAGCATAATGCATGGCATCACGCTGTGTGGGATATACTTGATTACTTGAAGGGTTTGTCGTAGCTATTTCGGTTTTAAAATTTGTCACAATATAGACAATTGAGCGAGCTTAACGTGGGACCTTGATTCATGTCACTTTAAACTCTAAATCAAAATTTATGAACGATCTAGTGCGTGCATGTCAAGTTAATCGTCTAGTTCAAACGAAAAATTTAAACTTATCATTGGTGCTACTTCTGTAAAGGGCTTATAAATGAAGCATAATGCATTGCATCACGTTGTATGGAATACATTGGATTACTAGGAAACTTCGTCATAGCCTTTCAGCCTTAAATGGTGTCACACTATAGAACATTGAGCTAGCTTAACGTGGGCGCTGGATTCGTATCATTCTAAACTCTAAATAAATAGTTACAGATGATTCAGTGCGGACATGACAAGTTGATCAGCAAGTTAAAAAATGATCATTCTAAACTGATTACTGATGTTACTTGAGTAAATGCTTATAAATGAAGCATAATGCATGACATCATGCATTTTGGGATACATTGGATTACTTGGAGGCTTTTTCGTAGCTCTTTCGGTCTCAAATGTTTTCACAATACGATAAATTGAGATAGCTCAATGTGGGTGTTGGTCTAATGTTATTTTTAGCTCTAAATAAAAAGTTAAAGATGATTTAGTGTAGATGTGTAAGTTGATCAGCTAGTTAAAATGTTCATTCTAAACTGTTCAGCGGTGCTCCTTGATTAAAAGCAATAAATGAAGCATAATGCATGGAATCACACTGTTTGGGATAGATTGGATTACTTGGAGGGTTTGTCGTAGCTATTTTGGTTTTAAATTTTGTCACAATATAGAAAATTGAGTTATCTTAACATCGGCCTTGGATTCGTGTCACTTTGAACTCTAAATCAAAATTTACGGACGATTTAGTGCACACATGTCAAGTTAATCATCCAGTTAAATAATAATTCTAAACTGATCATTGGTGCTCATTTAGTAAAGGATTATAGATCAAGCATAATACACTACATCACGCATTTTGGGATACATTGTATTACTTGTAGGCTTTTTCATAGCTTTTTCATAGCTCTTTCAGTCTCGAATGTTGTCACAATATGGAAAATTTAGCTACCTTAATGTGAGCGTTGGATTCGTGTCATTTCGAACTCTTCGTCAAAAGTTACGGACGATTTAGTGCGGATAATTCAAGTTGATCGGCCAGTAAAAATGATCATTGGTGGTCCTTGAGTAAAGGCTTACAAATGAAGCATCTTGCATGGTATCATGCAGTTTGGGATAGATTGGATTACTTGGATGCTTATTCTTAGCTATTTCGGTCTTAAATTTTATCACAATATAGAAAATTGAGCTAGCTTAACATGGGTGTTGGATTCATTTCATCCTAAGCTCTAAATCAAAAGTGATAGACGATTTAATGCGGATATGACAAGTTGATCGGACAGATAAAATGATCATTTTAAACAGATTATTGGTGCTCCTTGAGTAAATGTTTATAAATCAAGCATAATGCATGGCATCACGCATTTTGGGATACATTGGATTACTTGTAGGCTTTTTTGTAGCTTTTTTAGTCTTAAATGTTGTCACAATATGGAAAATTGAGCTAGAGTAACATCGGTGTTGGACTCATGTCATTTTTAGCTATAAATAGAAAGTTGAAGATGATTTAGTGCAGACATGTAAGTTGATCAGCTAGTTAAAATGTTCATTCTAAAGTGATCATCGGTGCTCCTTTAGTAAAAGCTTATAAATTAAGCATAATGCATGACATCACGTAGTTCGGGATACATTGGATTACTTGGAGTATTTTTCATAGCTCTTTAAGTCTCAAATGTTGTCACAATATGGAAAATTGAGCTAGCTTAACCTGGGCGTTGGATTTATATCATTCTGGAAACTAAATCAAAAGTTACAAACGATTTAGTGCAGAAATGTCAAATTGATTGGCCAGTTAAAATGATCATTTTGAACTGATCATTGGTACTTCATTTGTATAGGCTTATAAATGAAGCATAATACATGGCAACATGTAGTTTGGGATACATTGGATTACTTGGAGGCTTTTTCATTGCTCTTTCAGTCTTAAATGTTGTCACAATATGGAAAATTGAGCTATCTTAACGTGGGCGTTGGACTCATGTCATTTTGAGCTCTAAATCATAAGTTAAAGAAGATTTAGTGCGGACATGTAAAGTTGATCATGTACTTAAAATGATAATTCTAAACTCACCTTGTAAACTGAGTTCAATGTGGGCTGATTTCCATTGACGCGCCAGATTGCCCTTCATCAACCGCCTCTCCTCCTCCGGAATATGACCATCGGAATGATGAAGACAATTCCTCCAACCAATCTCCTTCGGGTCCCTCCAATTCGGGCAACCAATCTTCTCCTCCAAATGTGATTCCAACTCCCAGAAATGGTGGTCCTCGATGCTAAACATAGGAAAGCAAATCCTTCAAATCTCACTTCACATGCTCCTGGTTCGGTTCTTGCTTACAACAATCCAATATTTGGAAATTTTCAAATAGTATTTCTGTATATTGGAATCGGTTCAGATCGTAGTGATATGGAAAATAGCCTTCAATGGAATCGGTTCTTGTGTGGTATTTTCAAAGCACATTTACGGATTGATGAGTATGCAGTTTATATGCTTCAGCAATCGTGTTCTCTCTGTATGATGGTGATGATTTTAGGCTGTCTAGGTGAAGGTGTGGTGGGCCTCAAACCCCTAGGAATTAAATGAACATTGTGTTTTGGAACTGAGGGGGTCTAGGAAGGTGTCTGGTAGTTCGACGCCAAAGGGAATAAAGAAGGATTATTTCTCGTATATACTCTTCCTGGTGCAAACAAAAAATAATAATAACGTAGTTGACGATATTGCCGCTATTTTAAATTAAGATTGTTTAATGTGTATTCCTCCAAAAGGACTAAGTGGAGGCTTAGCTTTGTTGTGGAAAATATCTGTTAATGTTGCTTCTGTAAGTGCGGATGAACGACTTATAGATTGTAAAATCAACACTAAAGGATTTGACTTTTATTTGTCATGTGTTTATGGGCATCCAATAGGTAAATTTAGATATAATCTTTGGGCAAGATTACAATGTACTGCTCAGCTAAGAAAACGACCTTGGTTAATGTGTGGAGATTTCAACGAAATTCTACATGTCAAAAGGTGATGTCGTTAGAGAACCATGGAGTCTATTTGATTTACAAAACATGGTCTCAACATGTTTGATGTGAGATCTACATTTTACGGGGAATAATATAACTTGGGCCGATAGAAGAAATAATTTCTTGATTCAGAGCAGGATAGATAGTGCAATGGGGAATGCATAATGGAAGGCTCTTTATCCAGCATCCTCTGTTGAGTAATGAGCCTTAATTGATTCTGATCATAGACCGGGAGTCATTAAAGTTAGAAAAACTTTGGAATATAGGAAAAAACTGTTCCAATATGATCCTCGTTGGATTCAGCATAAAGAGTTTTCAAGTCTGATTCCATACAATTGGAATAATTTTTCAAACATCTCTGATCCGGTTTTACTGAATCGAATGAGTACTTGCCGGAAACAAATATCAGTCTGCAAGAGAAATAATATGGTCAATTCTAATACTCGAATAAAGGAGTTAACCTTTGAGATCTTTTTAGTGAAAACAAGCTCCAATTCTTCGGTAAATGATATCTCCATTTTGAAAAAAGAGTTGTGCAAAGCTTATTCTACTGAGAAAAATTATTGGAAAATTAAAAGTCGAAATCAATGGTTAAAAGAGGGAGATCAGAATACCCGTTTCTTTCACGCAATTACTAAGAATCGAAGATCACAGAATAATATCATTCTATCAAAAATAGTGTTGGTTGTGATGTTGTTGGTAATGAAGCGATTGCCCAAGAAGTTCAAACATATTTCTCGAATCTGTTTGAATCAACTAATATTGGAAATATGGATTTAGTTCTTCACATGTTAGGCAGGTTTTCTATGATGATATGAATCTGGATTTGATAAAACCAGTTTCAAGAGAAGAAATTTTCGGAGCCATTTAATCAATAGGAGCCAATAAAGCCCCTAGTCCACATGGATTTATGGCGTCTTTTTTCCAACAACATTGGAACGTTGTAGGAAACTCCATTTTTGAGGAAGTTCAAATATTTTTCAATTCAGGTTGTATGATTTCTGAGTTTAATCATACAAACATATGCTTAATTCCAAAGGTGGATTCTCCAATAACTGTATCTGACTTTAGGCCGACATCTCTTTGTAATGTTTCTTACAAAATTATCTCTAAAGTCTTAGTTATTAGATTACAAAAGATCCTCCATGCCTTAGTTTTGGAAAATCAAGCAGCATTTATTCCTGGTAGGTCAATTTCTGATAACGTCCTCATTGCACTTGAAGCCCTGCAGTCTTTAAGGACCCACGACATTTGTGAAAAATATTTTATGGCGGTTAAAACGGATATCAGTAAAGCCTATGATCATATTGAATGGAAATTTTTAGAAGTTGTTCTTCTAAAAAAGGTTTTCCGATTCAATTGGTCCAGTGGATTTTCTGTTTTTTGTCAGAGCGGATACAACTAATGTTATAACTCTGAAAAATATATTCAAAGAGTATGGCAGAGTATCTGGACAAATACTCAGTTGTGAAAAATCTTCAATTGTTTTTGTTAATAAAGTATTCTCGCATACAAGATCAGCTATTCATCACATGTTATGAATATCAAATGTTGGGGGCGGTGGAAACTATATGGGGTTACCTGAACAATTTGGAAATAATAAAAGATATATGTTATGTTACATTTATGACAGAGTATCATCGGGAATATCAGGATGGCAATCCAAATTTTTATCTTCGACTAGGAAAGTAACTCTGATTAAAGTTGTTTCTTTTTCTTTGCCAGTATATTCGATGAATGTGTTTGAGCTTCCAAAAGATATCTCAATACTATCAACAAATCATTATCTCGGTTCTGGTGGAGCTCCTCAGAAAACAATAGGAAAACATCATGGGTTTCTTGGAAAAACATGGCTACACCAAAATGAAACGTTTGTTTGGGATTTCACGATTTACAGAAATTTAATCAAGCTCTATTAGGTAATCTTTGCTGGAAAATAATGAGGAGACCGGATTGCCTACTCTCCAGAATTTTAAAGAGTCGATATTACAGTAAAGGGGATCTCTTATCTGCTACAAAAGGCAACCGTCCATCTTTTCTTTTGCAATCAATTCTATATGGACGAGATTTTTAAATTCGGTTCTTCATCGTCTGATTGGTAATGGTACATTTACATGCATTGGAGATAAAAATTGGTTTCCTATCTATCCGGCCCATGCACCTAAATTATTACCCTATACAAATCCTCTTCTTACAGTGGATGTACTTATAAATAAATTTACTGGACAATGGAATGCAGAGATGATTTATGATCCAATTGAAAAAAGGATCATCATCTTATTTTTAAGATCTATTTCCCACCAAATGCTACATTGGATGGTTGGTTTTGAAGGCATACTTCTAATGTTGTATATTCAACCAAGTCTAGATATCGGAGTGCATTTGATGATGTTAATAATTCCTCTTCTGATGCCCATCCAATTTTTTCTAACTTTCCGGATCTAGCCAAAGATATTGGGTCCATTGAGGTGGCTCCAAAGATCAATCATTTCTTATGGCGTCTATTATCACAAGCTCTCCCACTTAAAAACACATTTATTTTCAAGGAAAATAATCACTGACAATAAATGTTCTCGATGTTGTCATTCCGAGATTCTGAAGAAACAGAGATTCATCTTTTTTCCAATGTCCTTATGCTCAAATCATATGGAGAAAGTTGGGTATTTTAATTACTACCATTTGTGATCCAGTTTTGACTCTTCAAGAAAATGTCAGATTTTTGATATGAAGCTACAATAATTTTGATTCTACATCAGCACAAAAATCCTTGCCGTTTCATATCCTTTGGCGTATTTGGAAAAGCAGAAATATGCTTATTTTTCAAAATAAGGAAACTCTGTTGATTCCCTACTCGAAAACTGTCAAGATGATGTTCAAGAGTATCTATGTTCAATGGAGAAATTCAATGAAAAACATACTTCCTGAAATGTCGTTTTTAACGGGCGTTTGAAAAGTCTACGGCAGGGATGGGTCAAATGCAACTATGATGATGCCCTTAAGGATGGAAATGCGACTTCAGGTTTATAGTGGATTATACGAAATGATTTAGGGTTTTTCCTCCATGCTGGTATGGGTAAATTCTAAGGACGATAAATGGTTATTGAAGCAGAATTGTCGGCTTTGATATGGGCTCTCCAATCTACATGGTCGTTGGGAAGGTTATTTTCGAAGGAGATAATTTAGCCTTATATATGCTCCTCCAACAATGTGGTGTTAATTTACGATGTTATCATTACATTCATACAATTAACCAATGAATTCTAAAATTTGATGCTATCTAGTTTCTTCATCAACCACGTTCAAGTAATGAAGCTGTTGATGCATTGGCGAAGGCTTCTATATTATCATTGGTCGATTGAAGTTTATTTGATATTTGTCCACCTTTTTATGATATGTTGTAATTCACAACATTTTTCATTAATAAAATTATTATGTTGGAAAAAAATGATCATTCTAAACTGATCACCAATGCTTCTTGAGTAAAGGCTTGTAAATGATGAATAATGCATGGCATCACGTAGTTTGGGATACATTGAATTACTCGGAGGCTTTGTAGTAGCTCTTTCAGTCTTAAATGGTGTTACACTATGGAAAACTGAGCTAGCTTAATGTGGGAGTTGGACTCATGTCATTTTGAGCTCTAAATCAAAAGTTAAAGACGATTTAACACGAACATGTCAAGTTGCTCAGCTAGTTAAAATGATCATTCTAAACTGATCATTAATGAAGCATAATGCATGGCATCACGCAGTTTGGGATAGATTGGATTTCTTGGAGGACTTTTTCGTAGCTATTTTGCTTTTAAATTTTCTCACAATATAAAAAATTGAGCTAGCTTAATGTGGGCGTTGGATTCGTGTCATAATGAACTCTAAATCAAAAGTTACAAACAATTTAGTGCCGACATGTAAAGTTGATCAGCCAGTTAAAATGATCATTCTAAACTGATCATTGGTGCTCCTTGAGTAAAGGCTTATAAATGAGGCATAATGTGTGGCATCAGACATTTTGGGATACATTGGATTACTTGAACGCTTTTCCGTGGCTCTTTCAGTAAAATAGGTTGTCACGGTATAGAAAATTGAGCAAGCTTAACGTGGGCGTTAGACTCATGTCATTTTGAGCTATAAATCAAAAGTTAAAGACGATTTAGTGTGGACATGTAACTTGATCAGCTAGTTAAAATGATCATTCTAAACTGATCATCAATGCTCGTTGAGTAAAGGCAAAAAATGAAGCTTAATGCATGACATCACGAAGTTTGGGATAGATTTGATTACTTGGAGGATTTATAGTAGATATTTTGCCTTAAACTTTGTCACAGTATACAAAATTGAGCTAGCTTATCGTGGGTGTTTGATTCATGTCATTTTAAACTCTTAATCAAAAGTGACGGACTATTTAGTGCGCACATGTCAAGTTGATCGGCTAGTTAAAATGATCATTAAAAACTGATCATTGGTTCTCATTGATTAAAGGCTTATAAGCGAAGCATAGTGCATGGCATCACGCAGTTTGGGATAGATTGGATTACTTGGAGGCTTTGTCGTAGCTATTTCGGTCTAAAATTTTGCTACAGTATAGAAAACTAAGCTAGCTTAACGTGGGCGTTGGATTCGTGTCATTTGGAACTCTATATCAAAAGTTACGAACAATTTAGTGCAGACGTATCAAGTTGATAGGACAGTTAAAATGATCATTATAAACTGATCATTGGGTGCTCATTCAGTAATGGCTTATAAATGAAGCATAATGCATGGCATCACGGAGGTTGGGATAGATTGGATTACTTGCAGGCTTTGTCGTAGCTATTTTGGTTTTAAATTTTCTAACAATATCAAAAATTGAGCAAGATTTTCGTGAGCGTTTGATTCATGTTATTTTGAACTCTAAATCAAAAGTTATGAACGATTTAGTGTACACATGTCAAGTTAATCGGCCAGTTAAAAGTAATCATTGGAAAATTGAATTACTTGGATGATTTTTCGTATTTCTTTCAGTCTCAAATGTTGTCACAATATGGAAAATTGATCTAGCTTAACATGGGCATTGGATTTGTGTCATTTTGAACTCTAAATCAAAATTTACCGAAGATTTATTGCAGACATGTCAAGGTTATCGGACAGTTAAAATGACCATTCTAAACTGATCATTAGTGCTTCTTGAGTAAAGGGTTATAAATGAAGCATAATGCATGGCACCACACAATTTGGGATGCATTGGATTTCTTGGAGGCTTTGTCGTAGCTCTTTCTGTGGCAAATGTTGTCACAATATGGAAAATTGAGCTATCTTGACGTGGGTGTTTTTCATAGCTATTTTTGTCTAGAATTAAAATGATTGGCCAGTTAAAAGGTCAAATTGATTGGCCAGTTAAAATGATCGTTTTGAACTGATCATTGGTACTTCATTTGTATAGGCTTATAAATGAAGTATAATGCAAGGCATCACGTAATTTGGAATTCAGTGGATTATGTGGGGCCGTTGTCATAGCTCTTTCAGTCTCAAATGTTGTCACAATATAGACATTTGAGTTAGCTTAACATGGGCATTGGATTCGTGTCATTTTAAACTCTAAATCAAAAGTTACTCATGATTTTGTGAAAACATGTCAAGTTGATTGGACAGTGACAATGATCATTCTATATCGATCATTGGTGCTCCTTGAATAAAGACTTGAAAATGAAGCATAGTGCATGGCATCATGCAGTTTGGGATACATTGGATTACGTGGAGGCATTGTAGTAGCTCTTTCGATTTGGGATTGATTTGATTACTCGGAGGCTTTTTCGTAGCTATTTTGGTGTTAATTTTTGTCACAATATAGAAAATTGAGCTAACTAAACGTGGGCATTGGATTCGTATCATTCTACATCCTACATCAAAAGTTACACAAGATTTAGTGCGGACATGTCAAGTTGATCACGTAGTTAAATGAACATTCTAAACTGATCAATGGCGCTCCTTAAATAAAGGCTTGAAAGTCAAGCATAATGCATGGTATCATGCAGTTTGGGATACATTGGATTACTTGGAGGCTTTGTAGTAGCTCTTTTAGTGTCAAATTTTGTCACAATATGGAAAATTGAGCTAGCTTGACGTGGGCGTTGGACTAATGTCATTTAGAGCTCTAAATCAAAAGTTAAAGACGATTTAGTGCAGACATGTCATGTTGATCAGGCAGTTAAAATGATCATTCTAAACTAATCATCGTTTCTCCTTGACTATAGGCAATAAATGAAGCATAATGCATGGCATCACGCAGATTGGGATATATTGGATTACTTGGAGGCTTTGTCAAAGCTATTTTGGATTTTGATTTTGTGACAATATAGAAAATTGAGCTAGCTTAACGTGGGTGTTGGATTAATGTCATTTTGAACTCTAAATCAAAAGTTACGGACGATTTAGTGTGCACATGTCCATTTAATCAACCAGTATAATGATCATTCTAAACTGATCATCAGTGCTCCTTTAGTATAGGCAATAAATGAAACATAATACATATCATCACAGAGTTTGGGATACATTGTATTATTTGGAGGATTTTCGTAGCTCTTTTAGTCTCGAATGTTGTCACAATATAAAAAATTTAGTTAACTTAACGTGTGCGTTGAATTTGTGTCATTCTGAACTCTATATCAAAATTTACGAATGATTAAGTGCAGACGTGCAAATTGATCGGCTAGTTAAAATGATCATTCTAAATTGAACATTGGTGCTCTTTGAGTAAATGCTTATAAGTGAAGCATCATTCATGGCATCACACAGTCCGGGATATATTGGATTACTTAGAGACTCTTTCGTAGCTCATTCAGTCTCACATGTTGTCACAATATGGAAAATTGACTTAGCTTGATGTGAGCATTGGACTCATGTCATTTTGAGCTCTAAATCAAAAGTTATGTACGATTTAGTGCGGACATGTGAAGTAGATCAGCTAGTTAAAGTGATCATTATAAACTAATCTTTGGTGCTCCTTAAGTAAAGGCTTGTAAATGAAGCATAATGCATGCATCACGCAGTTTGGGAAATATTGGATTACTTGAAGGCTTTGTCGTAGCTCTTTCATTCTCAAATGTTGTAACAATATAGAAAATTGAGCTAGCTTAACGTGGGCATTGGCTTCGTGTCATTCTAAACTCTAAATGAAACTTTACTGACGATTTAGTGGACACGTATCAAGTTGATTGGCCAGTGAAAATGATCATTCTACACTGATCATTGGTGATCCTTGAGTAAAGACTTATAAATGAAGCACAATGCATGGCATCACGCAGTTTGGGATACATTGGATTATTTGGAGGCTTTGTAGTAGCTCTTTGAGTTTCATTGCTGTCACAGTATGGAAAATTGAGCTAGCTTGACGTGGGCGTTGGACTCATGTCGTTTTGAGCTCTAAATAAAAAGTTAAAGATGATTTACTGTAGACATAAAAGTGGATCAGCTAGTTAAAATGATCATTCTAAAATGATCATCGATGGCCCTTGAGTATAAGCAATAAATGATACATAATGCATGGCATCACGCAGTTTGAGATATATTGGATTACTTGGAGGCCTTGTCATAGATATTTCGGTGTTAAATTTTGTGACAATATAGAAAATTGAGATATTTTAACATGTGCATTGGATTCGTGTCATTTTGAATCTAATCATAATTTCAGAAGATATAGTGCTGAAATGTCAAGTTGTTCGGACAGTTTAAGTGATCATTCTAAACTAATCATTTGTGGTCATTGAGTAAAGGCTTATTAATGAAGTATAATGCAAGGCATCACGTAGCTTGGAATTCAGTGGATTATATGGGGGCTTTGTCGTAGGTCTTTCAGTCTCAAATGTTGTCACAATATAGACATTTGATCTACCTTAACATGGGTGTTGGATTCGTGTAATTCTAAACTCTAAATCAAAAGTTACAGATGATTTCGTACAGACATGTCAAGTTGATTGGACAGTGAAAATGATCATTCTAAATTGATCATTGGTGCTCCTTGAATAAAGTTTTGAAAATGAAGCATAGTGCATGGCATCATGTAGTTTGGGATACATTGGATTACTTGGATTCTTTGTATTAGCTCTTTTGGTTTGGGATTGATTTGATTACTTGGAGGCTTTTTCGTAGCTATGTTGGTAGTAAATTTTGTCACAATATAGAGAATTGAGCTGACTGAACGTGGGCGTTGGATTTGAGTCATTCTAAACTCTAAATCAACAGTTACGGATGATTTAGTGCGGAAATGTCAAGTTGATCAGCTAGTTAAATGAACATTCTAAACTGATCAATGGTTCTCCTTAAGTAAACACTTATAAATTAAGCAAAATGCATGGTATCACGCAGTTTGAGATACATTGGATTACTTGGAGGATTTCTCATATCTCTTTAAGTATCAAATGTTGTCATACAATAGAAATTAAGGTAGCTTAACGTGGGAATTGGATTCGTGTCATTCTAAACTATATTTCCAAAGTTACAGATGATTTAGTGCGGATATGTCAAGTTAATTGAGCAGTTATAATTATCATTCTAAATTGATCATTGGTACTCCTTGAGTAAAGGCTAATAAATGAAGCATAATGCATTGCATCACGCATTTTGGGATACATTGGAGTACTTGGAGGCTTTTTCGTAGCTCTTTCAGTCCCAAATATTGTCATAGTATGGAAACTTGAGCTAGCTTAACGTGGGTATTGTACTCTTGTCATTTTGAGCTCTAAATCCAAAGTTAAATTAGATATAGTGCGGACGTATAAGTTGATCAGCTAGTTAAAATGTTCATTCTAAACTGATTACTGGTGCTCCTTGAGTATAGGCAATAAATGAAGCATGATGTATGCCATCACATAGTTTGTGTTAGATTGGATTACTTGAAGGCTTTGTCGTAGCTATTTCAGTCTTAAATTTTGTCACAATATAGAAAATTGAGCAAGCTTAACGTGGGCGTTGGATTCATATCATTTTGAACTCTAAATCAAAAGTTACATACGATTTAGTGCGCACATTTCAAGTTAATTGGCCAGTTAAAATTATCATTTGAAACTTACCATTGGTGCTTCTTGAGTATGAAGCATAGTGCATGGCATCATGCAGTTTGGGATACATTGGATTACTTGGAGGCTTTGTAGTAGCTCTTTCAGTCTCAAATGTTCTCACAATATGGAAACTTCAGCTTGCTTAACGTGGGAGTTGTACTCATGTCATTTTGAGCTCTAAATCAAAGTAAAAGATGATTTAGTGCGGACATGTCAAGTTGATCCGCTAGTTAAAGTGAATATTCTAAACTGATCATTGGTTATCTTTGAGTTCGTGATTATAAATGACGCACAATGCATGGTATCACACTGTTTGGAATAGATTGGATAACTTGGAGACTTTTTCGTAGCTATTTTGGTGTTAAATTTGGTCACAATATAAAAAATTGAGCTACCTAAACAAGGGTGTTTGATTCATATCATTCTAAACTCTAAATCAAAAGTTAAAGATGATTTGGTGCATACATGTAATTAGATCAGCTAGTTACAATGATCATTCTAAACCGATCATCTGTGCTCCTTGAGTAAAGGCAATAAATTAAGCATAATGGATGACATCACGCAATTCGCGATAGATTGGATTAGTTGGAGGCTTTTTCGTAGCTAATTCGGTGTTAAATTTTTTCACAATATAGAAAATTCAGCTAGATTAGCATGAGCATTGGATTCATGTCATTTTGAACTCTATATCACAAGTTACAGCCCATTTAGTGCGCAAATGTCAAGTTAATCGGCCAATTAAAATGATCTTTCTAAACATATCATTGGTGCTCATTGAGTAAAGGATTATAAATGAAGGCTTGGATTACCTTGGATTACATGGAGGCTTTGTCCTAACTCTCTAGGTCTCAAATGTTGCCATAATAAAGAAAATTGATCTAGCTTAACGTGGGCGTTGGATTCATTTCATTCAAAAGTTATGGATGATTTAGTGCGGATATGTCAAGTTGATCGGCCAGTTAAAATGATCATTCTAAACTGATCATTGGTGGTCCATGAGTAAAGGCTTATAAATGACGCATAATGCATGGATCACGCATTCTGGGATACATTGGATTACTTGGAGGCTTTTTCGTAGCTCTTTCAGTCTCAATTGTTGTCAAAGAATTGAAAATTAAGCTAGCTTAAAGTCGACGTTGGACTCATTTCATTTTGAGCTCTAAATTTAAAGTTCAAGACGATTTAGTGTGGACATGTCAAGATAATTTGCTAGTTAAAATGATCATTCTAAACAAATATTTGGTGCTCCTTGAATATAGGCTTATAAATGAAGCATAATGCAAGGCATCACACAGTTTGGGATACATTGGTTTACTTGGAGGCTTTGTCGTATGTATTTCAGTATTAAATTTTGTCACAATACAAAAATTGAGTTAGCTTACAGCGGGCGTTGGATTCTTGTAATTTTGAATTGTGAATCAAAATTTACAGACGATTTAGTTCGCACATGTCAAGTTAATCTTCCAGTTAAAATGAGCATTTTAAACTTATCATTGGTGCTCCTTGAGTAATGGCTTATAAATGAGGCATAATGCATTGCATTACACAGTTTGGGATACATTGGATTACTTGGAGGATTTGTAGTAGTTCTTTCAGTCTCAAATGATGTCACAACATGGAAAATTGAGCTAGATTAACGTGGACGTTGGACTCATGTCATTTTGAGCTCTAAATCAAACGTAAAAGATGATTTAGTGCGAAAGTTTCAAGTTGATCGGCCCGTTAAAAGTATCATTTTAAACTGATCATTGGTGCTCCTTTAGTAAAGGCTTATAAATGACGGATAATGCATTGCATCACGCAGTTTAGGATACATTGGATTACTTGGAGGCTTGTCCTAGCTCTCTAAGTCTCAAATGTTGTCATAATATAGAAAATTGATCTATCTTAACGTGGGCTTTGGATTCGTGTCATTCACAACTCTAATTCAAAAGTTAGGAATGATTTAGTGCGGATAAGTCAAGTTGATCGGCTAGTTCAAAGTATCATTTTAAACTGATCATTGGTGCTCCTTGAATAAAGGCTTATAAATGACGCAAAATTCTTGGCATCACGCATTTTCGTATACATTGGATTACTTGTACACAAAGCAAGATTGTTCGACCACTTTGCGACCACATAAGGTAGTCGCAAAATCCTAGTCGGGAAATTGTTTAATCGCAAATCAGTCGCACTTTAGCGACTGATTTGTGACCACTGTAATAGTGGTACAATTTGCGACTGATTTGCGACCAAACATTGGTGACTTATTTGCGACTACTTTGCAACTGAATTTAGTAACAAATTTTAATTTTAAACTATTTTTAATTAATAATTATTATTTAAAAATTTAATAATTATTATTAATTAATTAATAATGAATATAATTTTTAATATTAGTTTAGTTTAAATAAATTCTTTTGTAATTATAAATATTATTATAATTAAATAATAAAATAATAAATAAATTAGAGGATTTATCATTGTTCTCGTTTGACGTTTCTGTTCTCCAGAAGTGTGTCATTATTTTGTACAAATGTGGGGAAATCCACCTGGGAAATTTTTCGGTTGTGTTGAACCGTGATCAGCATCCCTTTCATCCGTCTTACACAGAGGGAGTCAAACTCCTTCCATACCATCGGGGTGACTATAGGATCCCACATGTATGATTGCTTCTAATTTAATCATATATTATTAGTTTTAGTAAATTTTAAATTTTATGAACCGCAAATTCGATTAAATATTTTTTCCTGCGGTTCAACTGGTACGACCGTCCAACTGTAATAGGGGCCATCAAATTTATTTTTAAATTTTTTTGAAATTTGATGGGTTATTGCCCATTTGTCCCGGTCAAACCTAATTAAATACAAATATTTAATTGTAAATTTAAATTATTTATTTATAATTAAATATTTATAATTTATAAAATTAATATAAAAATAAAATTAAAAACTTACAATGTTGTGTTCGGTGCCATTACAGGAGACAACACAGTCAGGTACTGCTCCTGCTCCAGGATTTGTTCCCCCGTTTCCGTTTTGGATGGCATAACATTTTCCTCCTCATAGTCCTCGTATTCCTAAAACCGTGTAGGATCGATTTCAGGAACTGAGTGCGGAGTGAATGTGTATTGTGGAGGGAGGCGTGTTGCCGCTCTATAAGGGGTGGGTGAGCGGTTCGAGGAGGCCGTAGAGTAACCACAACCGGAAACGATGGAATTTGTCGTCTTCCATGATCTCTCATCGACCTACCGCTACTTGCCATTGGTTATTTGTTTTTTTTTGTTCGGAAAGAGTTTTGTGTTTGAGAAGATCTTTAGAAAGTAGAAATGTTTGAAATGTGAAAAGTGAGGGAAAACCATCACGTATTTATAGATTTTTGTGCGACCACAAATGTGGTCGCAAATCAATGGCAAAATACAAATTAAAAACGTGATCGCAAATCAATGGCAAAATACAAATTAATAACGTGATCGCAAATCAGTCGCACATTTGTGACTGATTTACGACCACCAAATAATTTGGTGGGAGTTGAAAATGATAAAACTTTCAAACTCCCACCAAATAATTTGGTGGGAGTTGAAAAATCCGAAAACATTCGATTTAGTGGGAATAAAAAAAATCTCAAAATTTTCGATTCCCACCATAATAACTGGTGGTCACAATTCAGTCGCAAATTGGCGACTGATTTGCGACAACCATTAAATTTGGTGGGAGTTTGAAAGTTTTTGGATTTTCATTTCCCACCGAATGCACAGGTGGTAGTAAATCAGTCGCCAATTTGGCGACTGATTTGCGACTACCCTTATTAATTCAAGAAATAAATAAGTGCTCGCTAATCAATCACATATTTTGTAACTGATTTATGACCATATTTTATTTGATGTATGATAATCTGTTATTTTCATTAGTTGCGACTGATTTGCGACCACATCTGATATTTGTGACCAATTTGCCACCATTTTTCCAATGTTGTGGCAAAGTAGTCACAATTAATGCCGCAAACCCTAAATTTTATGATTTTGTTGAATAAATTGAATTATATAAGATTGATAACTTGATTAGAAGTTGTAAAAATTTCAATTAATAAGTAAACAACAACATTTACCAAATTTACATATCATTTACCTAAAACACTTAACACATTTCCTTAACCTTATACCTCATATATACACTTCAAATGTTTCAAAAATTTACATGAACAAAAATATGATTTTGTGTATATTTGGTAACCTAAAATGGTTAGTACTTACCTAGAAATGCAAAAACAAGTTGTAAATGTGAAAATACTTGGGGAAAATGTGATTTTACCCTATGTAGTCACAAAGTGATAGCTATTTTGCGACCATTTTGCGACCACGGTACAAATTTTGATCCAGTGGTCGCAAATCAGTCACATATTTCCGACTGATTTGCGACCACATCTGATATCTGTGACCAATTTTCCACCACTTTCCCAAAGTAGTAGCAGTGTGGTGGCAAAGTAGTCAAAATTAATGCACCAAACCTTAAATTTTATGATTTTGTTGAATAAATTGAATTATATAAGATTGATAACTTGATTATGAGTTGTACAAATTTCAATTACTAAGTAAAAAATAACATTTACCAAATTTACATATCATTTACCTAAAACATTTAACACATTTCCTTAACCTTATACCTCTTATATACACCTCAAATGTTTCTAAATTTTACATGAACACAAATATGATTTTATGTATATTTGGCCACCTAGAATGATTAGTACTTACCTATAAATGCAAAAAGAATTTGTAAATATGAAAATATATAGGGAAAATGTGAATTTACCCTATGTAATCACAAAGTGGTAGCTATTTTGCGACCAATTTGCGACCATGGTACAAATTTTGAACCTGTGGTCGCAAATAAGTCACATATTTGCGATTGATTTGCGACTATTTGTAACATTTGGGACCAATTTGACACCACATTCACAATGTAATGGCAATGTGGTGGCAAAGTAGTCACAATTAGTGCCATAAAACCTACATTATATGGTTTTTGGAATACATTGAATTATATAAGCATCAAATGTCAAAAATGCATAAAACTTCAAATATATTAATTACATCCTTTCATCCTCGTTATCATATAAAGATGAAATATTACACTAAAATTCATCTTCTAGTTCGGCATCTCCGACATCGAAATCAATTTCTTTGGTATGATTAACTCTATCGACCAAACGATCTACTTCTATCTCTTGAACAACCATTAGCTCTTCATCAATTTCTTGTTGCAAAAGGCCAATCTCGTCTTTGTTTTTGTATTTCTTCAAAATGTTAGATCTAGGATTAACTTTCATAACATTGAGCCATGTTTGTTTTGATGATGATTTGGTGTGCGGATAGGGAATATAACAAACTTGATCTGCTTGAGAGGTTGGTATATCATAATTAATGAAATGTAAATTAGTTATATATATATAACGAAATTAGTTTATATAATTTTATGTACATAATACATATAAATTTACATATATTTATAGTTAATTATTTACGTACGTAACTAATATAAATAGTTCGTATTTGTAGTACTTCCCTAATAATAAGACATCAACGACGCCATTTTCCGACTTCCGAGTTCCTTTCAAAAGCGTAGGATCGTACCACTCACATTTAAAAAGCGTGATCTTCAAATTTAGGAGGCCAACATACTCAAGTTGAATGATATCTATTAAAATCCCGTATAAATCAACTTCATCAGATGCATCTGAGTAATTGTCTTCTTTGACACAAATACCGTAGTTACATGTCTTTCTCCTGTTTCCATGTTTCTTTGTGTGGAACATATAACTTTTTGTAAAATAGATCGTCCAAGTTTAAGCTTTATTCATCGGCCCATGAACTAATTCATGAGACCATATCGTAAAGGCGCATGGATCTGTTGAATTGAATGCGTTGACCTATGATCATATATATATATATAAAGTAATTAGTATTTCGAAATCAAAAAATTTAATATAATATACATGTCAATTAATTAAACATACATAATCTCGAACCCATATGTGGAACTCTTCCTCTCTTTTCGATGAAATATCCTCTTCCGGAAGATATGGATACGTACAACGAATGTGATCTTCAAACATGCTACAAAATTAAATATGATAACTAATATATATTGCTTGATTAGAATGAAATTTTAATGTAATAAATGCAATTGTTTTCATAGTATTTACCTCTTTAGTGCCCGAAAATTTTCACAATTCCGCAAAACATATGCATGTGCATATTTCTATTCTTTTTTTGGAGAGCCATATTTCTTTACATTTACCACTTGGACGATCCTGGTGAGTAAATATATCCGGCACTACAAGATTCGGATATACAGAGACGTCACGTTCATCGAATCTTATAGACCTGTGTGTATATATATATATATATTATACACGATATTCACCATGAAAATTTAATTAATTACCCTTCATAATAAAATAATTAATTAATAAAAAAAACATTTATTGTACCTATTTTTCGTGTGTATGTGGGCAGCAAAGTAATGCTCCGAGAAGTAAGATATCTCATCATTCACATATGATTCAACAATCGACGCTACAGCATATCATTTGTTCTTCGCATTGCTTTTCAGTTTTTTTAAAAAACCTTTCAAATGGATACATCCACCTATATTGCACAGGTCCACCCAGTTCAGCTTTGTATGACAGATGTATAGGTAGGTGCTCCATGACGTCAAAAAATGCAGGTGGAAAGATCTTCTCCAAATTGCACAAAATTATGACTATGTTTTCCTTCAGAATTCGAACACGACTTTGTTGTAATGATATGGAGCATAGATCACGGAAAATCCTCCAATCCCAAAATTACCATCTAGTATTAATTAGTACATGCAATTATTATTAATTTACAAGCTTATAATAGAAAATATGTTTATTAGTATATACCTGATAATGCTAGATACGTTTCATGGTAAAACTTTTGCAAATATAAAAGGGAGAAGGCTTTCCATAAAAACATGGCAATCATGGCTTTTCATGCTCGAAAACTTCAGTCCATCAATATCCACAAAATTTGCTAAATCTACCGCATAGCCATCCAGAAATTTGATATCATTTTTGATACATTCCAATAAACGTTCTTTGGCTTTTTGTGTCAATTGAAATATAAGGAATGGAGCATTACCCCGACCATCCACGTGCAACTCTTTTCCAGAGCAAAACTTTGCAATATCAAATCTTGACTTAACTTTATCTTTTGATTTCTCCTTCACATTCATAACAGTATTAATGATGTTATTGAAGAAATTCTTCTATATATGCATCACATCAAGATTATGTCGAAGGTTAAAATTCGTCCAATACGGCAACTCCCAAAATATGCTTTCTTTATGCCAATTATGCCAGCTGCCATAACCTTCTTCTTTACTTTCATTACCGTTTCCTCTGCAGTCAGATGTTCTTAGAGGATTGACAGTTTTTATTCGCTCGTATAAAACTCATTCGCCTATCAATGATTGGGGAGGACAGTCATTCAAAGCGTGCTTCTCCTTTAAAAATTTTGTTTTTTATTTTTCCGTAACGGGTGACCATTAGGAAGAAACCTTCACTGACAATCAAACCAACATGTCTTTCTACCATTTGGTAATTGAAATGATTTTGTATCATCCATACAAATTGGACAAGACAGTTTACCATGCGTTGTCCATCCTGACAACATTCCATAAGCGGGAAAATCACTTATCTTCCACAGTAACACAAATTTTTAGATTGAAATTTAGAGTCAACGATTCATCGTAGGCATCAACTCCCGTAGACCATAATTCTTTCAACTCATCAATCAAAGGTCAGAGGAATATATCCACAATATCGCGCGGATGATTTGGCCCCAAATTCAGAATTGTTAGAAACAATTACTCTTTCTTCATACACATATCCGGTGGCAAGTTATATGAAGTGATAATCACCAGCCATAATGAAAGATTACGAGAAATCTTAAATGGATTGAACCCATCAGTACATAAACATTTCGTGATTCAGCAGCAAATCTAGGATGTAGATATTGAAAATTTTTCCACTCAACAGCATCAGATGGATGGCTCATTTCTCCGTTTTCTGCTTCATGCTCTGCGGTGCCACCTCATTGCCTCTGTGGTTTTCTCGCTTTGATACATTCTCTTAAATCTATCGCATATAGGTAAATACCACATATGACTGAAAGGTATTCCCGTCCTGCGGGGGGAATCGCAAAATTTGCATTTTTCCCATTTCTCATCTTCTTTCCAAAAGATCATACAATTGTGAACACACACATCGATTTTTTGGTTTCATAATGTAAACCTGTTGTCTGATTCTCCTCGGACAAATATTCTGTAAATAGCTCTGCCCAAAAATCCATGCATTTTTTTGGTAGATTAAAATTAGACTTAATATTCATGAACCGAGCAGCTAAAGATAACTATGCGTGCCCTTCATGAAAACCATCATACAATTGATGTTTTGCAACTTATAACATGTTGTATTATTTTGTGATTCTACATTAGGTTCTTCTACATTATTATACTCTTCCTCGTTCTCATTATAGTACTCATCAGTCGTACTCTCACGAAATGCATCCGTCACCATTTCAACATATCTATTACCGGATGTACCAACTGTTTCTTCACTAGTACCACACGTACCATCCTGATTTCTTTGGACATCACCCCAAAAATTCATCCCTAACTGAACATTCAGCTCTTCTCTTTGAATAAAGGCTGATAAATGAAGCATAATGCATGGAATCACGCAGTTTAGGATACATTGGATTGCTTGGGGGCTTTGTAGTAGCTCTTTCAGTCTCATATGTTGTCACAATATAGAAAATTGAGCTAGGTTAACGTGGGTGTTGGACTCATGTCATTTTGAGCTCTAAATCAAAAGTTAAAGACGATTTAGTGTGGACATGTGAAGTGGATCAGCTAGTTAAAATGATCATTCAAAACTGATCATTGGTGCTCATTAACTAAAGGTTTATAAATGAAGCACAATGCATAGCATCACGCAGTTTGGGATATATTGAATTATTTAGAGGCTTTTTCATAGCTATTTTGGTGTTAAATTTTGCCCCAATATAGAAAATTGAGCAAGCTTAACGTAGGTGTTGAATTCGTGTCATTCCGAACTCTAAATCAAAAGTTACGAACGATTTAGTGCGGACATGTCACGTTGATAGGCCAGTTAAAATGATCATTTTAAACTGATCATAGTTGCTCATTGAATAAAGGCTTATAAATGAAGTATAATGCATGATATCACCCAGTTTGGTATACATTGGATTACTTGGAGGCTTTTTCGAAACTCTTTTTTAGTCTGAAATGTTGTCACAATACGGAAAATTCAGCTAGCATAATGTGGGCATTGGATTTATGTCATTTTGAGGTCTAAACCAAAAGTTAATAACGATTTAATGCGGACATCTCAAGTTGTTTAGCTAGTTAAAATGATCATTTGAAACTGATCATTGGTGCTCATTGACTAAAGGGTGATAAATGAAGCATAATGCATGGTATCACGCAGTTTGGGATAGATTGTACTACTTGGAGGCTTTGTCGTAGCTATATTGGTATTAAATTTTGTCACAATATAGAAACTTGAGCTACCTTAACGTGGGCGTTGGATTCGTGTCATTTTGAGTCTCTAAATCAAAAGTTACAGAAGATTTAGTGCGGACATGTCAAGTTTATCGCCCAATTAAAAATGATCATTGTAAACTGATGATTGGTACTCCTTCAGAAAAGGCTTTTAAATAAAGCATAATACATGGCATCACGCACTTGGGATACATAAGATTAGTTGGAGGTTTTATCGTAGCTGTATTGGTCTTAAATTTTGTCACAATATAGAAACTTGAGCTACCTTAACGTGGGCGTGTTATTCATTTTATTCTGAAGTTTAAATCAAATGTTACGGACCATTTAGTGCGGACATGATAAGTGGATCGGCCAGTAAAAATGATCATTCTAAACTGATCATTGTTGCTCTTTTAGTAAGGGCTTATAAATAAACCATAATGCATGACATCACGCAAGTTTGAATACATTAGATTATTTGGAGGCTTTTTTGTAGCTCTTTCAATCTCATATGTTGTCACAATATGGAATATTCAGCTAGCTTAATGTGGGCGTTGCACTCATGTCATTTTGAGCTCTATATCAAAAGTTAAAGATGATTTAGTGCGGACATGTAAGTTGATCAACTAGTTAAAATGATCATTGGTGCTCGTTGAGTAAAGGCTTATAAGTGAAGCATAATGCATGGCATCACGTAGTTTGGGATAGATTGGATTACATGGAGGCGTTTTGGTAACTATTTTGGTGTTAAATTTTGTCACAATATAAAAAATTGAGCTACCTTAACGTGGGTGTTGGATTCGTGTCATTTGAACTCTAAATCAAAAGTGAAAGATGATTTATTGCGGACATGTCAAGTTGATCATATAGTTAAAATTATCAATCTAAACTGATCATTGGTTCTCCTTTAGTAAAGGCCTATAAATGAAGTATAATGCATGGCATCACGCAGTTTGGATTACATTAGATTACTTAGTGGTTTTTCGTAGCTATCTTGGTGTTAAATTTTGCCACAATACAGAAAATTGAGCTAGCTTAATGTGTGCTTTGGATTCGTTTCATTCTAAACTCTAAAATAAGTTACGGACGATTTAGTGCGGACATGTCAAGTTGATCAGCGAGTTAAAATGATCATTCTAAACTGATCATTTTGCTCCTTGACTAAAGGCTTATAAATGAAGCATAATGCATGGTGTCACGCAGTTTGGGATACATTGGATTACTTGGAGGCTTTTCCGTAGCTCTTTCAGTCTCAAATGGTGTCACAATATGCAAACTTGACCTATCTTAACGTGGGCATTGGACTCATGTCATTTTGAGATCTAAATCAAAATTTAAAGATGATTTAGTGCGGAGATGTCAAGTTAATCAGCTGATTAAAATGATCACTCTAAACTAATCACTAGTGCTCATTAGTAAAGGCGAAATAATGAAGCATAATGCATGGCATCATGCAGTTTGGGATACATTGGATTACGTAGAGGCGCCTTTGTAGCTATTTCGGTCTTAAAGTGTCACAATATAGAAAATTGAGCTACCTTAATGTGCGCGTTGGATTCATGTCATTTTTTGAACTCAAAATCAAAAGTTACAAACAATTTAGTACGGACGTGTCAAGTTGATCGACCAGTTAAAATGATCATTCTAAACTGATCATTTAAGCGCCTACAGTAAAAGTTGATAAATGTAGTATAATGCATGGCATCACCGAGTTTGGGATACATTTGATAATTTGGAGGCTTTGTAGTAGCTTTTTCAGTTTAAATTTTGTCATAATAGAGAAAATTGAGCTAGCTTAACATTGGCATTGGATTCGTGTTCTTTTGAACTCTAAATCAAAAGTTACAGACGATTTAGTGATGACATGTCAAGTTGATCAGCCAATTATAATGATGATTCTAACCTGATCATTGGTGCTCCTTGAGTAAATGCTGATAAATGAAGCATAATGCATAGCTATTTTGCTTTAGATTTTATCACAATACAGAAAACTGAGCTAGCTTAACGTGGGCGTTGGATTCATGTCATTTTGAACTCTAAATCAAAATTTACAGACGATTTAATGTGGACATATCAAGTTTATTGGTCAGTTAAAACGATCATTCTAAACTGATCATTGGCGCTCCGTGAGTAAAGGATGATAAATGAAGCATAATGCATGTCATCATGCAGTTTGGGATACATTGGATTACTTGGAGGCTTTGTAGTATCTGTTTCTGTCTCAAATGGAGTCACAATATGGAAAATATGAGCTAGCTTAACGTGGGCATTGGACTCATGTCATTTTCAGCTCTAAATTAAAAGTTAAAGACAATTTAGTGCGGACATGTCAAGTTGATCAGCTGGTTAAAATGATCATTCTACACTGATCATTGATGCTCCTTGTAAATGCTAATAAATGTAGCATAATGCATAGCATCATGCAGTTGGGGATATATTGGATTAGTTGGAGGCTTTGTCATAGCTATTTCAATCATAAATTCTGTCACAATATAGAAAACTGAGTTATATTAACGTGGGTGTTGGATTCGTGTCATTTTGAACTCTAAATCAAAAGTTACAAACGATTTAGTGCGGACATGTCAAGTTGATCAGCCAGTTAAAATTATCATTCTAAACTGATCATTGGTTCTCCTTGAGTAAAGGCTTTTAACTGAAGCATAATGCATGGCATCATGGAGTTTGGGATAGATTGCATCACATTGAGGCTTTGTCGAGCTCTTTTAGTGTAAAATGTTGTCACAATATAGAAAATTGAGGTAGCTTAACGTGGGCGTTGGATTCATGACAATTTGAGCTCTAAATCAAAAGTTGAAGATGTTTTAATGCGGACATGTCAAGTTGCTCAGCTAGTTAAAATGATTATTCTAAATTGATCATTGGTACTCTTTGATTAAAGGCTTAATAATGAAGCATAATGCATGGCATCACACAGTTTGGGATAGATTCGATTACTTGGAGGTTTGGTTGTAGCTATTTCGGTATTAAAGTTTGTCACAACATAGAAAATTGAGCTAGCTTAACTTTGGCGTTATATTCGTGTCATTTTGAACTCTAAATCACAAGTGAAAGATGATTTAGTGCGGATATGTAACTTGATCAGCTACTTAAAATGAACATTCTAAACTGATCATTGTTGCTCCTTGAGTAAAGGCTAATAAATGAAGCATAATGCATTGCAAAACACAGTTTGGGATATATGGGATTACTTGGAGGCTTTATCGTAGTTATTTCGGTTTAAATTTTGTCATGATATAAAAAATGGTGCTAGTTTAACATGGTCGGTTGATTTGAGTCATTTTGAACTCTAAATCAAAAGTTACAGACGATTTAATGTGGACATGTCAATTTGATTGGCCAGTTAAAATGATCGTTCTAATTTGATCATTGGTCCTCTGTCATATATGAAGCATAATGCATGACATCATGGAGTTTGGGATACATTGGATTACTTGCAGGCTTTGTAGTATCTCTTTCAGCCTGAAATAGTTTCACAATATGAAAAATTGAGCTAGCTTAACGTGGGCATTGTACTCATATCATTCTGAGCTGTAAATCAGTTTGTCGTAGCAATTTGGGTGTCAAATTTTATCACAATATAAATAATTGAGCTAGCTTAAGGTGGGCGTTCGATTCGTGTAATTCTGAATTCTTAATATGAAGTTACGGATGACCTAGTGCGTACATGTCAAGTTGAACGACCATCTAAAATGATCATTCTAAACTCATCACTGGTGCTCCTTGAGTAAAGGCTTATAATAGAAGCATAATGCATGGCATCACACAGTTTTGGATGCATTGTATTACTTGGAGGCTTTTCCGTAGCTCTTTTAGTCTCAAATCTTGTCATAATATAGAAAATTGAGCTTGCTTAACGTGGGCGTTGAATTCGTGTCATTTTGAATTCTAAATCAAAAGTTACAGATGATTTAGTGCATACATGTCTAGTTGATCACCTAGTTAAAATGATCATTCTAAACTGATCATTGGTGCTACTTGAGTAAAGGCTTATAAACGAAACATAATGCGTGGGATCACACAGTTTGGGATAGATTGGATTACTTGGAGCATTTTCATTGCTATTTCCGTCTTATATTTTTTCAAGATATAGAAAATTGAGCTAGCTAAACGTGGGTATTGGATTTGTGTCATATTGAAATCTAAATTAAAAGATGCGAACGATTTAGAGCAGATGTCAAGTTGATCAGCCAGTTAAAATGATCATTCTAAACTAATCAGTTGTGCTCCTATAGTAAGGGTGTATAAATGAAGCAAAATCCATGACATCACACAGTTTGGAATACATTGGATGATTTGGAGGTTTTGTCGTAGCTCTTTAGTGTCAAATGTTGTCATATCATAGAAAATTGAGCTAGCTTAATGTGTGTGTTGGATTCGTGTCATTCTGAACTCTAAATCAAAAGTTACGGAGGATTTATTGCGGACATGTCAAGTCGATCGGAAAGTTAAAATGATCATTCTAAACTGATCATTGGTGCTCCTCGAGTAAAGGCTTATAAATGAAGTATAATGTATAGCATCACATAGTTTGACACAATATACAAAATTGGATTACTTGGAGGCTTTTTTGTAGTTATTTTGGTCATAAATTTTGTCATAATATACAAAATTGAGCTAGTTTTGGGTGCGCGCTGGATTCATATCATTTTGAACTCAAAATCAAAAGTTATGGACGATTTAACGCAGACATGTCAAGTTTATCGGCTAGTTAAAATGATCATTCTAAAATGATCGTTGGTGCTCCTTAAGTAAAGGCTTGTAAATGAAGCATAATGCATGGTATCACGCAGTTTTGGAAAGAATGGATTACTTGAAGGCTTGGTCATAGCTATATTGGTCTTAAATTTTGTCACAGTATAGAAAATTGAGCTAGATTAACGTGCGCGTTAGATTCATGTCATTTTATTTTCTAAATCAAAAGTTACTAAAGATTTTTTGCGACATGTCAAGTTGATCGGTTAGTTAAAATCATCATTCTAAACTCATCATTGGTGCTCAATCAGTAATGGCTTATAAATGAAGAATAATGCATGCCTCACGCAATATGGGATACATTGGATCAATTGGATGCTTTGTGGTAGCTCTTTCAGTCCCAAATGTTGTCATTATATAGAAAATTGAGCTACCTTAACGTGGGCGTTGGATTCGTGTCATTCTGAACTGCAAAACATAAGTTACAGACGATTTAGTGCGGACATGTCAGGTTGATCGGCAAATTTAGATGAACATTCTAAACTGATATTTGGTGCTCCTTGATTAATGGCTTATAAATGAAGCATAATGCATGTCATCACACAGTTTAGGATAGAATGGACTACTTGGAGCCTTTGTCGTATCGATTTTGGTCTTAAAGTTTGTCACAATATAGAACATCTAGCTATCTTAACGTGCGCCCTTGATTCATGTCATTTTGAACTCTTAGTTAAAAGTTGCAGACGATTTAGTACGGACATGTCAAGTCGATCGGCTATTGAAAATGATCATTCAAAACTGATAAGTGGTGCTCCTTAAGTAAATGCTTATAAATAAACCACAATGCATAGCATCAAACAGTTTGGGATACTTTGGATTACTTGGAGGCTGTTTCGTATCTCTTTCAGTCTCAAATGTTGTCACAATATGGAAAATTGACCTAGCTTAACGTGGGCGTTGGACACATGTCATTTTGAGCTCTAATTCAAAGGGTAATGAAGATTTAGTGCGGGCGTATCAACTTGATCAGCTAGTTAAAATGATCATTCCAAACTGATCATTGGTGCTCCTTGTGTAAAGGCTAATAAAAGAAACATAATGCATGGTATCACGCAGTTTCGGATAGATTGTATTGCTTAGAGGCTTTTTAGCTGATGTTTCGATCTAAAATTTTGCCAAGATATAGAAAATTGAGCTAGATTAACGTAACCGTTGGATTCATGTCATTTTGAAATATAAAATAAAAAGATACGAATGACATAGAGCGGACATGGGAAGTTGATGGGCTGCTTAAAATGATCATTCTAAACTAATCACTTGTTCTCCTCGAGTAAAGGCTTATAAATGATGGATAATGCATGGCATCATGCAGTTTAGGATACATTGGATTACTTGGAGGCTTTGTCGTAGCTCTTTCAGTCTCAAATGTTGTCATAATATAGGAAATTAAGCTAGCTTAACGTGGCCTTTCAATTCATGTCATTCTGAACTCTAAATCAAAAGCTACCGACGATTTATTGCGGACTGGTCAAGCTGATCGGCCAGTTAAACGGATCATTCGAAACTTAAAGTTGGTGCTTCTTGAGTAAACTTATAAATGATGTATAATGCATGGAATCACACAGTTTGGATTGAATGGATTACTTGGAGGCTATGCCGTGGCTATTTTGGTATTAAATTTTGTCACAATATAGAAACTGAGCTAGCTTAACGTGCGCATTGGATTCGTGTCATTTTGAATTCTAAATCAAAAGTTATGGATGATTTAGTGCAGACATGTCAAGTGGATTGGCCAGTTAAAATGATCATTCTAAACTAATCACTGGTGCTAATTGGGTAAAGGCTTAAAATTTAAGCATAATGCATGGAATCACGCTGTTTGGGATAGAATGGTTTACTTGAAGGCTTTGTCGTAGCTATTTCGTTTTTAAATTTTGTCATAATATAGAAAATTGAGCTAGCTTAACATGCGCGTTGGATTGTGTCATTCTGAACTCTAAATCAAAAGTTACGAACGATATATTGTGGACATGTCAAGTTGATCAGCCAGTTAAAATGATCATTCTAAAATGATCATTGGGGTTCCGTGAGTAAAAGCTTATAAATGAAGCATAATGCATGATATCCTATAGTTTGTGATAGAATGGATTACTTGGAAGCTTTGTCATAGCTATTTTGGTCTTAAATTTTTTCACAATATAGAAAACTGAGTTAGCTTAACGTGCACGTTGGATTCGTGTCGTTTTGAACTCTAAATCAAAAGTTACGGACGATTTAAAAGCGGACATGTCAAGGTTATCGACGAGTTAAAATGATCATTCTAAACTGATCATTAGTGATGCATGAGTAGAAAGCTTGTAAATGATGCATAATGATTCGCATCACGCAGTTTCGGATACATTGGATTACTTGAAGGCTTTTTCGTAGCTCTTTCAGTCTCTAGTGTTGTCACAATATGGAAACTTAAGCTAGCTTAACTTAGGCATTGGATTCATGTAGTTTTGAGCTTCAAATCAAAAGTTAAAGATGATTTAGTGCGGACATGTCATGTTGATCAACTAGTTAAAATGATCATTCTAAACTAATCACTAGTGCTCCGTGAGTAAAGGCTTATAAATGATGCATAATGATTAGCATCACGCAGTTTCAGATACATTGGATTTTGTGGAGGCTTTTTCGTAGCTCTTTCAGTCCCAAATGTTTTCATTATATAGAAAACTGAGCTACCTTAACTTAGGCATTGGACTCATGTCGTTTTGAGCTTCAAATCAAAAGTTAAAGATGATTTAGTGCAGACATGTCATGTTGATCGGCCAGTCTAAATGAACATTCTAAACTGATATTTGGTGCTCCTTGATTAAAGGCTTATAAATGAAGCATAATGCATGTGATCACGCAGTTTGGGATAGAATGGATTACTTGGAGCCTTTTTCATAGCTATTTTGGTCTTAAATTTTGTCACAGTATAGAACATCTAGCTAGCTTAACGTGCGCGTTTGATTCATGTCATTTTGAACTCTTAGTCAAAAGTTGCAGACGATTTAGTACGAACATGTCAAGTCGATCGGCTAGTGAAAATGATCATTCTAAACTGATAAGTGGTGCTCCTTGAGTAAAGGCTTATAAATGAACCATAATGCATGGCATCACGCAGTTTGGGATACATTGGATTACTTGGAGGCTTTTTTGTATCTCATTCAGTCTCAAATGTTGTCACAATATGGAAAATTGAGCTAGCTTAACGTGGGCATTGGACTCATGTCATTTTGAGCTCTAATTCAAAGGGTAAATAAGATTTAGTGCAGGCGTGTCAACTTGATCAGCTAGATAAAATGATCATTCCAAACTGATCATTGGTGCTCCTTGAGTAAAGGCTAATAAAAGAATTATAATGCATGGTATCACGCAGTTTCGGATAGATGTTATTGCTTGGAGGCTTTACTACCCCTATTTCAATCTTAAATTTTGTCAAGATATAGAAAATTGAGCTAGATTAACGTGACCGTTGGATTCGTGTCATTTTCAAATCTAAATAAAAAAGATACGAACGATATAGAGCAGACATGTGAAGTTGATTGGCTAGTTAAAATGATCATTCTAAACTAATCCCTTGTGCTCCTCGAGTAAAGGCTTTTAAATGATGCATAATGCATGGCATCATGAAGTTTAAGATACATTGGATTACTTGGAGGCTTTATCGTAGCTCTTTCAGTCTCAAATGTTGTCATAATATAGGAAATTAAGTTAGCTTCCGTTCGATTCATGTCATTCTGAACTCTATATCAAAAGCTACGGACGATTTATTGCGGACATGTCAAGCTGATCGGCCAGTTAAATGGATCATTCGAAACTGAAAGTTGGTGCTTCTTGAGTAAACTTATAAATGATGTGTAATGCATGGAATCATGCAGTTTGGATAGAATGGATTACTTGGAGGCTTTGCCATGGCTATTTTGGTCTTAAATTTTGCCACAATAAAGAAACTGAGCTACCTTAACGTGTGTGTTGGATTCTTGTTATTTTGAATTCTAAATCAAAAGTTACGAATGATTTAGTGCAGACATGTCAAATCCATCGGCTAGTTAAAATTATCATTCTAAACTAATCATTGGTGCTAATTCGGTAAAGGCTTATAAATTAAGCATAATGCATGGAATCACGCCGTTTGGGGTAGAATGGTTTACTTGGAGGCTTTTTCATAGCTATTTTGGTTTTAAATTTTGTCATAATATAGAAAATTGAGCTAGCTTAACATGCGCATTGGATTCGTGTCATTTTGAACTCTAAATAAAAAGTTACGGACGATTTAATGCGGACATATCAAGTTGATAAGCTAGTTAAAATGATCATTCTAAAATGATCATTGGTGCTTTGTGAGTAAAGGCTTATAAATGAAGCATAATGCATGATATCACACAGTTCAGGATAGAATGGATTACTTGGAAGCTTTGTCGTAGCTATTTTGGTCTTAAATTTTGTCACAATATAGAAAACTGAGTTAGCTTAACGTGCATAGATTCGTGTCATTTTGAACTCTAAATCAAATGTTACAAACGATTTAAAGTGGACATGTCAAGGTTATCGACCAGTTAAAATGATCATTCTAAACTGATCATTGGTGCTGCATGAGTAAAAAGCTTATAAATGATGCATAATGATTCGCATCACGCAGTTTCGGATACATTGGATTACTTGGAGACTTTTTCGTAGCTCTTTCAGTCTCAAATGTTGTCACAATATGGAAACTTGAGCTAGCTTAACTTAGGCATTGGAATCATGTCGTTTTGAGCTTCAAATCAAAAGTTAAAGATGATTTAGTGCGGACATGTCATGTTGATCAGCTAGTTGAAATGATCATTCTAAACTTATCATTTGTGCTCTTTCAGTAAAGGTTTATAGATGAAGCATAATGCATAGTATCACGCAGTTTGGAATACAATGGATTACTTGAAGGCTTTGTCGTAGCTCTTACAATCTGAAATGTTGTCATAATATAGAAAATTGAGCTAGCTAAATATGCCCGTTTGATTCGTGTCATTCTGAACTCTAAATCGAAATTTACGGATGATTTAGTGCAGAAATGACGAGTTGATCGGAAAGTTAAAATAATCATTCTAAATTGATATTTGATCATTCTAACTCTTTCAGTCTCAAATGTTGTCACAATATGGAAATTGAGGTAGTTTAACGTGGGCGTTGGATTCATGTCATGGTTATGGGCCAGTTGAAATGATCATTTTAAACTGATCATTGGTGCTATTTGAGTAAAAGCTAATCAATGAAGTATAATGCATGACATCATGCAGTTTGGGATAGATTGCATTACTTTGAGGCTTTGTATTGCTCTTTGAGTCTTAAATGTTCTCACAATATGGAATATTGAGCTAGCTTAACGTGGGTGTTGAATTCATGTCTTCATGAGCTCTAAATAAAAAGTTAAAAACGATTTAGTGTGGACATGTCAAGTTGATCAGCTAGTTAAAATGATGATTCTAAACAGATCATTGGTTCTTATTGAGTAAAGGCTTATAAATGAAGTACAATTCATGACATAACACATTTTGGGATAGATGGATTACTTGGAGGCTTTGTCGTAGCTATTTAGGTCTTTAATTTCTCACAATATATAAAATTGATCTAGCTTAATGTGGGCATTGGATTCGTGTCAGTTTGAATTCTAAATCTAAAATTACGGACGATTTTGTGTGGACATGTCAAATTGATTGGCCAGTTAAAATGATCATTCTAAACTGATCGTTGGTGCTCCTTCATTAAAAGCTTATAAATGGAGCATAATGCATGGCATCTCGAAGTTTGGGATACATTGGATTACTGGGACGCATTGTCATAGCTCTTTCAGTTGAAATGTTGTCACAATATGGAACGTTGAGCTAGATTAGCATTGGCGTTGGATTTATTTCATTTGGATCTCTAAATAAAAAGTGAACGACGATTTAGTGATGACATGTCAAGTTGATTAGCTTGTTAAAATGATTATTCTAAACTGATCATTGGTGCTCCTTGAGTAATGGCTTATAAATGAAGCATAATGCATGACATCACTCATTTTGGGACAGATTGGATTACTCGGAAGCTTTGTTTTAGCTATTTCGGTTTTATCTTTTGTCACGATATAGAAAATTGTTCTAGTTTAATGTGGGCGTTGGATAGGTGTCATTTTGAACTCTACATCAAAAGTTAAGGACAATTTAGTGTGGACATTTGAAAATGATCGACTAGTTAAAATGATTATTCTAAAATGATCATTGGTGCTCCTCGCAACTTATAAATGAAGCATAATGCATGGCATCACGCAACTTGGGATAGATTGCAATACTTTAAGGCTTTGTCTAGCTCGTTCAGTCTCAAATGTTGTTACAATATACAAAATTGACCTAGCTTAATGTGCGTGTTTGATTCAAGTCATCTTGAGCTCTAAATATAAAGTTGAAGACGATTTAGTGTCGAGATGTCAAGTTGATCATCTAGTTAAAATTATCATTGGTGCTCATTAAATAAAAGCTCATAAATAAAGTATAATGCATGACATCACGTATTTTGGGGTAGATTGGATTACTTGGAGGCTTCGTCATAACTATTTAAGTCTAAACTTTTGTCACAATATAGAAAATTGACCTAGCTTAACGTGGGCGTTGGATTCGTGTCATTCTAAACTCTAAATCAAAAGTTACAGACGATTTAGTGCGGACATGTCAAATTGATCGGCCAATTAAAATGATTATTCTAAACTGATCATTGGTACTCCTTGAATAAAGGCTTATAATGAAGCATCATGCATGACATCACGCAGTTTGAGATAGATTGCATTGCTTTGAGGCTTTGGCTAGCTCTTTAGTCTCAAATGTTGTCATAATATGGAAAATTTAGCTAGTTTAACATGGGTGTTGGATTCATGTCATATTGAGCTCTAAATGAAAAAATAAGGAGAATTTAGTGTGGACATGCAAGTTGAGCAGCTAGTTAAAATGATTATTCTAAAATGATTATTGGTGCTCATTGGTTAAAGGCTTATAAATGAAGCATAATGCATTGCATCACGCAGTTTGGGATACATTGGATTACTTGGAGGCTTTGTCGTAGCTCTTTTAGTCTGAAATGTTGTCAGAATATGGAAAATTGAACTAGATTAACGTGGGCATTAGTTTCATGTTATTTTGAGCTTTAAATCAAAAGTTAAAGATGCAGACATGCCAACTTGATCAGTTAGTCAAATGGCCATTCTAAACGCATCATTGATGCTCCTTGATTAAAGGTTTGTAAATGAAGCATAATGATTGGCATCACACATTTTTGGATAAATTGGATTACTTGGAGGCTTTGTCGTATGTATTTTGGTTTTAAATTTTGTCACTATATAGAAAATTGAGCTACCTTAACATCGTTGTTGGATTCGTGTCATTGTGAACTCTAAACCAAAAGTTATGAACGATTTAGTGTGGACATGAGAAATTGACCGGCCAGTTAAAATGATCATTCTAAACTCATCATTGGTGCTCCTATAGTAAAGGCTTATAAATGAAGCGTAATGCTTGGCATCATCCGGTTTGGGATAGATTGCATTAATTCGAGGCTTTGTCTAGCTCTTTCAATCTCAAATGTTGTCACAATATTGAAAAATGAGCTAGCTTAACATGGGTGTTTGATTCATGTCATTTTGAGCTCTAAATCAAAAGTTAAAGACGATTTAGTGCAGACATCTCAAGTTGATCAGCTAGATAAAATGATCATTCGAAACTGATCATTGGTGCTCCTTGGGTAAAGGCTTATAAATGAAGCACAATGCATGGCATCACACATTTTGTCACTAGATAGAAATTTGTGCTAGCTTAACGTGGGCGTTGGATTCTTTATATTATGAAGTCTAAATCAAAAGTTACGGACAATTTAGTGTGGACATGTGAAAATTATCGCTCACTTAAAATGATGAATTTAAACTGATAATTGGTGTTCCTTGAGTAAAAGCTTTTAAATGAAGCATAATGTATGGCATCATGCAGTTTGGGATAGATTGCATTTCTTTGAGGCTTTGTCAAGCTCTTTCAGTGTCAAATGTTGTCAAAATATGGAAAGTTGAGCTAGCTTAACGTAGGCGTTGGATTGATTTCATTTTGAGGTTTAAATAAAAAAGTGAAAGACGATTTAGTGCACACATCTCAAGTTTATCAGCTAGTTAAAATGATTATTTTAAACTGATCATTGGTGCTCCTTGAGTAAATGCTTATACATGAAACATAATGCATGGTATCACGCATTTTGGGATAGATTGGATTGCGTGGAAGCTTTGTCGTAGCTATTTTGGTCTAAAATTTTGTCACAATATAGAAAATTTAGCTAGATTAACCTGGGCGTTAGATTCTTTACCTTTTGAACTCTAAATGAAAAGTTACGGAAAATTTAGTGTGGACATGTGAAAATTATCGGCCAGTTAAAATGATCACTCTAAACTGATCAGTGGTGCTCCTTGAGTAAAGGCTTATAAATGAAGTATAATGCATGTCATCATGCAGTTTGGGATAGATTGCGTTACTTTGAGGCTTTGTCTAGCTCTTTCAATCTCAAATACTGTCACAGTATGGAAAGTTGAGCTACCTTAGCGTGGGCGTTGGATTCTTGTCATCTGGAGCTCTAAATAAAAAGTTAAAGGCGATTTAGTGTTGACATGTCAAGTTGATCAGCTAGTTAAAATGATTATTTTAAACTGATCATTGGTGCTCCCTTGAGTAAAGTCTTATAAATGAAGCATAATGCATGATATTACGTATTTTGGGATAGATCAGATACTTGGAGTCTTTGTCGTAGCTATTTCAGTCTTTAATTTTATAAAATTAGGCTAGCTTAACGTGGGTGTTGGATTCGTGTCGTTTCAAATTCTAAATCAAAAGTTATGTACGATTTAGTGTGGACATGTCAAATTGATTGGCCTGTTAAAATAATCGTTCTAAACTGATCACTAGTGCTCCTTCATTAAAGGCTTATAAATGGAGTATAATGCATGGAATCTTGAATTTTGGGATACATTGGATTACAGGGAGGCCTTGTCGTGGCTCTTCCAATTGATATGTTGTCATAATATGGAAAATTGAGCAAGCTTAACGTGGGCGTCGGATTCATTTCATTTTGGGCTCTAAATAAAAAATAAAAGATGATTTAGTGCATACATGTCAAGGTGATCAGCTAGTTAAAATTATTATTCTAAACTTATCATTGGTGTTACTTGAGTAAAGGTTTATAAATGAAGCAGAATGCATTGCATCACGCAATTTGGGATAGATTGCATTACTTTGAAGCTTTGTCTAGCTCTTTGAGTCTCAAATGTTGTAAGAATATGAAAAATTGAGCTAGCTTAAGGTGGGCGTTGGACTGATGTCATTTTGAGCTCTAAATCAAAAGTTAAAAGGCGATTTAGTGCGGACATGTCAAAATGATCAGCTAGTAAAAATGATCATTCTAAACTTATCATTGGTGCTCCTTGAATAAAGCCTTATATATTAAGTATAATGCATGACATCAAACAGTTTGGGATAGATTGGAATACTTATCACAGCTATTTCGATCTAAAATTTTGTCACAATTTAGAAAATTCAGCTAGGCTAACATGGTTGTTGGATTCGTGTCATTTTGAACTCTAAATCACAAGTAATGGACGATTTAGTGCAGGCATGTCAAGTTGATCGGCCAGTTAAAATGATCATTCGAAACTTGTCATTGGTGCTCCTTGAGTAAAGGCTTATAAATGAAGCATAATGCATGGCATCACGCAGTTTTGGATAGATTGCATTACTTCGATGTTTTGTCTACCTCTTTCAGTCTCAAATTTTTTCACAATATGGAAATTCAGGCTAGCATAACGTGGGCATTGGAGTCATGTCTTCTTGACCTGTGGATAAAAAGTTAAAGACGATTTAGTGCGGACATATCAAGTTGATAATCTAGTTCAAATGATCATTCTAAATTGATCATTGGCCCTCCTTGCGTAAAGGGTTTTAAATAAAGCATAATGCATGGTATCACGCTGTTTGGGATAGACTGGATTACTTAGAGGTTTTTTCTTTACTATTTTGATTTTAAATTTTGTCACAATATAGAAAATTGAGTTAGCTTAACGTGGGTGTTGTATTCGTGTCATTCTGAACTACAAATTAAAAGTTACAGATGATTTAGTGCGGATGTGTGAAGTTGATCGGCCAATTAAAATGATCATTCTAAATTGTTCATTGGGGCTCATTGAGAAAAGGCTTATAAAATAAGAATAATGCATGGCATCACAACCTTTTGGATAGATTGCATTCCTTTGATGCTTTGTCTGGCTCTTTCAGTTTCAAATGTTTTCAAAATATGGAAAATTGAGCTAGCCTAACGTGGGTGTTGAATTCAGATCATCTTGAGCTTTACATAAGAATTTAAACACGATTTAGTACGGACATGTCAAGTTGATTAGCCAGTGAAAATGATCATTCTACACTGTTCATTGTTGCTCATTGAGTAAAGCCTTACAGATAAGGCATAATGTATGGCATCACACATTTTGGGATAGACTGAATTATTTGGAGGCTTTGTCGTAGCTACTTTGTTGTCTTAAATTTTTGCACAACATAGAAAATTGAGTTAGATTAACATGGGCGTTGGATTTGTGCCATTCTGACCTCTAAATCAAATGTTATGGACGATTTAGTGCAGACATGTCAAGTTGATCGGCGAGTTAAAATTATCATTCTAAACTGGTCATTTGTGGTCCTTGAGTAAACGCTTATAAATGAAGCATAATGCATTACATCACGCAGTTTGGGGTAGATTGCATTACTTTAATGCTTTGTCTGCCAATTTCAGTCGAAAATGTTTTAACAACATGGAAAATTGAGCTAGGTTAACGTGGGCGTTGGATTCATGTAATTTTTAGCTCTAAATCAAAATTTAAAGATGATTTGGTGTGGACATTTCAAGTTGATGAGCTAGGTAAAGTGATGATTCTAAACTGATCATTGGTTCTATTTGAGTAAAGGCTTATAAATGAATCATAATGCATCACATCACGAAGTTTGGGATAGATTGGATTACATGGAGGCTTTTTCATAGCTATTTCAGTCTCAAATTATTTCATAATATATAAAAGTGAGCTAGCTTAACGTGGGTGTTAGATTCGTGTCATTTTGAACTCTAAATATAAGTTACAAATGATTTAGTGCAGTCATGTCAAGTTGATCAGCTAGCTAAAATGATCATTTTTAACTGATCACTGGTGCTCCTGTAGTAAAAGCTTATAAATGAAGCATAGTGCATCACATTACGTAGTTAGGGATAGGTTGCATTACAGTGATGCTTTGTCTATCTCTTTCAGTGTCAAATGTTTTCACAATATGGAAATTTGAGCTAGCTTAACGTGGGCGTTGGATTCATGTGATTTTGAGCTCTAAATAAAAAGTTAAAGATGATTTAGTGCGGACATGTCAAGTTGATCAGCTAGTTATAATTATCGTTCTAAACTCAACATTGGTGCTCATTGAGTAAAGGCTTATAAATGAAACATAATGTATAGCATCACGAATTTTGGGATACATTGGATTACTTGGAAGCTTTTTCATAGCTATTTTAATCTTAAATGTTATCAAAATATAGAAAATTGAGCTAGCTTAACTTGGGTGTTGGATTAGTGTCATTTTGAAATCTAAATCAAAAGTTAGGGATGATTTATTGCGCACATGTTAAGTTGATCATCTAGTTCAAATGATCATTTTTAACTGATCATTGGTTCTCCTTGAGTAAATGGTTATAAATTAAGCATAATGCATGGCATCACGCAGTTTGGGATAGATTGGATTACTTGGAGGCTTTGTCACAATAAATGAACCATAATGCATAGCGTCACATAGTTTGGGGTAGATTGAATTACTGTAATGCTTTGTCTATCTCTTTCATTTCCAAATTTTTTCACAATGTGGAAAATTGAGCTAGCTTAACGTGGGTGTTCGATTCATGTCATTTTGAGCTCTAAATTAAAAGTTAAAGACGATTTAGTGCAGACATGTCAAGTTGATCACCTATTTAAAATGATCATTCTAAACTGATCATTGTTGCTCCTTGAGTAAAGGCTTATAAATGAAGCACAATGCGTGACATAACGCATTTTCGGACTTAAATTTTGTCACTATATAGAAATTTGAGCTAGCTTAACGTGGGCGTTGGATTCTTTACATTTTGAAGTCTAAATCAAAAGTTACGGACAATTTAGTGTGGACATGTGAAAATTATCGCTCACTTAAAATGATCATTCTAAACTGATCATTGGTGCTCTTTGAGTAAAGGCTTTTAAATGAAGCATAATGCACGACATCATGCAGTTTGGGATAGATTGCATTACTCTGAGGCTTTGTCTAGCTCTTTCAGTGTCCAATGTTGTCAAAATATTAAAATTTGAGCTAGCTTAACGTGGGCGTTGGATTCATGTCATCTTGAGCTCTAAATAAAAAGTTAAAGACTATTTAGTTTGGACATGTCCAGTTGATTAGCTATTTAAAATGATTATTCTAAACTGATTATTGGTGCTCCTTGATTAAAGACTTATAAATGAAGCATAATGCATGACATCACGTATTTTGGGATAGATTGGATTACATGGAGTCTTTGTCGTAGCTATTTTAGTCTTTGATTTTGTCACAATATATAAAATAGAGCTAGCTTATCATGTGCGTTGGATTCGTGTCATTCTGAATTCTAAATCAAAAGTTACGGATGATTTAGTGTGGACATGTCGAATTGATTGGCCAGTTCAAATGATCATTCTAACTTGATCATTGGTGCTCCTTCATTAAAGGCTTATAAAAGGAGCATAATGCATGGCATCACACATTTTGGGATAGATTGGATTGTTTGGGGGCTTTGACGTAGCTCTTCCAATTGAAATATCGTCACATTATGGAAAATTGAGCTAGCTTAACGTAGGCGTCGGATTCATTTCATTTTGAGGTCTAGATAAAAAAGTGAAAGACAATTTAGTGCACACATCTTAAGTTTATCAGCTAGTTAAAATGATTATTTTAAACAGATCACTGGTGCTCCTTGAGTAAATGCTTATACATGAAACATAATGCATGGCATCACTCATTTTGGGATAGATTAGATTACGTGGAAGCTTTGTCGTAGCTATTTTGGTCTAAAATTTTGTCACAATATAGAAAATTTAGCTACCTTAACGTGGGCGTTGGATTCTTTACCTTTTGAACTCTAAATGAAAAGTTACGGAAAATTTAGTGTGGACATGTGAAAATTATCTGCCAGTTAAAATGATCATTCTAAACTGATTATTGGTGCTCCTTGAGTAAAGGCTTATAAATGAAGTATAATGCATGTCATCATGCAGTTTGGGATAGATTGCGTTACTTTGAGGCTTTGTCTAGCTCTTTCAATCTCAAATACTGTCACAATATGGAAAGTTGAGCTACCTTAGCGTGGGCGTTGGATTCTTGTCATCTGGAGCTCTAAATAAAAAGTTAAAGGCGATTTAGTGTTGACATGTCAAGTTGATCAGCTAGTTAAAATGATTATTTTAAACTGATCATTGGTGATCCCTTGAGTAAAGTCATAGAAATGAAGCATATTGCATGATATCACGTATTTTGGGATAGATTAGATACTTGGAGTCTTTGTCGTAGCTATTTCAGTCTTTAATTTTATAAAATTAGGCTAGCTTAACGTGGGTGTTGGATTCGTGTCATTCCGAATTCTAAATCAAAAGTTATGTACGATTTAGTGTGGACATGTCAAATTGATTGGCCTGTTAAAATGATCATTCTAAACTGATCACTAGTGCTCCTTCATTAAAGGCTTATAAATGGAGTATAATGCATGGAATCTTGAATTTTGGGATACATTGGATTACAGGGAGGCTTTGTCGTGGCTCTTCCAATTGATATGTTGTCATAATAAGGAAAATTGAGCAAGCTTAACGTGGGCGTCGGATTCATTTCATTTTGGGCTCTAAAAATAAAATAAAAGATGATTTAGTGCATACATGTCAAGGTGATCAGCTAGTTAAAATTATTATTCTAAACTTATCATTGGTGTTACTTGAGTAAAGGCTTATAAATGAAGCATAATGCATTGCATCATGCAATTTGGGATAGATTGCATTACTTTGAAGCTTTGTCTAGCTCTTTGAGTCTCAAATGTTGTAAGAATATGAAAAATTGAACTAGCTTAAGGTGGGCGTTGGACTGATGTCATTTTGAGCTCTAAATCAAAAGTTAAAAGGTTATTTAGTGCAGACATGTCAAAAATGATTAGCTAGTAAAAATGATCATTCTAAACTCATCATTGGTGCTCCTTTAGTAAAGCCTTATATATTAAGTATAATGCATGACATCAAACAGTTTGGGATAGATTGGAATACTTATCACAGCTTTTTCGATCTTAAATTTTGTCACAATTTAGAAAATTGAGCTAGGCTAACATGGTTGTTGGATTCGTGTCATTTTGAACTCTAAATCACAAGTAATGGACGATTTAGTGCAGGCATGTCAAGTTGATCGGCCAGTTAAAATGATCATTCAAAACTTGTCATTGGTGCTCCTTCAGTAAAGGCTTATAAATGAAGCACAATGCATGGCATCACGCAGTTTTGGATAGATTGCATTACTTCGATGTTTTGTCTACCTCTTTCAGTCTCAAATGTTTTCACAATATGGAAATTCAGGCTAGCATAACGTGGGCATTGGATTCATGTCATCTTGACCTGTGGATAAAAAGTTAAAGACGATTTAGTGCGGACATATCAAGTTGATCATCTAGTTCAAATGATCATTCTAAATTGATCATTGGACCTCCTTGCGTAAAGGGATTTAAATAAAGCATAATGCATGGTATCACGCTGTTTGGGATAGACTGGATTACTTGGAGGTTTTTTCGTTACTATTTTGATCTTAAATTTTGTCACAATATAGAAAATTGAGTTAGCTTAACGTGGGAGTTGTATTCGTGTAATTCTGAACTACAAATTAAAAATTACGGATGATTTAGTGCGGATGTGTGAAGTTGATCGGCTAAATAAAATGATCATTCTAAACTGGTCATTGGGGCTCATTTAGAAAAGGCTTATAAAATAAGAATAATGCATGGCATCACAACCTTTTGGATAGATTGCATTACTTTGATGCTTTGTCTGGCTCTTTCAGTTTCAAATGTTTTCAAAATATGGAAAATTGAGCTAGCATAACGTGGGTGTTGGATTCAGGTCATCTTGAGATTTACATAAGAAATTAAACAGGATTTAGTACGGACATGTCAAGTTGATAAGCCAGTGAAAGTGATCATTCTAAACTGTTCTTTGGTGCTCATTTAGTAAAGCCTTACAAATAAAGTATAATGTATGACAGCACGCATTTTGGGATTGACTGGATTATTTGGAAGCTTTGTCGTAGCTATTTTGCGGTTTTAAATTTTGACACAATAAAAAAAATTGAGTTAGATTAACGTGGGTGTTGGATTTGTGTCATTCTGACCTCTAAATCAAATGTTATCACTACAAGAAAACATTAACATTTCCGACGGCATTTCTAATGGAAATATAACCATCGGACTTTTCTGACGATTTTGCGACGGATAAGCGACGGATCACCGAGGGAATAAAAACCGTTGGAGTTCTGTCGGTAATTGCCGACGCTGGAAAGATCGTCGGTAAATCGATGGTAAAAATAGACGGTAAACCGGTGAATTTCTGACGAAAGGGTAATCGTCGGGATATCCTCTTGAAACCATCGGAACGTTACCAATGTATCTAAGGCTGTCGGTAACGGTCTGACGATTTCCCGATGGATCCTGTGTTTTACAGTCCGTCGGGAATCCATCGGCAGCAGTCATCGGAAAACCATCGGAAATATCCGACCATTGTCGGACACCATCGGCAATCCGTCGGAAATTTACGAATACTTTATTAAAATTTTGTGTTTATCCGTCGGTGGTCGGAAATCGTCGGAAATCCATCGGTTGATGAAGCTAAAATCTATTCAAATATGTGAATATCCGGTTGGGGTCAGAAACCGTCGGAATTCCATCAGAAATAGAGAATATTCCAAAGAATAATCTGTTTAAAATTCGTAATTATCTGTTAAAAATTCTTAATAATCTGTTAAAACTTCTTAATAATCTGTTAAAAATTCATGATAATATCTATTTTTCACTATAAATAGGCTAAGATATTTCAAAATTTCAACAGAACCAAAAATTTTAAGAAAATCTGTTCTTCGGGTTCTTATGAGTATTTTCGATCGTGGATGGATAAACCTCGATATGATTCAACCACGGGGGAATTAACTGATGAATTTGCGCAAGGTGTTGAAGAGTTCATGGCATTTGCATCAAAGAATAGCATGACATCGGAATACGGTAAAATGTATTGTCTGTGTATTAAATGTCAAAATCATAGATTAATCTCTATTAGAGAAGTACATAATCATTTGTATAGGAATGAATTTATGCTGGGTTATATCAATCTGAACACACGGCAAAACCTATGAGATGGCATGCAAAACATAATTCGAATGGAAAAATTGTGCATCCTTCGGATGCAGAAGCATGGAAACATTTTCAACAGGTTTATCCTACTTTTGCATATGAGTCTAGAAACGTATACCTCGGGTTATCTACAGATGGTTTCAACCCTTTTGGGAAGCATGGGAGGCAATACTCATTGTGGCCAGTTATTGTTACACCTTATAATTTGCCTCCTTCTTTGTGCATGAAAAGAGAGTTTTTATTTCTAACAATTCTCGTCCCCGGCCCAGAGCATCCTAAGCGATTGCTTGATATTTTCTTGCAGCCACTAATTCATGAGTTAAAAATATTATGGGAAAATGGGGTCGAAGCATTCGATGTTTTCAACCAACAGAACTTCTTGATGCGAGTTGTACTTATGTGGACGATAAGTGATTTTCCAGCATATGGTATGTTATCAAGATGGTCGACGCATGGAAGATTAGCATGCCCATATTGTCAAGATAATATTGATGCGTTCCAACTGAAACACGGACGAAAGACTAGTTGGTTCGATTGTCATCGTCGATTTCTACCACAAGATCACCATATCGCCGGAGCACGACATTTTTTAGGAAAAACAAAAAAAATTTTGATGCTCCACCTCCTATTCTTGATTGGAATTATATGATGACTCAACTTAGAGATTTTGGTGCTGAGAGAACGGCTTCATGTGGAGGTAACGGACATTACCCTGTTGATGGTTGAGGCGAATACCATAATTGGCACAAGAAGAGCATTTTTGGGATTTACCATATTGGAAGGACCATTTGTTGCGCCATAATCTAGATATTATGCACATTTAGAAGAATTTTTTCGACAACATAATGAATACCGTTCTAAATGTGCAAGGAAAAACAAAAGATAATTTGAAAGCTAGATTGGATTTGCCAGATATTTATTCCCGGAAGGAACTACATGTAATGTCAAATGGAAAATCATTGTCTCCCGCATTCCGGTTGGATGCGCATGCAAAAGATGAATTCTTTGACTGGATTAAGCATAGTGTCAAATTTCCAGATGGATACACATCTAATCTTCGTAATTGTGTCGATACTATTGAAGGTAAATTTTCAGGGATGAAAAGTCATGATTGTCTTGTTGTCATGCAAAGATTATTCCCATTTGCCTTTAGCGATCTACTGCCTAAAAACGTCCACGGAGCAATTGCAGGTACGACGTTTACATTATTTTATATATAAATAATAATAATTTCATATGTTATATGATATTAAAATATATTTTTTATGTAGGGATTGGGGCTTTTTTCGAGATTTATGTACAAGATTACTTACTGTAGACGATATCCAAAAGTTGGAGGAAAAAATACCGGTTCTCATTTGTAACCTGGAGTAAATATTTCCACCATCATTTTTTGATGTTATGGAGCATCTTCCTATTCACCTCCCTAGAGAAGCAGCCCTTGGAGGACCTGTTCAGTACCGATGGATGTATCCTTTTGAGAGATATATGTTCCACCTAAAGAAAAAAGTTAAAAATCTTGCCAGGGTTGAAGGTTCCATCGTCGCACAAAGTATTAATGAAGAAACATCTAACTTTGCTAGCTACTGTTTTCCATCGCAAGTGCAAACAAAAAATAGACGACCTTCACGACATGATGATGGAGGAGAAAAACCAAGCTATCTAGTGTATGTGCCAGAAATATTTGCACAAATTGGACGTTTAAGTGGAAAAGGAAACACGTGACGCCTATCAGAGGAGGAACACAATCACTTGCATTTGTATATTTTGACAAATTGCGATGACGTTTTGGAATATGAAAGGTACATTCAATTTAATTTTGTTTTTAGTTATTATTATAATTTATTGTTATTTTTTTCATGATATAACAAGATATACATGGAACAAATACGTGTTCATTATTCAGATTACAGCGGTCAAACTTAAAAAAAAGCGAATTTGAAAAATGGTTGCATTTTTATGTTAGTGTTACCACAACATAACTTCGTGAAATATTAGAAGTTCACTATCCAGGAATGATTGATTTGAGGTGTATTGTGTTCTATTGTGACTGGTATGACCCTGTCATGGGTCAACGTGAAGACGAATTTGGTGTTACATCTGTCCACTCTCGTAAGCGACATCGAAAATATGATCCTTTTATACATGCATCACAAGCGGACCAGGTTTGTTACATTCTATATCCTCGTGTGAGAAACAAGCAAGATCCTTGGATTACAGTGACCTCAATACATCCTAGAGGAATGGTATGTGGTATTACCGAACAAGAGCCTATGCAACAAAGCACAATTGGTAACTTAGATTCCATAGACACTTCTCTTGAAGTTAACCTTGTTGTTGATGACACCACGAACGAAGATTACAACGTGTTTCAAGATTCAGAAGAAGAGATTGGCAAGTTTGACGACCAAAATTCAGCTAATTTGGAATATTCATCAGATTAGATTAAATTTGTAATTTTATTTTGATATTTATGATTTTAATTTTAACTATTGTTAATAAATATTTATGATTTTATATATCACAAACATTTCACAATATTATACTTAAAAGTGCTTTTTTAAAAAAATATTTATCTATATATTTTTATGAAATATTGATTAACAACACCGACGGTTTCCCGATGGCTTTATTCAGTCCGTCGGAAACCCTTCGGGAACACGTTGATTAAATAATTTCAATGTGGGTAGACTATGTGTCAATCATGCCTGGGATTAGACTTTCTGACGGATTTCCGTCGACTCGTCGACAGACTACCGACGGATTCCCGACAGCCTTACACGGGAAACGTATTTCCCAAGGCGGGCTTCCGGATAGATATTTATTTCAGTTCCAACGGATTCCCGACGGCAATTTCCGTCGGAAATGTTTAATATAACCTACGGCCGTTTCTTCTCTTTTTCTCTCTCGCGTTCTCTTTCGACCATTCGCCTCCCTGCCGCATTCTCGCCGGAAAAGTCGCTTTCATCGCCGGTATTTGACCTGTAGTCGTAAATAATGTAAGTTTTTATTGATTTCAACATTTTTGCTTCTCCGTGTTTTACATTTTTGGATCTGGATACGTGATTCTGTGTTTCATCGTTTTCGTTGATCTGTGTTCCGGATCGCGTGATTCGGGTTGTGATCTTCTCGCAGGGCAAGCTTTGTTTTACTGTTTACCCATTTTCCGGAAAATGGTGGAGTAGATTTATTCAAGAACTTTGTTAGAAAGTAGACATAATTTTGTAGTTGTTTTGTTGTTTCAATCTAAATTTCGTTTTGCTCGTTTTTGACTTGTTTCTGTTTCTCATGCAAAGTTCTAAAAAGTGATAGTTTGGGCGAATTAGCTAAACAATAATTAAAAGACTAATGCTGTTTTCTATAAATTCATGGGTAAAATATGGTAAAATATGGTAAGATTATAAACTATCAACGCTAGTTATCAAACAACTTCATTATAATATCAAAGAGGTTTGGTCTCTGAAACAATTCAGAAACAATTCGGAAATTTTTTAATATATTTGGTATTAAGTTCCATGAAAAGTACAAACCCTTACAAACCACTTATTGACAAAATAAAATTGTATTATTCATTTTTTTAACCAAGATTTTATATTTCCAAAGGATTTCTGAATAGGGAAATGAATAGTTATCGTAGTCACAGGTAATAGTAAATGTAGATAGATTGATAAAATGTCCTAATCATAGGTCGTATCAAGATTACCAAAGACGTGGTGAGTCGTCTACTCCGAGTTGCTTACTAACTCAAGTTCCAGAATCTGCAAATGATTCTTTCCGACCAATGATAATTGAAGAATTAGTTCAGCAGCCTGGTCGCGAACTTCTTATTTTTCTTGATCCAAGACATCAAGGAAACTCGACATGGTAAATTAATTTTCTATAAATATATTTAAAATAATTATTTTAATGTTATTCTATAATTATATTTAAAATAATTACTTAAACGCTATTGTAATAAAAAATTGTAGGTTTGGTATTTGAAACAATGGAATAAGCAAATCTATATTAAAGATGATTCATTCTCTTTTGAACAAACCATATACCAAATTTCAAGATATTCCATATGAAGAACGTCAGATTTGGTTCAGGACGTTTGCGGTACGTTATTTAAATTTTAAATATATAATTATTTTAAATAGTTTTTAATAATATTTTTTAGTAATATATACTAGAATTTTGCAGCAAGAATTTACATGGGATCCCATGAACACAAAATTAGGGGAAGAAGCTTTCGAAAAAGAGGGTGCAGTACAATTTTCCCGCAACATGAAGGAGTGGAAACAAAAATGGAAAAAGGGAAAAGATAAACCAAGAGGGTTGAATGAGTCGGTGTGGAACGACTTTATTTGTTATTGGGAATCTTCCAGCGATGAGGTCATCTCGAAAACTAATTCGGGAAATCGGAAGAGTGACCGAGGAGACAAAGGCATTTATATTCACAATGCCAGATCGACTAGTTTTCTCAGACAAGCCGATCAATTGGTAAATTAATTATTATATTAATTATTTATTATTATTTAAAAATTTTAAAATTATTAATTTAGAATTTTTTATTTTAGGCACAAGAAATTGGAGCGCCTCTAGATCACTTGCAACTTCTCCAGGCCGTCCATACGAACAAGAAGACTGGTCGTATCCAAGATGGTCTCGTTAGTGAGATCATCGAAAAAGTAAAAAAGAAAAAAAGTGATATTCTAACCCAGCAATCTCAAGTTGGTTCTTCATCTTCGGTCGCCGAATTGCCTCATTCTGAAATTAACCATCTCGTTCTTGATGTAAATTTTTTTTTAAATATATAATTAATATTATAATAATTTTCATTAAATTTTCTAATAATATTTTTTATTTTTACACGAAGTACAATTTTCAAAGGATCGTCATCCAGGACTTGGGAGAGTTGTAGATACCGGTGGCGCAACATCTGCAGTTAGAAACGAGGAAAATTAGCAGCTAAAAGAAGAAATGGCGTCCATGAAAATAGAGATGAATAATCTCAAAAACATTGTAGAAATGATAAAAAATAAATTGCCACATGACTTTTTTCTCCTCCTTCTCCTCGTGTTCCTCATTTGTAATTTGTAATTTAAAATAAATATTTAATAATATTTATATTTATAATATTATTTTTATTAATTGTATGATTATTTTTAAAAATATTAATTTAAATTTTAAAATAAAAAATTTATTAATTTAATTTTTAATTTATTTTTTTAATATTTAAAATTTTAAAATATTTAATTATTTTTAATTAAATATTTTTAAAATATAAATATTAAAAAAATAAATTTTTATTTTTTCAATTATTAGGTTTTTCCGACGGATTAGGTTGTCTGAAATTGCGACAGACGAAGCCGTCGGAAATGTGTTCCGATATCCCGATGGGTATAAACCATCGGGAAATATCATCGGACAAAATTCCCGATGGTGGAAGTCATCGGAAAACACCCTCGAAAATTCGTCGGTAATTCCCGATGGCTGCGGACCATCGAATATCCGTCGGTACTTTCCGATGGACAGGTGCCATCGCAAATCTGTCGGCATATTCCGACGGCGTAATGAATCGCCAATCCGTTGGAAATTCCCGATAACTTCCTGACGGAAATGAATTTCCGGCGAAATAGTCCCGATGGACTATTTTCGTCGGAAATTGGTCGAGAATCGGTTTTACCGACGTTTTTCCGATGGATATGGCCATCGGAAATATGCTATTTTCTTGTAGTGTATGGACGATTTAGTGCAGACATGTCAAGTTGATCGGCCAGTTAAAATGATCATTCTAAACTGCTCATTTGTGGTCCTTGAGTAAACGCTTATAAATGAAGTATAATGCATGACATCACGCGTTTTGGGGTAGATTGCATTACTTTAATGCTTTGTCTACCTCTTTCAGTCGAAATTGTTTTAACAACATGGAAAATTGAGCTAGGCTAACGTGGGCGTTCGATTCATGTAATTTTGAGCTCTAAATCAAAATTTAAAGATGATTTCGTGTGGATATGTCAAATTGATGAGGTAGGTAAAATAATGATTCTAAACTGATCACTGGTTCTATTTGAGTAAAGGCTTATAAATGAATCATAATGCATCGCATCCCGAAGTTTGGGATATATTGGATTACATGGAGGCTTTTTCATTGCTATTTCGGTCTCAAATTATTCATAATATATAAAAGTGAGCTAGCTTGACGGGGGTGTTAGATTCGTGTCATTTTGAACTCTAAATATAAGTTACAAATGATTTAGTGCGGACATATCAAGTTGATCAGATAGCTAAAACAATCATTTTTAATTGATCATTGGTGCTCCTATAGTAAAGGCTTACAAATGAAGCATAGTGCATGACATTGCGCAGTTAGGGATAGGTTGCATTACAGTGATGCTTTGTCTATCTCTTTTAGTGTCAAATATTTTCACAATATGGAAATTTGAGCTAGCTTAACGTGGGCGTTGGATTCATGTCATTTTGAGCTCTAAATAAAAAGTTAAAGACGATTTAGTGCGGACATGTTAGGTTGATCAGCTAGTTATAATATCGTTCTAAACTCAACATTGGTACTGATTGAGAAAAGGTTTATAAATGAAACATAATGTATAGCATCACGAATTTTGGGATACATTGGATTACTTGTAAACTTTTTCATAGCTATTTTAATCATAAATGTTATCACAATATAGAAAATTGCGCTAGCTTAACTTGGGTGTTGGATTCGTGTCATTTTGAAATCTAAATCAAAAGGTAGGGACGATTTTGGATTTGAACAGATTAAATCATATCATAAATCTAAAAATGATTTTCAATTTCCACCGCCGGATTTAAGATTATTTCTTTAAATTAAATTTTAATTAATAAAAATTAGATTTTTAATTTTTAATTTCTTTATATTTAATATTTTATATTAATTAGTTAATATATTTTATATTTAATATTATAAAATTTATTATTAATTACTAAATAATATTAATAATAATTAATTGTTTCAAAAAAATAAATTATTTAAATATTCAGAAATAAAAATTTAAAAATATTATTAAAACATAATAATTTTGAAAAGTATATTTTAAAAATTGTAATTATAAATTAACTAAAAATTTAATTATATTAATAATATTAATAATATTATTAAAAATTATTGTATTAATATTTATAATTACAAAATATTAATAATATTATTAAAATTAATTTTGAAAAATATTGTTAAATATATATTAATAAAAAATAATTAAAAATTATTTTGAAATAATTTAAATATTTTGAAATTAAAATTAAAAAATATTATTATTTTTAATAATATTTTATATTTTTATTTTCAAATTATTAAAATTATTTCAAAATAATTTTTAATTATATACTTTTTTTAAAATCTAATTATTTGTAGTCACAAATCAGTCCCAAATCAGTCTCAATATTTCGGGACCGATTTGCGACTACAAATTTTTTTCCGATTATTTCATGGTCAATCGCAAATTAGTCGCACTTTTTGGCACTGATTTGCGACTCCGTGTTAACTATGGTCGCAAATTAGTCACAAAATTTTGTTACTGATTTGCGACTACATGGCTCTACAGTCGCAAATTAGTCACAAAACTTTGTCACTGATTTGCGACTGCCATGGTTCATGTAATCGCAAATCAGTCCCAAAATTTTGTGACTGATTTGCGACTAATGTGCTTTTGTAGTCGCAAATCAGTAACAAAATTTTGTGACTGATTTGCGACTGTGTGACTCTTGTAGTCGCAAATTAGTCACAAAATTTTGTGAATGATTCTTGACTATGGGTTTCACAACCACATATGTAGTCGCAAAATAGTGGAAAAATTTGTTACAAAAATTCAGTGGCAAAGTAGTCGCAAAAATAGTCACCACCATTTGGTCGCAAATTAGTCGCAAAATGAACCAGTATTACATTTTTTGCGACTATGATTTTGTGACTACTTCAGGTCGTCGCAAAGTAGTCGCTATTTCCAGTTTTGCGACCACTTCCGTGGTCGCAAAATGTATGTTTTCTTTTAGTGATAGAAAATTGAGCTACCTTAACGTGGGCGTTAGATTCGTGCCATTTTGAACTCTAAGTCATTTAGTGCGGACATGTCATGGTTATCAGCTATTTAAAATGATCATTTTAAATTGATCATTGGTGCTCAGTGAGTAAAAGCCTATAAATGAAGCATAATGCATAGAAATTATGTTACAATATAGAAAATTGATGCTCAATGATATCTATTTGGATTTTAAATTTTGTCACAATATAGAAAATTGAGCTTGTTTAATGTGGGTGTTAGATTTGTGTCATTTTGAACTCTAAATCAAAAGCTATTGATGATTTAGTGCGGACATGTCAATTCGATCAGTTAGTTAAAATGATCATTATAAACTGATCATTGCAGCTCTTTGAGTGAAAGCTTTTAATTGAAGCATACTGCATGACATCACGTAGTTTGGGATAGATTTAATTTCTTGGAGGCTTTTTTGTTGCTAACTCGGTCTTAGTTTTTTCACATTATAGAAAATTGAGTTAGCTTAACGTGGGCGTTGGATTCATGTCATTCTGACCTTTAAATCATTAGTTATGTACGATTTAGTGCGGAAATGTCAAGTTGATCAGTTAGTTAAAATGATCATTCTAAACTGGTCATTGGTACTTCTTGAGTAAGGGCTTATAAATGAAGCATAACGCATGGCATCACGTAGTTTGGGATAGATTGCATTACGTTGATGCTTTATCTTAGCTCTTTCATTCTCAAATGTTGTTACAATATAGAAACTTGAGCTAGGTTAATGTGGGTGTTGGATTTATTCCCTCTTGAGCTCTGAATAAAAAAAAATAAAATATGATTTAGTGTAGACATGTCAAGATGATCAGCTACTTAAAATGATCATTATAAACTTATTATAGGTGCTCCTTGAGTAAAAGCTTATAAATTAAGGATAATGCAGACATCACGTAGTTTGGGATAGATTGGATTATTTGTAGGCTTTGCATAGCTATTTCGATGTTAAATTTAGTCAAACTATAGACAATTAAGTTTGATTAACATGGGTGTTAGATTCGTGTCATTTTGAACTCTAAATCAAAAGCTATGGATAATTTAGTGCAGACATGTCAAGTTGATCACCTAGTTAAAATGATCATTATAAACTGATCATTGGTGCCCCTTGAGTATAATGCGTGAAATCACACAGTTTGAGATAGGTTGCATTACTTTGAGGCTTTGTCTAGTTCTTTCAATCTCAAATGTTATCACAATATGGAAAATGGAGCTAGATTAATGTGAGGGTTGGATTCATTTCATCTTGAGCTTTAACTAAAAAATAAAAAATGATTTAGTGCGGACATGTACAGGTGATCAGCTCGTTAAAATAATTATTCTAAACTGATCATTGGTGCTCCTTGAGTAAAGGCGTATACATTAATCATAAAGCATGGCACCACATAACTTGGAATAGATTGGATTACATGGAGGATTTGTAACAGCTATTTAGATCTTAAAATTTGTCACAATATAGAAAGTTGAGCTAGCTTAACCCCGGGTGTTGGAGTAGTGTCATTTTGAACTCTACGTCAAAAGTAACGGACGTTTTAGTGCATACATGTCAAGTTGATCAGCTAGTTAAAATGATTATTCTAAACTGATCATTGGTGCTCTTTGATTAAATGCTTATAAATGCAGTATAATGCATGGCATCACGTAGTTTTGGATATAATAGATTTCTTAGATGCTTTGTTTCAGCTATTTCAGTTTTAAATTTTTTTCACAATATAGAAAATTGAGTTAGTTTAACATGGGCGTCGGATTCGTGTCAATCAGACCTCTAAATCATTAGTTATAAACAATTTAGTGTGGACATGTCAAGTTTATCAGCTAGTTAAAATAATCATTCTAAACTGGTCATTGGTGCTTCTTGAGTAAAGGCTTATAAATGAAGCATAATGCATGGCATCACGAAGTTTGGGATATATTGCATTACTTTGATGCTTTCTCTAGCTCTTTCAATCTCAAATGTTGTCACAATATGGAAAATTGAGCTAGCTTAATGTGGGCGTTGGATTCATGTCATCTTGAGCTCTAAATAAAAAATAAAAGATGATTTAGTGCAGACATGTAAAGTTGATCGATCAGCTAGTTAAAATACTGATTCTAAACTGATCATTGGTGCTCCTTGATTAAACGCTTATATATTAAGCATAATGCATGGCATCACGTGGTTTGGGATAGATTGGATTACTTGGAGGCTTTGCCATATCTATTTCGATCTTAAATTTTGTCAAAATATAAAAAATTGATCTAGCTTAACCTGGATTTTGGATTCAAGTTATTTTTAACTCTAAACCAAAAATTACAGACGATTTAGTGCGGATATCTCAAGTTGATCGGGCAGTTAAAATGATCATTCTAAATTGATCATTGGTGCTCCTTTAGTAAAGGCTTATAAATGAAGTATAATGCATGGCATCACACATTTTGTGATAGATTGGATTGTTTGGGGGCTTTTTCATAGCTATTTCGGTCTTGAATTTTGTCACAATATAGAAAATTGAGTTACCTTAATGTGGGTGTTGGATTCGTGTCATTCTGACATCTAAATCAAAAGTTATGGACGATTTTGTGCGGATATGTCAACTTGATCGGCCAATTAAAATGATTATTCTAAACTGGTCATTGGTGCTCCTTTAGTAAAGGCTTACAAATGAAGGATGATGCATGACATCACGTAATTTGGGATAGATTGCATTACTTTGATGCTTTGTCTACCTCTTTCAGTCTCAAATGTTTTTACAATAGAGAAAATTGAGCAAACTTAACGTGGGCGTTGGTTTCATGTCATTTTTAGTTCTGAATCAAAAGTTAAAGATGATTTAATGCATACATGTTAAGGTTATCAGCTAGTTAAAATTGTCATTCTAAATTGATCACTTGTGCTCATTGAATATAAATGAAGCATAATGCATAGCATCATGAAGTTTGGGATAATGCATAGCATCATGAAGTTTGGGATAGATTGGATTTCTTGGAGGCTTTGTCATAGCTATTTCGATCTTACATTTTATCACAATATAGAAAATTGACCTTGCTTAACGTGGTGTTGGATTCATGTCATTTTGAACTCAAAATCAAAAGTTACGCACAATTTACAGCGGACATGTCAAGTTAATCGTCCAGTTGAAATGATCATTCTAAACAAATCATTGGTGCTACTTGAGTAAGGGCATACAAATGAAGCATAATGCATGGCATCACACAGTTTGGGGTAGATTGCATTACTTTCAGGCTTTTTCTAGCTCTTTCAATCTCAAATGTTGTCACAATATGGAAAATTGAGCTCGCTTAAGGTGGGCATTGGATTAATATCATGTTGATCTCTAAATAAAAAGTTAAAGATGATTTAGTACAGACATGTCAAGTTGATCAGCTAGTTAAATTGATCATTCTAAACTGATCATTAGTGCTCAATGCGTAGCATCACGCAGTTTGGGATAGATTCTATTACTTGGAGGTTTTATAATAGATATTTTGGTCTTAAATTTTGTCACATTATTGAAAATTTACCTACCTTAATGTGGGTGTTGGATTCATGTCATTTTGAACTCTAAATCAAAAGTCACAGACCTTTTAGTGTGGACATGTCAACTTGATCGACCAGTTAAAATGATCATTCAAAACTGATCATTGGTGCTCCTTGAGTAAAGGCTTATAAATGCAGCATAATGCATAGCATCACACAGTTTGGGATAGATTGGATTGCTTGGAGGATTTTTCATAGATATTTTGGTGTTACACTTTTTCTCAATATAGAATATTGAGTTAGCTTAACGTGGGCGTTGGATTCGTGTCATTTTAACCTCTAAATCAAAAGTTATGGACGATTTAGTGTGGACATGTCAAGTCGATCGGCCAGTTAAAATGATCATTCTAAACTAGCCATTGGTGCTCCTTGAGTAAAGGTTTATAAATAAAGGATAAAGCATGACATCACACAATTTGGGATAGATTGCATTACTTCGATGCTTTGTCTACCTCTTTCAGTCTCAAACATTTTCACAATATGGAAAGTTGAGCTTGCTTAACATGGGCGTTGGATTCAAGCCCTCTTGAGCTCTAAATAAAAAAAATAAAATACGATTTAGTGCGGACATGTCAAGGTTATCAGCTAGTTAAAATGATCATTTTAAATTGATAATTGGTGCTCATTGGGTAAATGCTTCTAAATGAGGCATAATGCATAGCATCATGAAGTTAGGGAGAGATTGGATTACTTGATAGCTATTTAGATTTTAAATTTTATCGCAATATAGTAAATTGAGCTTGCTTAACATGGGTGTTAGATTCGTGTCATTTTGAACTCTAAATCAAAAGCTATGGAAGATTTAGTGCGGACATGTCAAGTTGATCGGGCAGTTAAAATGATCATTCAAAACTAGCCATTGGTGCTCCTTGAGTAAAGGTTTATAAATTAAGCGTAATGCATGACATAACGCAACTTGGGATAGATTGGATTACTTGGAGGCTTTGTCATTGCCATTTTGATTTTAAATTTTGTTACAATATACAAAATTGAGCTAGCTTAACCCGGGTGTTGGATTAGTGTCTTTTGGAACTCTAAATCAGAAGTTACGGACGATTTAGTGCAGACATGTCAAGTTGATCAGCTAGCTAAAATGATTATTCTAAACTGATTATTGGTGCTCCTTGAGTAAAGACTTATAAATGAACCATAATGCATGGCATCAAACAGTTTGGGGATATATTGGATCGCTTGGATGCTTTGTCTTAGCAATTTCGGTTTTAATTTTTTTTCGAAATATAGAAAATTGAGTTTGCATAACGTGGGCGTTGGATTCGTGTCATTCTAACCTCTAAATCAAAAGTTATGGATGATTTAGTGCGGATATGTCAAGTTGATCGGGCAATTAAAATGATCATTCAAAACTAGTCATTGGTGTTACTTGAGTAAATGGTTATAAATGAAGCATAATGCATGGCATCACGCTGTCTGGGATATATTGCTTTACTTTGATGTTTGGTATAGCTTTTCAGTATAAAATATTTTCACAATATGGAAAATTGAGCTTGCTTAACGTGGGCCTTGGATTTATGCCCACTTGAGCTCTAAATGAAAAAGATCAAAGATGATTTAGTGCGGAAATTTCAAGTTGATCAGCTAGGTAAAATGATTATTCTATACTGATTATTGGTGCTCCTTGAGTAAAGGCTAATCAATTAAGCATAATGCATGGCATCACGCAATTTGGGATAGATTGGATTATTTGGAGTCTTTGCATAGCTGTTTCGATGTTAAATTTTGTCACACTATAGACAATTAAGTTTGCTTAACGTAGGTGTTAGATTCGTGTCATTTTGAACTCTAAATCAAAAGCTATGGACGATTTAGTGCGGACATGTCAAGTTGATATGCTAGTTAAAATGATCATTGGTGCTCCTTGAGTAAAGGCTTACAAATAAAGCATAGTGCATGGCATCACGTAGTTTGGGAATGATTCAATTGCTTGGAGGCTTTGTCGTAGGTATTTCGGTTTTAAATTGTTTTTCACAATATAGAAAATTGAGATTCCTTAACCAGGGCATTGGATTCGTTTCATTCTGACCTTTGAATCAGTAGTTATGGATGATTTAGTGCGGACATGTCAAGTTGATCAGCCAGTTAAAATGATCATTCTAAACTAGTCATTGGTGCGTTTTGAGTAAAGGCTTATAAATGGAGCATAATGCATGACATCACACAATCTGGGATAGATTACATTACTTTGATGCTTTCTCTAGCTCTCTTTCAATCTCAAATGCTGTCAAAATATGGAAAATTGAGTTAACTTAATGTGGGCATTGGATTCATGTCATCTTGAGCTCTAGATAAAAAAATAGAAGATGATTTAGTGCGGACATGTGAAGTTGATCAGCTAGTTAAAATACTCATTCTAAACTGATCATTGGTGCTCTTTCAGTAAAAGCTTATATAAAGCATAATGCATGGCATCACGCAGCTTGGGATATTTTGGATTACTTGTAGGCTTTTTCATAGCTAGTTCGATCTTAAATTTTGTCACAATATAGAAAATTAAGCTAGCTTAACCTGGATATTGGATTCGTGGCATTTTGAACTCTAAACCAAAAGTTACAAACGATTTAGTGCGGAGATCTCAAGTTGATCAGCTAGTTAAAATGATAATTCTAAACTGATCATTGGTGCTCATTGAGTAAAGGCTTATAAATAAAACATATTGTATCGCATGACGAAGTTTGGGATAGATTGGATTGCTTGGATGCTTTGTCTAGCTCGTTTAGTCTCAAATGTTTTCACAATATGGAAAATTGCGCTAGCTTAATGTGGGCTTTGGATTCATATCTTCTTCAGCTCTAAATAAAAAGTAAAAGACGATTTAGTTCTGATATGTCAAGTTGATCAGCTAGTTAAAATGATCAATCTAAACTGATCATTAGTTCTCCTTGAGTAAAAGCTTATAAACTAAGCATAATGCATGGCATCATGCAGTTTAGGAAAGTTTGGATTACTTGGAGGCTTTACGTAGCTATTTTGATCTTAAATTTTGTCACAATATAGAAAATTGAGCTAGCTTAACGTTGGTGTTGGATTCGTGTCATCTTGAAGTTTAAATCAAAAGTTACGGACGATTTGGTGCGGATATTTCAAGTTGATATCGGCCAATTAAAATGATCATTCTAAACTGATTATTGGTGCTCCTTGAATAAAGGCTTATAAATGAAGCAAAATGCATGTCATCACTCGGTTTGGGATATATTGTATTAATTTGAGGCTTTGTCTAGGTCTTTCAATCTCAAATGTTTTCATAACATGGAATATTGAGCTAGCTTAACGTGGGTGTTGGATTCATGTCATACTGAGCTCTAAATAAAAATTAAAAGACGATTTCGTGCGGACATGTCAAGTTAACCAGCTAGTTAAAATAATCATTCTAAAATGATCATTGATGCTCCTTGCATAATGCATCTCATCATGCAGTTTGGGATATAATGGATTACTTAGGGATTTTTAATAGCTATTTCGATATTAAATTTTTTCACAATATAGAAAATTGAGCTAGCCTAACGTAGGTGTTGAATTCGTGTCATTGTGGACTCTAAATCAATAGTTATAGCCGATTTAGTGCGGACATGTCAAATTGATCAGGTAGTTAAAATGATCATTCTAAACTGATCATTGCTGCTCCTTGATTAAAGGCTAATAAATGAAGCATAATGTATGGCATCACACAACTTGGGATAGATTAGATTGCTTGGATGCTTTATCGTAGCTATTTCGGTCATTAATGCTTTAAAAAAATACAAAATTGAGTTAGTTTAACGTGGGCGTTGGATTCGTATCATTCTGACCTTTAAATCAAAAGTTATGGGTGATTTAGTGTGGTTATGTCAAGTTGATTGGCCAGTTAAAATGATCATTCTAAACTGGTCATTGGTGCTCTTTGATTAAAGGCTTCAAAACAACGCGTAATGCATGGCATCACGCAGTTTGGGATAGCTTGCATTACTTTGAAGCTTTGTCTAGCTCTTTCCGTCTCAAATGTTTTCACAATATGGAAAACTGAGATAGTTTAACGTAGGCATTGGATTCATGTCATCTTGAGCTCTAAATAAAAAGTAAATGACGATTTAGTGATGACATGTCAAGTTGATCAACTAGTTAAAATAATCATTGGTGCTATTTTAGTAAAAGCATATAAATTAAGCATAATGCATGGCATCATGAAGTTTTGGATAGATTGCATTCGTTTGAGGCTTTGTCTAACTTTTTCAATCTCAAAAGTTGTCACAATATGGAAAATTGAGCTAGCTTCACGTGGGCGTTGGATTCATATCATCTTGAGCTCTAAATAAAAAGTAAAAGACGATTTAGTGTGGACAAGTAGAGTGGTTCAGCAAGTTAAAATAATCGTTCTAAACTGATCACTGATGCTGCTTGAATAAAGGCTTATAAATTAAGCATAAGACATGGCATCACATAGTTTGGGATAGATTGGATTACTTGAAGGCTTTGTTATAGCAATTATAATATTGTCACAATACAAAAAATTGAGCTAGCTTAACATGGGTGTTGGATTCGTGTCATTTTGAACTCTAAATCAAAATTATGGACGATATAGTGCGGACATGTCAAGTTGAGCGGCCAGTTAAAATAATCATTCTAAATTGGTCATTGGTTCTCCTTGAGTAAGGGCTTATAAATGAACCATAATGCATGGCATCACGCAATTTGGGATAGATCGCATTACTTTGATGCTTTGTCTAGCTCGTTCAGTCTCAAATGTTTTCACAATATAGAAAATTGAGCTAGCTTAACGTGAGCATTGGATTCATGTCTTCTTGACCTCTAAATGATAAGTAAAAGAAGATTTAGTGCTGACATGTCAAGTTGATCAGCTTGTAAAATGATCATTCTAAACTGATCATTGGTGCTCCTTCAGTAAAAGCTTATAAATTAAGCATAATGCATGGCATCATGCAGTTTGGGAACGATTGCATTACTTTGATGCTTTGTCAAGCTCTTTCAGTCTCAAATGATTTCACAATATGTAAAATTCACCTAGCTTAATGTGGGCGTTGGATTCATGTCATTTGAGCTCTAAATAAAAAGTAAAAGACGATTTAGTGCTGAAATGTCAAGTTGATCAGCTAATTAATATGATCATTCTAAGCTGATCATTGGTGCTGTTTGAGTAAAAGCTTATAAATTAAGCATAGTACTTGACATCACGCAATTCGGGATAGATTGGATTACTTGGAGGATTTGCATAGTTATTTGGATCTTAAATTTTGTCACGATATAGAAAATTGAGCTAGCTTAATGTGGGTGTTGTATTCGTGTCATTTTGAAATTTAAATCAAAAGTTATAGACGATTTCGTGAGGACATCTCAAATTGATCGGAAAAATTAAATTATCATTCTAAACTGATCACTGGTGCTTTTTGAATAAAGGCTTAAACAAGAAGCATAATGCATGACATCACACAATTAGGGATAGATTGCATTACTTTGAGGCTTGGTCTAGCTCTTTCAATCTCAAATCTTTTCACAATATGAAAAATTGAGCTAGTTTAGCGTGGGCGTTGAATACATGTAATCTTGAGCTCTAAATAAAAAGTAAAAGACGGTTTAGTGCATACATGTCAAATTGATCCGCTAGTTAAAAAAATCATTCTAAATTGATCAGTGGTGCTCCTTGAGTAAAGGCTTATAAATTAATCATAATGCATGGCATCACGTAGTTTGGGAAAGATTAGATTACTTGGAGGCTTTGTCATAGCTATTTCGATCTGTAATATTGTCACAATACCGAAAATTGAGCTAACTAAACGTTGGAGTTTGATTTGTGTCATTTTGAACTTTTAATCAAAAGTTACAGACGATTTAGTGCGGACATTTCAAGTTGATCAGGTAGTTAAAATGATCATTCTAAACTGATCATTGGTGCTCCTTGAGTAAAGGCTTATAAATGAAGCATCAGCATGGCATCACACTGTTTGGGATAGATTGGATTGCTTGGAGGCTTTAATGTAGCTATTTCGGTCTTAAATGCTTTTCACAAAATTCCAAATTGAGTAAGTTTAATATGGGCATTGGATTCGTGTCATTCTGGCCTCTAAATCAAATATTATGGACGGTTTAGTGCTGACAAGTCAAGTTGATCGGGCAGTTAAAATGTACATTCTAAATTAGTTATTGGTGTTCCTTGAGTAATAGCTTAAAAATGACGCATAATGAATGGCATCACGTAGTTTGGGATAGATTGCATTGGGATAGATTGCATTACTTTGATTCTTTGTCTAGCTCTTTCAGTCTCAAATGTTTTCACGATATGGAAAATTGAGCTAGCTTAACGTGGGTGTTGGATTCATGTCATCTTGAGCTCTAAATAAAAAGTAAAACATGATTTAGTGCAGAAATATCAAGTTGATCAAGTAGTTCAAATGATCATTCCAAACTGATCTTTCATGCTCCTTGAGTAAGGCTTATTAATTAAGCATAAGGCATGGCATCACGCCGTTAGGTATAGATTGGATTACTTGGTGGCTTTGCATAGCTTAACGTGGGTGTTAGATTTATGTCATTTTGAACTCTATACCAAAAAGTTATGGACAATTTAGTGTGGACATGTCAAGTCGATCGGCCTGTTAAAATGATAGTTATAAACTGATCATTGGTGCTCCTTGAGTAAAGGCTTATAAATGAAGCATAATGCATGGCATCACGCAGTTTGGGATGGATTGCATGACTTTGAGACTTTGTCTAGCTCTTTCTATCTCAAATGATGTCACGATAAGAAAAATTGAACTAGCTTAACATCGGCGTTCGATTCATGTCTTCTTGAGATCTAAATAAAAAGTAAATAATGATTTAGGGTGGACATGTCAAGTTGATCATCTAGTTAAAATAATCATTTTAAACTAATCATTGGTGCTCGTTGAATAAAGGCTTAGAAATTAAGCATAATGCCTTGCATCACACAGTTTGGGATATATTGCATTACTTTGATGCTTTGTCTAGCTCTTTTAGTCTCAAATGTTTTCACAATATGGAAAATTGAGCTAGCTTAACATGGGCGTTGGATTCATGTCATCTCGAGCTCTAAATAAAAAGTAAAAGACAATTTAGTGCAGACATGTCAAGTTGATCAGCTAGTTAAAATGATCATTCTAAACTGATCATTGGTGCTACTTGAGTAAAGGCTTATAAATTAAGCATAATGTGTGACATCACGCCGTTTGCGATAGGTTGCATTACTTTGAGGCTTTGTCTAGCTCTTTCAATCTCAAATGTTGTCACAATATGGAAAATTGAGCTAACTTAACGTGGGCGTTGGATTCATGTCATCTTATGCTCTAAATAAAATGTAAAAGCCGATTTAGGGCAGACAAGTCAAGTTGATCAGCTAGTTAAAATAATCATTCTAAACTTATCATTGGTGCTCCTTGAGTAAAGCCTTATAAATGAAGCATAATGCATGGCATCACACATTTTGGGATCAACTGCACTACTTTGAGGCTTTGTCTAGCTCTTTCAATCTCAAATGATGTCAGAATATGGAAAATTGAACTAGCTCAACGTGGGCGTTAGATTCATGTCATCTTGCGCTCTAAATAAAAACTAAAAGACGATTTAGTGTGGACATGTCAAAGTCATTAGCTAGTTAAAATAATCATTCTAAACTGATCATTGGTGCTCTTTGAAGAAAGGCTTATAAATTAAGTGTATTGCATGGCATCACATATTTTGGGATGAATTGGATTACTTGGAGGCTTTTTCATAACTATTTCAATCTTAAATTTTATAACAATATAGAAAATTGAGTTAGTTTAACGTGGGCGGTTGATTCATGGCATTGTGACCTCTAAATCAAACGTTATGGATGATTTAGGGCAAACATGTCAAGGTTATCAGCCAGTTAAAATGATCATTCTAAACTGGTCACTAGTTCTCCTTGAGTAAATGCTTATAAATGAAGTATAATGTATGGCATCACGCAGTTTAGGGTAGATTGCATTACTTTAATGCTTTGTCTAGCTCTTTTAGTTTCGAATGTTTTCACAATATGGAAAATTGAGCTAACTTAACATGGGCGTTGGATTCATGTCATCTGGAGCTCTAAAAAAAAGTAAAAGACGATTTAGTACGGACAAGTCAAGTTGATCAGCCAATTCAAGTGATCATTCTAAACTGGTTATTGGTGCTCATTGATTCTCATTGAGTATAGCCTTATAAATGAAGCATACTGCACGGCATCACGTAGTTTGGGATAGATTGTATTACTTTGATGCTTTGTTTAGCCCTTTTAGTCTCAAATGTTTTCACAATATGGAAAATTGAGCTAGCTTAACATGGGCATTGTATTCATGTCATCTTGAGCTCTAAATAAAAAGTAATAGACGATTTAGTGTGCACATGACAAGTTGAGCATCTAGTTACAATAATCATTATAAACTGTTCATTGCTGCTCCTTAAGTAAAGGCTTAATAAGTAAGCATAATGCTTGGAATCACGCAGTTTGGGATAGATTGCATTACTTTGAGGCTTTGTCTAGATCTTTCAATCTCAAATGTTGTCACAATTTGGAAATTTGAGCTATCTTAACATGGGCATTCGATCCATGTCATCTTGAGCTCTAAATAAAAAGTAAAAGACGATTTAGTGCGGACATGTCAAGTTGATCAACTAGTTAAAATAATCATTTTAAACTGATCATTGGTGCTCCTTGAGTAATGGCTTATATTTAGAAGCATAATGCATGGCATTACGCAGATTGGAATAGATTGGATTACTTGGAGGCTCTTCATAGCTATTTTGATGTTAAATTTTCTCAAAATATAGAGAATTGAGTTAGCTTTACATGGGTATTGGATTCTTGTCATTTTGAATTCTAAAGCAAAAGTTACCGACGATTTAGTGCATACATGTCAAGTTGATCGGCCAGTTAAAATGATCATTGTAAACTGATCATTGGTGCTTATTTAGTAAAGTTATAAATGAAGCATAATGCATGGTATCACGCAATTTAGGATAGACTGGATTACTTGGAGGATTTTTCATAGGTATTTCAATATTAAAATTTGTCACAATATAGAAAATTGAGCTAACTTAACGTGGGTGTTGGATTCGAGACATTTTAAACTCTAAATTAAAAGTTACAAACGATTTACTGCCGACATGTCAACTTGATCGGCAAAATAAAATGATCATTCTAAACTGATAATTGGTTCTGCTTCAGTAAAGGCTTATAAATGAAGCATAATGTCTGACATCATGCTGGTGGGGATATAATGAATTACTTTGAGGCTTTGTCTAGCTCTTTCAGTCTCAAATGTTGTCACAATATCAAAAATTGAGCTAGCTTAACGTGGGTGTTGGTTTCATGTCATCTTAAGCTCTAAATAAAAAAGTAAAAGACGGTTTAGTGCGGACATGTCAAGTTGATCAGCTAGTTAAAATGATCATTCTCAACTGGTCATTGGTGCTCCTTGAGTAAATGCTTATAAATTAAGTATAATGCATGGCATCACGCACTTTAGGATAGATTGGATTACCTGGAGGATTTGTTATAGCTCTTTCGATCTTAATTTTTTTCACAATATAGAAAATTGAGCTTGTTTAACGTTGGTGTTGGATTCGTGTCATTCTGAACTCTTAATCAAATGTTCCGGGCAATTTAGTGCGGATATGACAAGTTTATCGGCGATTCGGGGCAATCTTTCTTTGACTAACGATTCTACAGGTTTGATTCCCTATGACTTAGAATAATATCTAGTAGACTGATCCACTTTCGTGGCAACAGCCCATTCACTAACCTATAGACTACAGCCCATTCACTAACCTATATTACAAGTCTTTTGCATAGCAATCAATCATGTAGTGACCATTGGGTACAAGTTTAATCTTGTCTACCTATCGCCTTAGACATCAACTTTCGTTGGCTAAGATGCAATAAGGATGTTTAGGCCTACCTACACATTCTGTCTACACCTCTCGGGTGATGAACATCATCGATCTAAGCATTGATTAGCTACTTTAATCCCTAGCATTAAGCACACCTTAAACATCAGGGATTTTTCATCTAAGATCTAAACAACCCAAAGTCAATATTAGATTCCCCTAATCTACCTTGCCCACAATCCATACAGAAAGCTACTCAAACATATTCATTAAAACAGTAAGCATAAAGAAGTAAAAGCAATTAAACATAAGATAAAAGATACGGTAGAGAAATCATTCACTAAAAATCAAGACTTCAAGAACAAAGGTTAAAACAAATCTCCTCTCTCTGTAAAAACGTCTTTAGGAAAAAACTAGAAGAAACTTAAGCAAAACTTAGGTTAAAAGTGTTTTAAAAGCGTTTATACAGTATTACCAGTAATTAGGTTTAATCCCGGGATAAACCGGTTAAGTAAACATAAGTTTAAGACATTTTGGGCTTAAGTTGGCCCGAGATTGGCCCATTAGTTCAGCCATGGTGAGATTGGGCAGTAAAATCATGGTGTTGGGCCTGAGATCACCCGTGGTGAGATCCCTTGGTCATTTTTCTGTGCTTGATCCCGTTTAACTTCTCGATGTTCCTGAAAACATCGAGAAGGGTATGCAAGATGGAGAAATGCATGCACTAACCTATAAAATACAATGCCAAATAGCAATGAATGTGAATGGGCATATATAATGCCTAAAATTCTAATGAAGACATGACAAAGGTGGTGAAATGCATGGTGAAACAATGCAAAAACCACTTTTATCAACTCCCCCGGACTTGCCTTTTACTCATCCTCGAGGAAAACAAGCAAAAACAAACCAATGAAAAGGATTGAAGACTGGACCCCCAAACCAAAACCACACAAGAAGATCTAATCCCAAAATCCTTATCCAAGAGTATTATAATGCTTGAATCGAGCCTACTTCCTAGTACTTTTCGTATGTGCCATGATGTCAATCCTTAGTCATGCTATGCCCGATCAAATCCCCTAACTCCTTAACATTCAATTAAAAGCATAAGTGAATCTTTTCATGCATTAACCAAGACAAGTTCATTTGACTAGGGAGAAATGGTTTCTAAAGTGAGGTACGGTGGTTCAACTAATCACAAGGGTTCTCTCGAAAAGGAATGGAACGTTCGCAAAACACTAAGAGTCAAAAACAATGATGCATACAAGACAAGACTTTCAACTACCCATGTTCTAGCACAAAACTCTCTATCTCAAACTCAAGTCAAATCCCATCCTAAGTGATCTACCCTTCTGAGGTTTCTTCTCTTTTCTCACTTTGAAGTTCTCTTTCTTGGCACTAGGGGGTACTGATTAATTAGGCTCATTGGAATCACTTTTCTTTTCTAGCTCTTTTCTTATTTTTTCTCCTCTACCCTTGATAATTGATCTAGGATTGTGCCTTCTTGAATTTCTTAGAGGAATTGTTTTTTTCACTTTGAAACCTAGAGCTATCTTTTACACTTATTAACCGATTCTCATGCCATTTTTCTTATGCATAACCCCCACACTCTCCCTTTTTGAGTTTCTCTCATTTTCTTTTCTCTTTGTTTTTTTTCTCATCTCATACTCAAACACCCTAACAAGCCTACCCAAATCCTAACCTATGTTGAGCTTATAGTGTGAATCTAGCATCTACATGAAAGTCATAGCCTTGTCGTTCTCAAAACTAAACATGTTTTGCAAAGTCAAGTTGGCTTCAAGGAAAGGAATGGGTTGGGGAATGGTTTAACCGTCCCAAAGAAGGGGATTCGGTCATTCGAGTTAGCCGAGGGTGGTATAAAGGTGAAAGAAAACCCGAATGTGTATATTGGTATCCATGAAAAAGTCTTAAGAAAGATGCATGTAAGTAAATTTTCATACCAGTTAAAGTTCTACTTCGTGGGTTAGGATCAAATCAGACACATTTCAATTCCCGAGAATGATCTACCTATAATGTTGTGGCACAATACAAGATTCCCAAGTTTTGAAATGGTGCAAGCATCATAATACTCCTAGCAAGGGTTCCAATCTTAGTCCTAAGTGCAACTTAGTGATAGTTTTGAAGCTACACATCCACCATTGCTACACACTTATGCAAGGAGGAAGGGTTTTCAAAGTGGCTGAGAAGAGGGAGCTAAGGAGCAAACGACCAAGTCCAAAAGGAGAGAGGGCCAGAAAGGAATTGGGCTTAATTATAGTTATGGAATAATCCACTTAGTATTGGAGACTATAAATAGAATAGTAGTTTTGTTAGAGAGGGTATCGATTGTTTAGGAAAACCTTGGTGGAGGGGAGAGACTCCTTTGTACCCATCTCTCATTTGCGTAATCCAGTATCGTTTCTTAAAAAGTCATCATTTCACTACTTTGAATCCAAGTTGTATCAACTTGGTATCAGAGCAGTTTCTGATCCATAACAGGGAGAAATTAACTCACATACTCAAAAAGAAAACACAGAACGTAAGGGCACAAATGCCTCCAAAGAAAGACATGGTGGATAAAGATTCATGGGAGGAGGTTGTGGAGCATATCCAACACGGGGACGAGCGAATCACTTCCTTGCAGATTTCCATGGAAGAGATAAAAAACAACTAAGCAAACTGGACCTCTTGGAGCGGCTGGAGCGACGCCTCAATGAGGAAGACAACCGAGCGAGCCTGAAAGGAAAAGCCGTTGAAGATCAAGCTCAAACTTCGGGTGTAATGGCGAGTCCAGAAGTAACCACGCAGACGAGTAACCAAATAGCAGCACCGAGGACCAGACTGTCACCAACAGCCTTAGCAGGAGAAGAGGAGAAAACAAAGCCCCTTACCCGAAGGGTAGAAATGCCGATATTCGTGGGAGATAACGTGATAAACTGGGTATTTAAAATAGAGCAGTACTTCGAACTCGGCCGGTTTGAAGAAGGGTAGAAACTTCAGGTGGTTAACATGTGCTTCGACGATGAAGCTTTCCGATGGTATCGTTGGGAGCGATACCGTGGACCCTTTCACAGTTGGGAAGACATGAAGCTACGGTTATTGGAAGGATTCTCACCCACTCAAACCAATCCCTGTGAGAGGTTGCTTACGATGGTTCAGGCGGGCTCAGTAAAGGATTATAATCGCGACTTCATCACTCTAGCCTCCCACAGTCGGTCATTGCCGGAGTACGTCCTCGAGACGGCATATATGATCGGCTTGAAACCGGAGATTAGGGTGAGGGTAAAGTTGCACGAGCCTAGAACATTGGAGAAAATGATGTTGTTGGCATTGGGAGTGGAAGAAGTTGTGCGGATGGACAGAGATTTTGTTGCAGGGTCGTTGGAAAGGAGGCGATACACAGGACGTACTGCAGGGGGGCTCTCGATGGCTGAGTCAGCTCGTGGGGACCAGTTAAAGACGACAGGGGCATTTCCGTCAATTGTGCGACCACTCAAAAATGCAGATAGGAATACGCTGTCGTTTGAAGGGAGCAAAAATGGAGCTGTTTCTGCAAAAACCCTAAATCGCAAAACACCTTATCGGCGGCTGTCACCAGAGGAAATCGAGGACCGCAAACGGCATGGACTGTGTTTCCGCTGCGATGAGCGGTACAACCGTGATCACCGGTGCCAACTCCAAGCACTCCACGTATACTCGGTGCATGAAGACGGGTCTGAGGAGCCTGTCGCGAGCAAGAGTGAGGGAGATGAGGGAGGAGAGCTTACGAAAGTCACCGAGATAGCCGAATTGTCTCTCAATTCGGTGGTGGGTTTGTCATCTCCTGTACTATGAAGGTGCGAGGCAACCTACAAGGGAAGGATATCGTAGCATTGGTCGACTCCGGAGCCTCCCACAACTTCATCGCTGCGGGGCTGGTCTCAACGCTTTCTCTACCGACGGAGAACACTCAGAGCTACGGCGTCATCATGGGCACGGGAATGGTGGTTCGGGGAGCAGGGATTTGTAGGAAGGTGAAATTTCAACTTCTTAATTTGGAGATTGAAGCCAATTTCTTACCGTTGGAACTTGGGAGTGTCGACATTATCTTGGGAGTACAATGGCTGGAAACTTTGGGTAACGTAGAGGTGAATTGGAAGCTTCAGGAAATGAGGTTTAAAATTCAGGGGACGGCAATCTGTTTGAAGGGGGATCCGAGCCTCTGCACATCGCCGGTTTCACTAAGGTCTTTGTGGAAGTCGATACAGAAAGAGGAAGAGGGCATTATGGTAGAACTTGGTAGGCTGGATTATACAAGCCAGGGAGAAAGCAAGGGAGAGGTCAATTCCCTGCTTCAACCAGTTTTGGAGCGGTTTACAGGAGTGTTTCAGGAGCCGACGCAGCTTCCTCCGTCGCGGGGAAGAGAACATCCTATTATGCTGAAAATCCAGAGCCGCTCCTGTGAGTGTCCGGCCGTTCAGGTACCCGCACGCACAAAAGACTGAGATTGAGACGCAGGTCGCAGCAATGTTAGCAGCCGGCATTATTCGACCCAGCAACAGCCCTTTTTCGAGTCTGGTGTTGCTAGTAAAGAAAAAAGACGGGAGTTGGCGGTTCTGCGTGGATTACCGTGCTCTAAACAAGGCCACGGTATCCGACAGTTACCCCATTCCCATGATTGATCAACTGTTGGATGAGCTAGGGGGAGCTGAAGTGTTCTCAAAGCTTGATTTAAGGTCAGGGTACCATCAGATTCTGGTGAAGGCTGAAGACATACCCAAGACAGCCTTCCGCACTCACGATGGCCACTACGAGTTTAGGGTCATGCCCTTCGGATTGACCAATGCTCCCGCGACCTTCCAATCGCTCATGAATGACATATTACGGCCATATTTACGGAGGTTCGTGCTTGTCTTTTTTGATGATATTCTTGTTTATAGCCGGAATTTCGAGACACATTTGGAACACCTGCAAATCGTATTGGGATTGTTTCAACATCATCAGCTATTTGCTAACCAAAACAAATGCCAATTTGGTTGCAAGGAGTTGGAATATTTGGGACATGTGATTTCAGGGAAAGGAGTGGCAGCTGATCCTGAGAAAATACGGGCCATGTTGGACTGGCCTAAGCCAACAAATGTCAGAGATTTGCAAGGGTTTCTAGGTTTGATGGGGTACTACCGCCGCTTCGTGAAGAATTATGGAGCAATCGCCCGGGCTCTCACCGACCAGCTGAAGAAGGATAGGTTCAATTGGGATGACCAGGCCGAGTTAGCATTCGTAGCACTTAAAAGGGCAATGACCTCGGTGCCGGTACTCACACTGCCAGATTTTACCAAGATGTTTGTCGTCGAATCTGATGCGTCGGGAATAGGCTTGGGGGTGGTTATGATGCAAGAACAGAGGCTCATCGCGTACTACAGAAAAGTGTTGACGGATAGGGAACGATTAAAGTCGGTTTATGAGCGAGAATTGATGGCAATGGAAATTAGCGATTCAGAAGTGGAGACATTACTTGTTGGGAAGGAAGTTTGTGGTGCGAACGGATCAAAAAAGTTTGAAATTCCTGCTGGAGCAAAGATTGGTGAATTTGGAGTATCAACGTTGGTTGACTAAATTGCTGGGATTTGATTTCGACATTCAATTTAAACCGGGTTTGGAGAATCGAGCAGCCGACGCCTTGTCACGCCAGGGTGCAACAGCCTCTCTACTAGCGCTTACAGTGCCAGCAGTCTTGCAGTTAGAGGACATATATACGGTAGTTCAGCAAGATCAGAAACTCCAAGTCAAGAACTTCCAATCGGGTAAGGACCATCCTCCTCAATACTCACTGGTGCAGGGTAGACTAATGTATCAGGGCAGGTTGGTAATACCAAAGAACTCACCTGTGGTACAAGTAATATTGCGCGAGTATCACAATAGCAAAGTGGGAGGGCATGCTGGTGTTTTAAAAACACAGAAGAGAATTTATGAGCAGTTTTATTGGGATGGTATGATGTCAGAAATCAGGCAGTATGTGGCAGCTTGCGCGGAGTGTCAACGGCACAAATATTCTACACTAGCACCAAGCGGCCTCTTACAGCCACTTCCAATTCCGGAGAAGGTATGGGAAGACATCTCTCTTGACTTTGTGGAAGGCTTGCCGCGTTCGAATGGTATTAACGGGATTATGGTAGTGGTCGATCGGTTGACGAAATATGCTAACTTCGTGGGTATCAAGCACCCATTTACAGCGGTAGACATCGCAAGACTGTTTGTGCAAGAGATTGTGAGGTTACATGGTTTCCCGCGTACGATGATATTGGATCGAGATAAGGTTTTCTTGAGCCAGTTTTGGAAGGAACTATTCAAGGCAGCAGGAACCGAGTTGCGTTACAGCACAGCTTATCACCCGCAAACTGACGGGCAGACGGAGGTTGTTAACCGTAGTCTAGAGACATACTTGCGCTATTTCAGTAGCGACCAACCCAAGTTCTGGGCTCAATACCTTCCCTGGGCCGAATTCTGGTACAATACTTATTACCATTCAGGGATTTGCACCACTCCGTTCAGGGCAGTTTATGGGAGGGAGCCGCCGAGCCTATTTCGTTACGAACCTGGTTCTACATCTAATGGCGACTTGGAGGAGCAGCTACGCGACAGAGATGCAATGCTGGAGCAATTGAAAGCTCACCTTCATCGCGCCCAGCAACAAATGAAGCATCAAGCCGATCTGCATCGTCGCGAAGTGGAATTTGAGGTAGGCGACTTGGTGTTCTTGAAGCTACGTCCGTATAGGCAGCGTACCTTAGCCAGGAGAGTGAACGAGAAGTTATCACCTCGCTTCTACGGACCATTTCCGGTAGAAGCACGGGTGGGGCAAGTAGCAAACCGTCTCACGTTACCCGCGGATGCTAGAATACATAATACCTTTCATTTTTCGCAGCTGAAGAAAGCAGTGGGCGAGCTACCAGCTGCTCTCAAACTGCTGCCTCAGCTCCAACCGGATGGCGTGTTGCAGGTTGAACCCGAAGCTGTCCTGGAGGAACGCACTCACCCCAGAACTGGCCATGAGGAGGTTTTGATCAAGTGGAAGGATCTACCGGCATTTGAATGCACATGGGAGCTCAAGGAAGTGATGGCGCGCAACTTCCCAACCTTCAACCTTGAGGACAAGGTTGGTTTCGACGGGCGGGGTTTTGATAGGTTTGAAGCTACACATCCACCAATTCTACACACTTATGCAAGGAGGAAGGGTGTTCAAAGTGGCTGAGAAGAGGGAGCTAAGGAGCAAACGACCAAGTCCAAAAGGAGAGTGGGCCATAAAGGATTTGGGCTTAATTATAGTTATGGTATAATCCACTTAGTATTGGAGACTATAAATAGAATAGTAGTTTTGTTAGAGAGGGTATCGATTGTTTAGGAAAACCTTGGTGGAGGGGAGAGACTCCTTTGTACCCATATCTCATTTGCGTAATCCAGTATCGTTTCTTAAAATGGCATCATTTCACTACTTTGAATCCAAGTTGTATCAACTTGGTATCAGAGCAGTTTCTGATCCATAACAGGGAGAAATTAACTCACATACTCAAAAAGAAAACACAGAACGTAAGGGCACAAATGCCTCCAAAGAAAGACATGGTGGATTAAGATTCATGGGAGAAGGTTGTGGAGCATATCCATTACGGGGACGAGCGAATCACTTGCTTGTAGATTTCCATGGAAGAGATAAAAAAAAAACTAAGCAAACTGGACCTCTTGGAGCGGCTGGAGCGACGCCTGAACCAGGAAGACAACCAAGCGAGCCTGAAAGGAAAAGCTGTTGAAGATCAAGCTCAAACTTCGGGTGTAATGGCGAGTCCAGAAGTAACCACGCAGACGAGTAACCAAATAGCAGCGCCGAGGACCAGACTGTCACCAACAGCCTTAGCAGGAGAAGAGGAGAAAACAGAGCCCCTTACCCGAAGGGTAGAAATGCCGATATTCGCGGGAGATAATGTGGAAAACTGGGTATTTAAAATAGAGCAGTACTTCGAACTCGTCCGGTTTGAGGAAGGGAGAAACTTCAGGTGGTTAACATGTGCTTCGACGATGAAGCTTTGCGATGGTATCGTTGGGAGCGAGACCGTCGACCCTTTCACAGTTGGGAAGACATTAAGCTACGGTTATTGGAAGGATTCTCACCCACTCAAACCAATCCCTGTGAGAGGTTGCTTACGATGGTTCAGGCAGGCTCAGTAAAGGATTATAATCGCAACTTCATCACTCTAGCCTCCCACAGTCGTTCATTGCCGGAGTACGTCCTCGAGACGGCAGATATGATCGGCTTGGAACCGGAGATTAGGGTGAGGGTAAAGTTGCACGAGCCTAGAACATTGGAGAAAATGATGTCGTTGGCATTGGGAGTGGAAGAATGTGTGCGGATGGACGGAGATTTTGTTGCAGGGTCGTTGGAAAGGGGGCGATGCAAAGGACGTACTGCAGGGGGTCTCTCGATGGCTGAGTCAGCTCATGGGGACCAGTTAAAGATGACAGGGACATTTCCGTCATTTGCGCGACCACTCAAAAATGCATATAGGAATACGCTGTCGTTTGAAGGGAGCAAAAATGGAGCTGTTCCTTCAAAAACCTGAAATCGCAAAACACCTTATCGGCGGCTGTCGCCAGAGGAAATCAAGGACCGCAAGCGGCGTGGACTGTGTTTCCGGTGCGATGAGCGGTACAACCGTGATCACCGGTGCCAACTCCAAGCACTCCACGTATACTTGGTGCATGAAGACGGGTCTGAGGAGCCAGTCGCGAACGAGAGTGAGGGAGATGAGGGAGGAGAGCTCACAGAAGTCACCGAGATGGCCGAATTGTCTCTTAATTTGGTGGTGGGTTTGTCATCTCCTCGTACTATGAAGGTGCGAGGCAACCTAAAAGGGAAGGATATCGTAGCATTGGTCGACTCCGGAGCCTCCCACAACTTCATCGCTGCGGGGCTGGTCTCAACGCTTTCTCTACCAACGGAGAGCACTCAGAGCTATGGCATCATCATGGGCACGGGAATGGCGGTTCCGGGAGCAGGGATTTGTAGGAAGGTGAAATTTCAACTTCTTAATTTGGAGATTGAAGCCAATTTCTTACCGTTGGAACTTGGGAGTGTCGACATTATCTTGGGAGTACAATGGCTGGAGACTTTGGGTAACGTAGAGGTGAATTGGAAGCTTCAGGAGACTCTTGAGAGGGTATCGATTGTTTAGGGAAACCTTGGTGGAGGGGAGAGACTCCTTTGTACCCATCTCTCATTTGCGTAATCCAGTATCATTTCATAAAAAGGCGTCATTTCACTACTTTGAATCCAAGTTGTATCACTTAGTTGAGGCAGTTTAACCATGGTCCATATGCAAATGCAAAGAAATCCTATATGCTTCTAGACTCAATCCTAACACATGGATTGTAAATGCATGATAATTTTTTTTTGGTTTTTCGTTTTTCATATTTTTGTGCTTTTCTAATGCATGAATATATGTACAATGCAAAATGATGCAAAATGTGACAGTACATGTCCCCCTCCCCCGGACTTATCTCTCACCATCTTGGTGAGAAAATAAATATGAAAGAGAGAGATGAAAGTACAGGAAACAAAAATGATAATAACAAAGGCAAGTTTGAGTGATTGGCACCTCTTTATTGGTGGGAAGCAGTTGAGCAAGATGATGTGGTCGTTTTTGGGTGTGTTGTCATATAGTTGGAGTGGCCAGGGAGGTCCTCCAGCGACATAAGCCTGGTGTTTGATTGGAGACTGACCAGGAGGTTGCCCGGTTCCATTTTCATGCAAGATCCTTGCCCTAGCTTGTTTTTCCTTCTCTTGTTTGTATCTTGACAGCTTGGGCTTGAAATGTAGATCACTTGGTCTTGATCTTGAGTCTGCCTTTTTCGGCCTTGTGCACACCCAACTTGTCTTCATTGCTAGACTTACCATTTCTAGCTTCAATTGACTCTACAGCCGCTCCTTCCTCCAGCATCTTCAGCAAACAGCATGCTCCCTTGTTTGTGTGGTGCGAGTCAAGCATCTTCTCGTATTCCATGGCCTTCTCCTTCACAATCACACAGCCTCCTCTGCCTCTTCTGAGTCCTATCTCCAGGTTGTCTTCCACGGCTAGTTCCTCCAGGTGGTCCTCCTCCCATTCTACAAAAGTTTCAACACAGATACCTTTCCTTCTATGGTCGGTTTCTTCAACACATCCATGATGTTGAACTGCAGACTTGCTGTCCCTAAGTTGAGGTCTATGATCCCCTTCTTCAACAGTGGCCAAGAAAGGTGTCCCAAGGATTATGGGATCATTTGGCTCCTTATCAATCTCCAACACGACAAAATCTGTCGCGATTACTACGCTTCTGACCTTCAATGGCAAGTCTTCTAGAACTTCTATTGGGTATCTTATAGATCTGTCCGCAAGTACCAGTGAGATATGCGTCTTCTTGAATTTTGAAAGACCGAGACATTTGGAGACTTTCAGCGGCATCAAACTCACACTTGCTCCAAGATCAACCAGACATATTCCGAAGAAGAGGGGACCTAGAGTGCATGGCAAACTGAAGCTCCCTGGATCCTGCAATTTCTTTGGCATAGAACAACGAATTATGGCACTACATTCATGATTTACCATCACTAACCTTTCCTCAAGGATTTTTCTTTTAGCTAGCAAGTCTTTAAACAGCGTGTTCACCTTCGGGCAATGCATCACCAAGTTCATGAAAGGAAAACATACTAGAACCGGGCTTATCAAGCTCTCGTACTTCTTGTACTACTTGTCCAGTATCTGCTTGTTGAACCTTCCTGGAAAAGGGAGCTTGGGATTGTAAGGGGAATGTATCAATGCTGCTTCCTCTCCTCTTTCTGCTGCACTAGTCTTAGGAGGTGTCTCCTCATCCACCTTGTTCTTTGTTTCAGACGTTTTTGGATCAGCAACCTGAGGGGCTTCGATTACTTCATTGGGCTCATCCTCTTCAAGCCTATTGTTCCTTCTCTAGGTGGGAGCTATTTCCCACTTCTCAGTGTGATATCTTAACAGTACTCTCTTGGGTTTTCTTTAGGTTTATAAGGGAGTTTACCTTTTGGTGCAGAAGAAGAGGAAGCTATTTGTGCAACCTGGCTGTCCAGGGCCTTAAGATGAAATGAGAGGTGCTCATACTTAGCGTTGAGCTATTCGAAGGCATTATCTACCTTGCTGTTGACCTCATCCATCTTCTTGCCCATCTGTATTGCTCTGTTTCCCTGACCTTACAAGATCTTTTGTAATAGTGCCTTCGTGTCATCTTCTTGGATAGCCTTAAGTGCGGGTGTTGCATTGAGTGAAAGGGGTTGCCGCTACTGATTATATCCCATCTTGGGTTGAAATCCAGGAGGCTGATACTTGGGTCTTGTAACATACTCTTTCTGGATCCTTGAGTTGGAGGCCTGTAGGGCTGGTAGCTTTGCTGTTGAGGCTTCTAAGGAAGACACATTAAGTCTTGAGGGTCCTCCACGTTTGTACTCCTGTAGAAGAAATTTGGGTGGCTTCGGTTGTTCTGATTGAAACCTTTCTGATACCCTGCCCCCCCCCCCCCCCAAATGTAGTTCATCTCCTCATGACCTTGTTGGAATTCTTTCCCTACTGCTTGATACTCTCCTCGGTACCCATCAAACTCTCCTAAAAAGTTCACTGTTCATTGAGACACTTGCAGCACTCTGTCCAGCTTCTCATTCAGTGCCTTCATCTCTCTTATATGTTCATCTTCATACCCTCTGCTCCCATGTGAGGCTCTGTCATAGTCCTCACCATTGTTTCCATCACTTTGAACAAGATTCTCCACCAATATCATTCCACTTTCAGCTGCCTGTCCAAAGAATTTCCCATTGCTCGCTGTGTCTAGGAGCATACGGATTCTAGGGAGCACTCCTCTGTATAGGGTACTGAGGAGTAACTCGTCTGAGCAGCCATGATAGGGGCATTGTGCTGTGTAGCCCTTGAAACGCTCCCATGCTTCAGAGAATCTTTCATTACCGTGCTGCATAAAACCAGAGATCTCATTCCTTAACCTTGCTGTCCTTGAGGCTGAGAAGAACATGGCCAGAAAGACTCTCTTGCATTGATCCCATGAGGTTATGGCATTGTGTGGCAAGCTCTTCTCCCACTTGTGTGCCTTGTCTCCTATAGAGAAAGGGAATTGCATTAGATTAAGAGCAACCTCCGAGATCCCATTGATCTGGACAATTCCACAAAGCCTATCGAATTGGTACAAGTTATCTAGGGGATCCTCCATTGGCATACCGTGGAACTTGCTTCCCTGCACAATGTTGATCAAGCTTGCCTTGATCTCAAAGTTGTTGTTCTCCACAAGGGGTGGGTGAATTCCAGTTCGGTAACCATATACATGTGGCTCATCAAACATCCCTATAACTCGCTGAGGCCTTTGTGGGTGCATTGGACCTTTTGCTCTCCATGCATTCTTATACTGGCATCCAGCTCCTTGAGCTTCATTCTCAGCATTCTGTGGCAGCTTCTGGTCGTGGTGTTGCATCTCCAAATCCCTCATTAGGTGATCTGATCGCTCTCTCCTTGCTCTTGCAGATTCTCTTTCCAACTGCAGAATGTCGATGTCACTTGGTTGGAAGCTTGTGTGCCCCGGCTTCTTGTGTTCATGCACCTGAAGAAACCAAGTAACTGTAGTCAAAAGAAAAAGAAAATAAAAACCTAGTCTCTAATTGAATCAAAATCCTAATGGCTATTGCTAACTTCCCCGGCAACAGCGCCAAAAACTTGATGCGGTTTTAAGTTTTAAATCCGGAGTACAAATCAAAGTGCAGAGCAATTCGAGTAGTAGTTGGGTATCGAATCCACAAGGAAGTAAGAATAGCACACTAGAAATGCATGAAACACTTAAATCTAGGCAAATAATAATTGGGTTTTTGATTGGGTTGTATAATAATCTAATTGCAAAGAAAGTAAACACGAGTTAATTCAATAGAGAAGAAATATGGACAGCAGGCAAGGCATTCGATTCGGGGCAATCTTCCTTTGACTAACGATTCTACATGTTTGATTAGATAATTCCCAAAGACTTAGAACACTATCTAGTAGACTGATCCACTCTCATGGCAACAACCCATTCACTAGCCTATAGACTACAAGTCTTTTGCACATAATCTATCGCCTAGTGATCATTGGGTTAGAATCTAATCCAGTCTACCTATCGCATTAGATATCAACCCTCGTTGGCTAAGATGCAATAAGGATGTTTAAGCCTAGCTACATGTTCTGTCTACACCTCTCGGGAGAAGAACATCATCGATCTAAGCATTGCTTAGCTACTTCAATCCCTAGCATTAAGCACACCCTAAACATCAGGGATTTATCATCTAATCTACCCAAACAACCCTAAGTCAATATCAGATTCCCCTAATGTACCTTACCCAAAATCCATACAGAAAACTACCCAAACATATTCATAAAACCAGTAAGCATAAAGAAGTAAAAGCAATTAAATATAAGATAAGAGATAGGATAGAGAAATCCTTCACTAAAAACCATGAATTCAAGAACAAAGGTTGAAACCAATCTCCTCTCTCTCTAAACACGTCCAGAGGCAAAAACTAGAAGAACCTAAACAAAACTTAGGTTAAAAGTGTTTTAAAAAGATTTATATAGTATCCATAGTAATTAGGTTTAATCCCGGGACAAACCGGTTAAGTAAAAAATAGGTTTAAGATATTTTGGGCTTAAGTTGTCCCGAGATTGGCCTATTAGTTCGTCCATGGTGAGATTGGGCAGTAAAATCATGGTGTTGGGCCTGAGATCGCCCACGGTGAAATCCCTTGGTCATTTTTCCTTGTTTAATCCCGTCTAACTTCTCGTTGTACCTGAATACATCGAAAAACGTATGGAAGATGCAGAAATACATGCACTAACCTATAGAATGCAATGCCAAATGGCAATGAATGTGAATGAGAATATATAGTGCCTAAAATGTTAATGAAGACATGAAATAGATAGTGAAATGCATGGTGAATCAATTCAAAAACCATTGTTATCAGTGCTCCTTGAATAAATACTTATAAATGAAGCATAATGCATGACATCACGTAGTTTGGGATACATTGGATTACTTGGAGGCTCTGTAGTAGCTGTTTCAGTCCCAAAAATAGTCACAATATGGAAAATTGAGCTAGCTTAATGTGGACGTTGGACTCATGTTATTTTGAGCTATAAATCAAAAGTTAAAGACGATTTAGTACAGACATGTCAAGTTGATCAGCTAGTTCAAATGATCATTGTAAACTAATCATTGGTGCTCCTTGAGTAAATAATTATAAAGAAGCATATTGCATAGCATCACGCAGTTTGGGATAGATTAGATTACTTGGAGGAATTTTCCTAGCTATTTCGGTGTTAAATTTTTTCACAACATAGAAACTTGAGCTAACTTGATATGGGCTTTGGATTCGTCTAATTCTGAACTCTAAATCAAAAGTTACGGACGATTTAGTGCAGACATGTCAAGTTGATTGACTAGTTAAAATAATAATTCTAAACTGATCATTGGTGCTCTTTGAGTATAGGCTTATAAATGAAGCATAATGCATGGCTTCACGCAGTTTTGTATACATTGGATTACTTGAAGGTTTTTTCGTAACTCTTTTAGTCTCAAATGTTGTCACAATATGAAAAATTGAGCTAGCTTAAGGTTGGCGTTAGACTACTTATGTTATTTTGAGCTCTTAATCAAATGTTAAAGATGATTTAGTGAAGACATGGGAATTTGATCAGCTAGTTAAAATGATCATTCTAAACTGATCATTGGTGCTCCTTGAGTAAAGGCTTATAAATGAAGCATAATGTGTGGCATCACGCAGTTCGGGATACATTATATTACTCGAAGGCTTTTTCATAGCTCTTTCAGCCTCAAATGTTGTTACAACATAGAAAATTGAGCTAGCTTAAAGTGGACGTTGGATTCATGTAATGCTGAGCTCTAAACCAAAAGTTACGCACGATTTAGTGCGGACATGTTAAGTTGATCGGCCAGTTCAAATGATCATTCTTAACTGATCATTGGTGTTCTTTGAGTAAAAGTTTATAAATGAAGCGTAATGCATGACATCACACAGATTGGGATACATTGAATTACATCGAGGCTTTCTAGTAGCTTTTTTAGTCTCAAATGTTCTCACAATATTGAAAATTGGTCTACCTTAATGTGGGCGTTGGACTCATATTATTTTGAGCTCTAAATCAAAAGTTAAAGACGATTTACTGCCAACATTTTAGGTTGATCAGCTAGTTAAAATTATCATTCTAAACTGATCATTGGTGTTCCTTGTGTAAAGGCTAATAAATGAAGCATACTGCATGACAACACGCAGTTTGAGATACATTGTATTATTTTGAGGCTTTGTAATAGCTCTTTGAGTCTCAAATGTTCTCACAATATGCAAAATTGATCTAGCTTAATGTGGGAGTTGGACTTATGTTATTTTGATCTCTAAATCAAAAGTTAAAGAACATTTAGTGCCGACATGTCAGCTTGATCAGATAGTTAAAATGATCATCCTAAACTGATCATTGGTGTTATTTGAGTAAAGGCTTATAAATGAAGCACATTGCATGGCATCACGCAGTTTGGGATACATTGTATTACTTTGAGGCTTTGTAGTAGCTCTTTCAGTCTCAAATGTTCTCACAATATCGAAAATTGATCTAGCTTAATGTGGGCATTAGATTAATGTTATTTTGAGCTCTAAATCAAAAGTTAAAGACGATCAGCTAGTTAAATGATCATTCTAAACTGATCATTGGTGTTGCTTGTGTAAAGGTTTATAAATGAAGCATATTGCATGGCATCACGCAGTTTGGGATATATTGTATTACTCCGAGGCGTTGTAGTAGCTCTTTCAGTCTCAAATGTTCTCACAATATAGATGTAACTTAATGTGGGCGTTAGATTAGTGTTATTTTGAGTTCTAAATCAAAATTTAAAGGCGATTTAGTGCGGACATGTCAAGTTGATCCACCAGTTAAAATGATAATTCTAAACTAATCATTGGTGCTCCTTGAGTAAAGACTTAAAAATGAAGAATAATGCATGTCATCGCACAGTTTGGGATACATTGGATTACTTGGAGGCTTTTTCGTAGCTTTTTCAATCTCAAATGTTGCCGCTGTATGCAAAACTGAACAATCTTAACATGGGGTTAGATTCGTGTCATTCTTAATTCCAAATCAAAAGTTATAGACGATTTATTGCGGACATGTTAAGTTGATTGACCAGTAAAAATGATCATTCTAAACTGATCATTGGTGTTCCTTGAGTATAAACTTATAAATGAATCGTTATGCATGACATCACACAGTTTGGGATACATCGTATTACTTGGAGGTTTTTGTGTATCTCTTTCAGTCTCAAATGTTTTCAGAATATGGAAAATTGAGCTACTTAAGTGGACGTTGGACACATGTCATTTTGAGCTCTAAATCAAGTAAAACACGATTTTAGTGCAGATATGTCAAATTAATAAACTAGTTAAAATGGTCATTCTTAACTTTTTTTGGTATACATTGCATTACTTCGAGCCTTTGTAGTAGCTCTTTTAGTCTCAAATGTTTTTATAATATGGAAAATTGATCTAGCTTAATGTGGGCGGTAGATTAATGTTATTTTGAGTTCTAAATCAAAAGTTAAAGATGATTTAGTGACGAAATGTCACATTGATCAGATAATTAAAATGATAATTTTAAACTGATCATTGGTGTTCCTTGAGTAAAAGCTTATAAATGAAACATATTGCATGGCATCATGCAGTTTGAGATACATTGTATTACTTCGAAGCATTGTAGTAGCTCTTTCAGTCTCAAATGTTCTCACAATATGGAAAATTGATCTAGCTTAATGTTGGCGTTAGATTAATGTTATTTTGAGCTCTAAATAAAAAGCTAAAGATGATTTAGTGCGGACATGTCAGGTTAATCAGCTAGTTAAAATGATCATTCTAAACTCATCATTGGTGCTCCTTGAGTAAAGGCTTCTAAAAAAGCATAATGCATGCCATCGCGCAGTTTGGGATCGAGTGGATTACTTGGAGGCTTTTTCGTTGGTATTTCGGTGATAAATTTTTTCACAATCTAGAATATTGAGATAGCTTAACGTGGGCGTTGGATTCATGTCATTCTGAACTTTAAATCACAAGTTACAGACGATTTAGTGCGGACATCTCAAGTTGATAGGCCAGTTAAAATAATTTCTAAACTGATCTTTTGTGCTCATTGAGTAAAGGCTTATAAATGAATCATAATGCATGGCTGCACACATTTTGGGATACATTGGATTATTTGGAGGTTATTTGTAGATCTTTCAGTCTCAAATGTTGTCACAATATGGAAAACTAAGCTAGCTTAAGGTGGGTGTTGAACTCATGTTATTTTAAGCTCTAAATCAAATGTTAAAAACGATTTAGTGCGGACATGTCATGTTGATCAGCTAGTTAAAATGATCATTCTAAAGTGACCATTGGTACTCCTTGAATAAAGGCTTATAAATGAAGCATAATGCATCACATCACGCATTTTGGGATAGATTGGATTACATGGAGGCTTTTTCATGACTATTTTGGCATTAAGTTTTGTCACAATATATAAAATTGATCTAGCTTAACGTTGGCATCTGATTCGTATCATTTTGAACTCTAAATCAAAAGTTACGAACGATTTAGTGCGGACATGTCAAGTTGATCGGCCAATTAAAGTGATCATTCTAAACTGATCATTGGTCCTCCTTTAGTAAAGGCTTATAAATGGAGCATAATGTGTGGCATCACGCAGTTTGAAATAATTGTATTACTCAAAGGGTTTGGCGTAGTTCTTTCAGTCTCAAATGTTGTTACTATATACAAAATTGAGCTAGCTTAATGTGGGCATTGGATTTGTGTAATTCTGAACACTAAACCAAAAGTTACGAAATATTTAGTGCATACATGTCAAGTTGATCGTCCAATTCAAAATGATCATTCTAAACTGATCATTGGTGTTCCTTGAGTCAAGGCTTATAAATGAAGCATAATGCATGAGATAACGCAATTTGGGATACGTTGTATTACTATGATCCTTTGTAGTAGCTCTTTCAGTCTCAAATGTTCTCACAATATGGAAAATTGATCTAGCTTAATGAGGGTGTTGGACACATGTTATTTTGAGCTCTAAATCAAAAGTTAAAGACGATTTAGTGCCGACAAGTCAGGCTTTCAGCTAGTTAAAATGATCATTCTAAACTGATCATTGGTTTTCCTTGAGTAAAGGCATATAAAGAAGCATAATGCATAGCATTACGCATTTTGGGATAGATTGGGTTACTTGGAGCCTTTTTCGTTGCTATTTCGGTGTTAAATTTTATCACAATATAGAATAATAGCTAGCTTAATGTGGACATCGGATTCGTATCATTCTGAACTATAAATCAAAAGTTACGGACGATTTAGTGCGGACATGTCAAGTCTACCGGCCAGTATAAATGATCATTCTAAACTGATCATTAGTGCTCCTCGAGTAAAGACTTATAAATGAAAATTATACTCAATCAATCACAAATAATTGCGACTAATTTGCGACTGTTTATAAAATATTCAAAAAAAATTATGTAGTCACAAATCGGTCCCAAAAAATTAAGACTGATTTGCGACTACAATGGAATTAGATTTTTAATTTTAATTTCAAAATATTTAAATTAATTATTATTTTTTAAAAACATTAATTATTATTAATATTATTCATTAATTAATAATAAATATAATATTTAATATTAATATAAAATATTTTGTTTAAATTAATATTTTATATATCTACGGATGATTTATTGCGGACATGTTAAGTTGATGGGCAAGTTAAAATGATCATTCTAAACTGATCATTGGTTTTCCTTGAGTAAAAGCTTATAAATGAAGCATAACGAATGGCTTCACGCAGTTTGGGATTTATTGGATTATATGGAGGTTTTTTTCGTAGATCTTTCAGTCTGAAATGTTGTCACAATATGGAAAATTGAGCTAGCTTAAGGTGGGCGTTGGACTCATGTTATTTTGAGCTCCAAATAAAATGTTAAAGACAATTTAATGCAGACATGTCAAGTTGATCACCTAGTTAAAATGATCATTCTAAACTCATCATTGGTACTCCTTTAATAAATGCTTATAAATGAAACATAATGCATCGCATCACGCATTTCGGGATACATTGGATTACTTGGAAGCTTTTTCGTGGCTATTTTGGTCTTAAAATTTGTCACAATATAGATTATTGAGCTAGTTTAACGTGGGTTTTGGAGTCATGTTATTTTGAGATCCAAATCAAATGTTAAAGACGATTTAATGCGGACATGTCTAGTTGATCAACTAGTTAAAATGATCATTCTAAACTTATCATTGGTGCTCTTTGCTTAAATGCTTATATATGAAGCATAATTCATCGCATCAAGCATTTGGGATACATTAGATTACTTGGAGGCTTTTTCGTGGCTATTTTGGTCTTAAACGTTTTCACAATATAGGTTATTGAGCTAGCTTAACGTGGATGTTGGACTCATGTTATTTTGAGCTCTAAATCAAAAGCTCTTTCACTCTCAAATGTTGTCACAATATGGAAAATTGAACAAGCTTAACGTGGGCGTTAGATTCCAGTCATTTTGAACTCCAAATCAAAAGTTACAGACGATTTAGTGCGGACATGTCAAGTTGATCGACCAGTTAAAATGGTCATTCTAAGCTAATCATTTGTGTTCCTTGAGTAAAATCTTATAAATCAAGAATAATGTATTGCATCACACAATTCGGGATACATTGGATTACTTGCAGGCTTTTTCCTATTTATTTTAGTCTCAAATGTTTTCACAATATAGAAAATTGAGCTAGCTTAAGATGAGCGTTGGATTCGTGACAATCTGAACGCTAAATCAAAAGTTATGGATGATTTAGATCAGCCATTTCTAGAGGATCAGCCATTTAAAATGATCATTCTAAACTGATCACTAGTGCTCCTTGAGTAAAGGCTTATAAAGAAGCATAATGCATAACATCACGCTGTTTGGGATAGATTGGATTACTAGGAGACTTTTTGGTCGCTATTTCGGCGTTACATTTTGTCATAATATAGAATATTTTGCTAGCTTATCATGGGCGTTGAATTCGTATCATTCTGAACTCTAAATCAAAAGTTGCGGATGATTTAGTGCAGACATGTCAAGTTGATCGGCCCGTTCAAATGATAATTCTAAATTGATCATTGATGCTCCTTGAGTAAAGGCTTATAAATGAAGCATATTGTATGGCTTCATGCAGTTTGAGATACATTCAATTAGATGGAGGTTTTTTCGTAGCTCTTTCAGTCTCAAATATTGTCAATATTAATGTTAAAGATGATTTAGTGCGTACATGTCAAGTTGATCGGCCAATTAAAATAATCTTTCTACACTGATCATTTGTGCTCTTTGAGTAAAGGCTTATAAAGTAAGCATAATGCATGGCTTCACGCATTTTGGGATACATTGGATTACTCGGAGGTTTTTTCGTAGCTCTTTGAGTCTCAAATGTTGTAACAATATGGAAAATTGAGATAGCTTAAGGTGGGTGTTGGACTCATGTTATGTAGAGCACAAAATCAAAAGTTAAAGATGATTTAGTGCGGACATGTCAAGTTAATCATCTAATTAAAATGATGATTCTAAACTGATCATTGGTGCTACTTGAGTAAAGGCTTATAAATGAAGCATAATTCATGTAATCACGCAGTTTCAGATAGTTTGGATTACTTAAAGGCTTTTCGTTGCTATTTCGGTGATAAGTTTTGTCACGATATAAAATATTGAGCAAGCTTAACGTGGGCATTGGATTTGTGTCATTTTGAACTCTAAATCAAAAGTTACGAACAAATTAGTGCGGATATGTCAAGTTGATCAGCTTGTTAAAATGATCATTCTAAACTGATCATTGTTCCTCCTTGAGTAAAGGCTTATAAATGAAGTATAATGCATCGCATCATGAATTTTGGGATACATTGGATTACTTGGAGGCTTTTTCGTGGCTATTTTGATCTTAAAATTTTTTCAAAATATAAAATATTGAGCTAGCTTAAAGCGGTGTTGGGCTCATGTTATTTTAATCTCTAAATCAAATGTAAAAGATGATTTAGTGTGGACATGTCAAGTTGATCAGCTACTTAAACGATCATTCTAAACTGATCATTGGTGCTCCTTGAGGAAAGGCTTATAAATGAAGCATAATGCATTGCATCACGCATTTTGGGATAGATTGGATTCATTGGAGGCTTTTTCGTTGCTATTTTGGTCTGAAATTTTGTCACAATATAGAAAATTGAGCTAACTTAACATGGGTGTTGGATTCATGTAATTTTGAATTCTAAGTCAAAAGTTAAAGACGATTTAGTGCTGACATGTCAGGTCGATCAGCTAATTAAAATGATCATTCTAAACTAATCATTGGTGCTCATTGAGTAAAGGCTTATAATTGAAGCATAATGCATGACATGATGCAGTTTGGGATGCATTGGTTTACTTGGAGGCTTTCTCGTAGCTCTTTCAGTCTCAAATGTTGTTACAATATAGAAAATTGAGCTAGTTTAACGTGGGCAACGGATTCGGGTCATTCTAAACTCTAAATCAAAAGTTAGAGACGATTTAGTTCATACATATCAAGTGGATTGGCCAGTTAAAATGATCATTCCAAATTGATCATTAATGCTTCTTGCACTACAAAAAAACTTTAACATTTCCGACGGCATTTCAGACGGTATTTCTGACGGAAATAAAACCATCGGAATTTTCCAACGATAAAGCGACGGCTCTCCGACAGAATACCGAGGGGCAGCCTATTGTCGGAGATCCATCGGTAATTCCCGACGCCAGCACCGCTGTCGGGAAATCGATTGTAAAACCAGATGGTAAACCATTGGTTTTCCAAAGAACACGTTGTCGTCGGGATTTCCTCTTGAAACCGTCGCAAATTATAAATGAAACTAAGACCGTTGGTTTTTTTCTGACGACTTCCCGACGGCATGTTGTTTTTACTATCCGTCTGAATCGTTGGATCACCGTTGGAAATATCCGATCATGGTCAGAATCCATCGGAAACTGAAGAATAATTAATTAAAGTTTGGGATTATCCAGCGGTGGTCGGAAACTATCGGAAATCTGCCGGAAAAGTAAGAAAAATCTATTTACAATTTGTGATTATCCGGTTGTGGTCGGAAACTGTCGGAATTTTGTCGGAAAAGAGAATATTCTTAAGAATAATCTATTTAAAATTTGTGATTATCTGTTAAAAATTCGTAATAATCTGTTAAATATTCGTAATAATCTCTTAAAGATTCGTGATAATCTCTAATTTTCAATATAAATACGCTATGATCATTCACAATTTCGTCAGAAAAAAAAACTCTTAAGAAAATGTGTTCTTGAAGTTCTTATAGTTATTTTCGATCGTGTATGGATAAACCTCGTTATGATTCAACAACGGGGGAATTGACTGGTGAATTTGCACAAAATATTGAAGAGTTCATGACATTTGCATCAAACAATATCATGACATCAGAATACGGTAAAATGTATTGTACGTGTATTAAATGTCGAAATCATAGATTAATCTCTGTTAGAGAAGTACGTAATCATTTGTATAGGACTGGATTTATGCCGGGTTATAAAATTTGGTATTCACATGGAGAAACTGATGCAACGATGCAATATTATAGTAGTACTTCAAAAAAGTTAGATAATACTAATGTTAGGCTATAGGAACCGGCATCACAAGTTGATATAAACAAAGGTACTGTTCAGATGGTGAATGATGCATTTCGTGAACAAAGAGCATCGTACATTGAAGATATTGGCAGAATAGAGGAACCTAATTTGGAAGGCCGGAAATTTTTTGATATGTTAGATGCATCCAAGCAGCCTTTGTATAAAGGACGTAGAGATGGATTATCGCATTTATTTGCTGCAAGCAGGTTGATGACGATAAAGACGGATTTCAACTTGGTTGAAGATTGTGTGAATGCAATAGCTGATTTTGTTAAAGATATATTACCTAAAGATAATATTGCACCTGATTCATATTACGAGGTTCAAAAAATTGTAGCTGGTCTTGGATTGCCATATCAGATGATCGATGTATGTATTGACAACTGCATGATCTATTGGAGAAATGATGAAAACCGCATGAAGTGCCGATTTTATAACAAACCTCGATTTCAAGAGACAAGCGGCAGAGTACCTATTCCGCATAAACGGATGTGGTATTTTCCATTAACAGAGAGGTTAAAGAGGTTATATCAATCTAAACACACGGCAAAACCTATGAGATGGCATGCAGAACATAATTCGAATGGACAAATTGTGCAACCCTCGGATGCAGAAACATGGAAACATTTTCAACAGGTTTATCCTAGTTTTGCATATGAGCCTAGAAACATATACCTCGGGTTATCTACAGATGGATTCAACCCTTTTGGGAAGCATGGGAGGCAATACTCGTTGGGGCCAGTTATCGTTACACCTTATAATTTGCATCCTTCTTTGTGCATGAAACAAGAGTTTTTGTTTCTAACAATTCTCGTCCCCGGCCCAGAGCATCCTAAGCGATCGCTTGATATTTTCTTGCAGCCACTAATTCATGAGTTAAAAATATTGTGGGAAAATGGTGTCGAAGCATTCATGTTTCCAACCAACAGAACTTCTTGATGCGAGCAGTACTTATGTAAACAATAAGTGATTTTCCAGCATATGGTATGTTATCAGGATGTTCGATGCATGGAAGATTAGCATGCCCATATTGTCAAGATAATACTGATGCGTTCCAACTGAAACACGGACGAAAGACTAGTTGGTTCGATTTTCATTGTCGATTTCTATCACAAGATCATCCATATCGCCGGAGCACGACATTGTTTAGGAAAAACAAAAAAAAAATTGATGCTCTACCTCCTATTCTTGATGGGAGTTATATGATGACTCAACTTAGAGATTTTGGTGCTGAGAGAACGGCTTCATGTGGAGGTATCGAACATTACCCTATTGATTGTTGTGGCGAATACCATAATTGGCACAAGAATAGCATTTTTGGGATTTACCATATTGGAAGTACCATTTTGTTGCGCCATAATCTAGATGTTATGCACATTGAGAAGAATTTTTTTGACAACATAATGAATACCGTTCTAAATGTGCAAGGAAAAACAAAAGATAATTTGAAAGCTAGATTAGATTTGCCGGATATTTGTTCCCGGAAGGAACTATATGTAATGTTAAATGGAAAATTAGTGTCTACCGCATTCCGGTTGGATGCGCATGCAAAAGATGAATTCTTTTACTGTATTAAGAATAGTGTTAAATTTCCAGATAGATACACATCTAATCTTCGTAATTGTGTCGATACTATTGAAGGTAAATTTTTAGATATAAAAAGTCATGATTGTCATGTTGTCATGCAAAGACTATTCCCCTCCCTAAAAAGTCATGATTGTCATGTTATCATATAAAAAGTCATGATTGTCAAAAGCATTTTTTGATGTTATGGAGCATCTTCCTATTCACCTCCCTAGAGAAGCAGCGCTTGGAGGACCTGTTCAGTATCGATGAATGTATCATTTTAAGAGATATATATATATTCCACCTAAAGAAATATTTGCACAAATTGGACGTTTAAGTGGAAAAGGGAAGACAACCACTTGCATTTGTATATTTTGACAAATTGCGATGACGTTTTGGAATATGAAAGGTACTTTCAATTAAATTTTGTTTTTAGTTTTTATTATAATTTATTGTTAATTATTTTTTTTCATAATTAACAGGATATATATGGAACAAATACGTGTTCATTATTCAGATTACAGCAAGAATGAGTTGGTTGAACTTTAAAAAGCGAATTTGCAAGATGGTTGCATTTTTATGTTAGTGTTACCACAATTATGTAATTTTCAATAATAGTTTACTATTTATATATATATATATATATTTATAATTGACTACATTCAATTATCTTATAGGTTACTACATGTCCTTCTAGAGGGATAACATTTCCCACGTGGTTAGTTGAGTTGGTGAGTGGTCCTACATTTACTTCAAAATCTTATCCAATGTACTGCACTCGTGGACATGCCTTTAACAGTCATCACGAAGGAAACTCACAAACAATTTGTAATTATGGTGTATCAACTCAATCGGGAGAAATTGTATACAACGGTGTTCTTCGTGAAATATTAGAAGTTCACTATCCTGAAATGATTGATTTGAGGTGTATTGTGTTCTATTGTAACTGGTATGACCCTGTCATGGGTCAACGTGAAAATGAATTCGGGGTTACATCTGTCCACTTTTGTAAGCGACATCGAAAATATGATCCTTTTATACTTGCATCACAAGCGGATCAGGTTTGTTACATTCGATATCCTCGTGTGAGGAATAAACAAGATCTTTGGATTACAGTGACCTCAATACATCCTAGAGGAATGGTATGTTGTATTACTGAACAAGATCCTATGAAGCAAAGCACAATTGGTAACTTAGGTTCCATGAAGCAAACTTCTCTTGAAGTTAACCTTGTTGTTGATGACAACACGAACAAAAATTACAACGTGTTTCAAGATTCAAAAGAAGAGATTAGCGAGTTTGACGACCAAAATTCAGCTTATTCGGAATGTTCATCAGAATCGCATTAAATTTGTGATAATAATATTTTATTTTTTTCATTCATTAATTATATATAAATTATTTGTTTTACTGATAATATTTCATTTGACATTATTATAACTATAATAAATTATAGTAAACAAAAAAATATTGAAAATAAATATTTATGATGTTATTTTTAAATTTATGTGAAGAAATATATATATTTTTGAAATATCCTTACTGATGGATTTCCGACGGTGGCGGTAATTCCGTCGGAAATCCATCGACAATCTTATAATTAAAAGTGTTTTTTATAAATTTATCTATATATTTTTTAACTTTTTTAATTTCATATTTTTTTGAAATATTGATTTACATTACCGACGGATTTTCGACGGCTTTATTAATTCCATCGGAAACCCGTCGGAAACCCGTCGAAAACCTGTCGGAAACCCGTCGAAAACCTGTCGGAAACCCGTCGGAAACCCATCAAATACGTAATTGCAACGTAAGCTGACTATTTGTCAATCATGCATGTGATTTAATCCTTCCGACGGATTTACTACGGATTGCTGATGGATTACCGACAGCTATACTCGGTAAACGTAATTCCCAATGCGGGATTCTGCGAAAATATTTATTTCACTCCCGACGGAAATTGCCGTCAGAAATTTTTAATATAACCTACGGCCGTTTTTTCTTTTTTCTCTCTCGCGTTTCTCTGCAACAAAATCTCTTCGCCTCCCCGCCACGTTCTCGCCAGAAAACCTGTTGTTGTCGCCGAAATTCGACATGTGGTCATAAATAATGTAAAGTTTTATAACATAATATAGATTTGTTAAAAAATTTTAAGTTTCATGTTCAGTTTAATATCATGAACACCTATAATTTTCACTGTATATATCCTTCTAAATTTTCACTGCCTAATTTTTCATCTGGGTTTTGTTTGTATCGTTGAGAGTTTTAATATAAAGGTTCGATTTTGATTTATGGGTTTTAGTTGTATGTTTAGTAAATGCGTTGAAAAAAAAGATTTTGGAGACTTTTAGACTTGATTCTGTCCAATAATTTTAGGTTGTGAGTTGAAATCTTGCTATTTTAAGATTCTCAGTTCTGTGTTGCATAGTGTGATACCTTCGAGACTCTTCCCATCCTACGATATTTCATCTACACACCAACGTATGTCTTCTTCACGTTTAACACACAAACGTGACTTTGTCATATATTACTTTAAAAGCAAGATTTGCCAAGTTTGTATTTGCTGTCTTAGACGTCTATTATAATTATTAATTAAGTCATTTGGGTTTCCCAAAGTTACTATATATACAAGCTAATGATATTTTTCCAGTTGTGATGATTGTATGATCAAGTCGATTTTCTTGTTGGGATTACGTAGGTACCACAAGTTGATTTTCAAGTTGATTTTTTTGTAGTAATGTTGATCAAGTTGATTTTCAAGTTGATTTTTTTGTAGTAATGTTGATCAAGTTGATTTTCAAGTTGATTTTTTTGTAGTAATGTTGATCAAGTTGATTTTCAAGTTGAGTTTCTTGTACAAATGTTACTGAAAAAAAACTTTAAATTTAAGTTTTTATTGTTTAAATTAATTTTAGTTTTATAATAATTTTTGAAAAAAATAATTAGAGTTTAAGAAATATAAAATTATTGATGATATTAGTTTGGTCTCAGTTTTGGTTTTGGTCTATTTGAAAAATTTCCAAAGAATAGACGTTGATTTTGTCAAAAGAATGAAAATAAACATAATTGATTATTATTTTCAATAATTTAATATTTCAAAAAAATTGTAAATAGTAAATTTAGATATATTGATAAAATGTCCCAATCATAGATCGTATCAAGATTACCAAAGACGTAGTGAGTCATCGACTCTGAGATGTATACCAAATCAAGTTCCAGAATTTGCAAATGATTTTTTCCAACCAATGACAATTGAAAAATTGGTTCAACAGCCTAGTCGTGAACTTTTTACATTTCTCGATCCGAGACGTCAAGGAAACTCGACATGTAAATTAAATTTTCTATAATTATATTTAAAATAATTATTTAAACGCTATTCTAATAAAAATTCGTAGGTTTGGTATTTCAAACAACGGAATAAACAAATCTATATTAAAGATGCTTCATTCTCTTTTGAACAAACCATATACCAAATTTAAAGATATTCCGTTTGAAAAACGTCAAATTTAGTTCAGGACGTTTGCGGTGCGTTATTTAATTTTAAAATATATAATTGTTTTAAATAGTTTTTAATAATATTTTTTAGTAATATATAAGTAAATTTCGCATCAAGAATTTACATGGGATCCCATGAACACAAAATTGGTGGAAGAAGCTTTCGGAAAAGGGGTTGCAGTACAATTTTCTCGTCACATGAGCGAGGCCGTCCACACGAACAAAAAGACTGGTCGTATCTAAGATGGTCTCGTTAGTGAGATCATCGAAAAAGTAAAAAAAGAAAAATAGTGATATTTTAACCCAGCAGTCTCAAATTGGTTTTTCATCTTCGGTCGCCGAATTGCCTCGTTCTAAGATTAACCGTCTTGTTCTTGATGTAAGTTTGATTTTTTTATATAATTAATATTATAATAATTTACTAATAATATTTTTTTGTTTTTTAACTAATAATAATTTACTAATAATATTTTTTATATAATTAATATTATATTTTTTTGTCTCCATGAGTAAAGTCTTATAAATGAAGCATAATGCATGGTATCACGCAGTTTTGGATAGATTGGATTACTTGAAGGCTATTTCATAGCTATTTTGGATTTAAATTTCGTCACAATATAGAAAATTGAGCTAGCTTAACGTGTGCATTGAATTCGTGTCATTTTGAACTCTAAATCAAAAGTTACAAATGATTTAGTGCAAACATTCCAAGTTGATCGGCCCCTTGAAATGATCATTCAAAACTAATCTATGGTGCTGTTTGAGTAAAGGCTTATAATTGAAGCATAGTGCATGGCTTCACGCAGTTTGGGATACAGTGGATTACTTGGAGGTTTTGTCGTAGCTTTTTATGTCTAAAATGTTGTCACAATATAAAATATTTATCTAGCTGTTAGTGTGCGTTCAATTCGTGTTATTCTGAACTCTAAATCAAAAGTTACTAACGATTTAGTGCGGAAATGTCAAGTTGATCTACCATTTAAAATAATCATTCTAAACTGATCATTGGTACTACTTGAGTAAAGGCTTATAAATGAAGCATAATTGGTACTACTTTGATCTTTGTTTCACGCAGTTTGAAATACATTGGATTACTTGGAGGTTATTTTGTAGCTCTTTTGGTCTCAAATGTTGTAACAATATAGAAAATTGAGCTAGCTTAACGTGGGCATTGAATTGGTATCATTTTAAACTCTAAAAAAAAATTACGGACGATTTGTGGACATGTCAAATCTATCGGCCAGTTAAAATTATCATTCTAAACTAATCACTGGTGCTCATTGAGTAAAGGCTTATAAATGAAGTATAATGCGTGTTTTCACGCAGTTTGGGATACATTGGATTACTTGGAGGCTTTGTCATAGCTCTTTCAGTCTCATATATTGTTATAATATTTAAAATTGAAGTAGCTTAAGGTGGGCGTTGTATTCATATAATTCTGAACTCTACATCAAAAGTTACTGACGATTTAGTGCGGACGTGTCAAGTTGTTCGGCCAGTTCAAATGATCATTCCAAACTGATCATTGTTGTTCCTTGAGTAAAGGCTTATAAATGAAATATAATGAATGGCATCACGCAGTTTGGTATACATTGGATTACTTGGAGGCTTTGTATGTAGCTCTTTCAATCTCAAATGTTGTCACAATATGGAAAATCGAGTTAGTTAAAGTGGGCGTTGGACTCATGTCATTTGGAGCTCTAAATCAAAATTTAAAAACGATTTAGAACGAAGATGTAAAGTTGATCAGCTAGTTAAGAGGATCATTCTTACTTATCATTGGTGCTCCTTGACTAAAAGCTCATAAATGAAACATAATACATGGTGTCACGCAGTTTGGGATGGATTGTGTTACCTGGAAGCTTTTTCGTAGCTATTTCGCTATTAAATTTTATCACAAAATAGAATATTGAGCTAGATTAACGTGGATATTGGATTCGTGTCATCATAAACTCTAAATTAAAAGTTACAGACGATTTAGAAGGACATGAGAGGTTGATTGGCCCAATGAAATGATCATTCTAAACTAATCATTGGTGCACCTTGATTAAAGGCTTATAAATGAAGCATAATGTATGACATCACGCAGTTTGGGATACATTGGATTAGTTGGACGCTTTGTTGTAGGTCTTTCAGTCTCAAATGTTGTCACAATAAGAAAAATTAAGCTAGTTTAACGTCAGTGTTGGATTCGTGTCATTCTGCACTCTAAATCAAAAGTTACGGACGATTTTGAGCGGACATCTCAAGTAATACATTGGATTACTTGGAGGCTTTGTAGTAGCTCTTTCACTCTCAAATGTTATCACGATATGGAAAATTGAGCTAGATGAATGTGGGCATTGGACTCATGTTATATTTAGGTATACATCAAAAGTTAAAAATTATTTACTGCGGACTTGTCAAGTTGATCTTCTAGCCAAATTGATCATTCTAAACTGATTATTGGCGCTCCTTGACTAAAGGCTTATAAAGAAGCGTAATGTATGGCATCACGGAGTTTAGGATAGATCTAATCAGTTGGATGCTTTATCGTAGCTATTTCAGTGCTAAATTTTGTTACAATATATAATATTGAGCTAGCTTAATGTGGGTGTTGGATTCGTGTCAGTTAAAATGTTCGTTAGAAACTGATAATTAGTGCTCCTTGAGTAAAGGCTTATAAATGAAGCATAATGCAATTCATCACGCAGTTTGCTATACATTGATTTACTTCAAGGTTTGTCGTTGCTATTTCAGTCTCAAATGTTGTCACAATATAGAAAATTGAGCTAGCTTAATGTTGGCGTTGGATTCGGGGCATTCTGAACTCTAAATCAATAGTTATAGACAATTTAGTGCGGACATCTTAAGTTGATCACCTAGTTAAAATCATCATTGTAAACTGATCATTCGTGCTCCTTGAGTAAAGGCTTAAAAAGAAGCATAATGCATGCATCACGCAGTTTAGTATAGATCCGAATACTATGAGGCTTTTTCGTTGCTGTTTATGTGATAAATTTTGCCACAATATAGAATATTGACCTACCTTAACATGGACGATTTATGGACGATTTAGTGCGGATATGTCAAGTTGATCGGCCGGTAAAAATGATCATTCTAAACTGATCATTGGTACTCCTTCAGTATAGGCTTATAAATGAAGTATAATGCATGGCATCACACAGGTTGGGATACATTGGATTACTTGGAGGCTTTGTCGTAGCTCTTTCAGTCTCAAATGTTATCAAAATATAGAAAATTAAGCTAGCTTAATGTGGGGGTTAGATTCATGTCATTTGAGCTCAAAAAAAAAGTTAAAGTCGATTTAGTGCGGACATGCCAAGTTGATCAGCTAGTTAAAATGATCATTTTAACCTGATCATTTGGGCTCCTTGAGTAAAGGCTAAAAAATGATGCATAATGCATGGGATCATGCAGTTTGGGATAGATTAGATTTCTTGCGGGCTCTATCGTAGCTATTTCGGTTTAAATTTTGTCAGAAAGTAGAAATTGACTTAGCTTAACCTTGGCCTTGGATTCCTGTCATTTTGAACTCTAAATCAAAAGTTATAGACGATTTAGTGTGGATATGTCAAGTTGATCGGCCAGTTGAAATGATCATTCTAAACTGATCATTAGTGCTCCTTCAGCATAGGCTTATAAAAGAAGCATAATGCATGGCATCACACAGTTTGGGATACATTGGATCACTTGGAGGCATTGTTGTAGCTCTTTCAGTCTACAATATGGAAAATTGAGATAGCTTAATGTAGCATTGGGTTCGTATCATTCTGAACTCTAAATCAAAAGTTACAGATGATTTAGTGCTGACATGTCAAGTTGATCGGCCAGTTAAAAAGAACATTCTATACTGATCATTGGTGTTCCTTGAGTAAAGATTCATAAATAAAGCATAATGTATGGCATAACAAAAGTTTGGGATACATTGGATTACTTGGATGATTTGTCTTAGATCTTTCAGTCTCAAATATTGACTTAATATGGAAAATTAAGCTAGTTTAACGTGAGGGTTTGATTCATGTGATTTTACCTATAAATAAAAAGTTAAAGTCGATTTAGTGCAGACATACCATGTTGATCAGATAGTTAAAATGATCATTCTAAACTGATCATCGATGCTCCTTGAGTAAAGCCTTATAAATGAAGTATAATGCATGTCATCACAGAGTTTGGGATAGATTAGATTACTTGGAGGTTTTGTCGTAGATATGTCGATCTTAAATTTTTTTACAATATAGAAAATTGAGTTAGTTTAACGTGGGCGTTGGATTTGGGTCATTCCGAATCCCAAATTAGAAGTTACGGAGGATTTAGTGTGGACATCTCCAGTAAAATGATCATTATAAACTGATCAATGGTGCTTCTTCATTAAAGGCTTATAAATGAAGCATAATGCATGGCATAACATATTTTGGGATTCATTGGTTTACTTGAAGGCTTTTTCGTAACACTTTCAGTCTTAAAAATTGTAATAATATGGAAAATTGAGCTAGCTTAACGTGGATGTTGGACTCATGTCGGTTTGAGCTCTAAATCAAAAGTTAAAGACAATTTAGTGTGAACATGTACGTTTATCAGCTACTTAAAATAATAATTCTTAACTGATCATTGGTGCTCCTCGAGTAAAGGCTAATAAATTAAGCATAATGCATGGCATCACATAGTTTGAGATATATTAGAATACTTGTAGGCTTTGTCATAGCTATTTCTGTTTAAATTAGGTCACAATATAGAAAATTGAGCTAGCTTAGCGTGGGCGTTGGATTCGTGTCATTTTGAACTCTAAATCAAAAGTTATGGATGATTTAGTGTGGACATGTCAAGTTGATCGGCAAGTTAAAATGATCATTCTAAACTTATCATTAGTGTTCCTTGTGTATAAGCTTATAAGTGAAGCATAATGTATGACATCACGCAATTTGGGATAAATTGGATTAGTTGGAGGGTTTGTCATAGCACTTTCAGTCTCAAATATTGTCACAATATGGAAAATTGAGATAGCCTAACTTGGTGTACGATTCGTGTCATTCGGAACTCTAAATCAAAAGTTACGGACGATTTAGTGCGAACATATCAAGTTGATCGGTCAGTTAAAATGATGATTCTAAATTGATCGTTGGTGTCCTTGAGTAAAGGCTTATAAATGAAGCATAATGCATCGCAACATACATTTTGGAATACATTGTATTACTTGTAGGTTTTGTCGTAGCTCTTTCAATTTCAAATTTTGTCACAATTTGGAAAACTGAGCAAGCTTAACGTGGCATTGGATTCATGCATTCGGAACTCAAAAACAAAAGTGACAGACGATTTAGCGTGGACATATCAAGTTGATCGGCCAGTTTAAATGAACATTGTAAACAGATCATTGGTACTCCTTGAGTAAGGGTGTATAAATCAAGCATAATGCATAAAATCACGCAGTTTAGGATAGATCGGATTTCTTGGAGACTTTATCAAAGCTCTTTCAGTCTCAAGTGACTCACAATATATAAGATTGAGCAAACTTAACGTGGGCATTGGATTCGTGTCATCCTAAAGTCTAAATCAAAAGTTATGAAATATTTCGTGTGGACATGTCAACTTGATCGGCCAGTTAGAATGATCATTCCACACTGATCATTCCAAACTTATTATTAGTGATCCTTGAGTAAAGACTTATAAATGAAGCATAATGCATGGCATCATGCGGTTTGGGATTCATTGGATTACTTGGAGGCTTTTCCGTATCTGTTTCAGTCTCAAATGTTGTCACAATAGGGAACATTGAGCTAGCTTAATTGGGCATTGGACTCATGTAATTTTGAGTTCTAAATCAAAAATGTAACCTCCTTGAGTAAAGGGTTATAAATGAAGCATAATGCATGACATCACACCGTTTGGAAAAGATTGGAATACTTGTAGGCTTTGTCCTAACTCTTTTCGTCTCAAATATTGTCACAATATAGAAAATTGAGCTAGGTTAACGTGGGCATTGGTTCTTGTGATTTTGAACTCAAAATCAAAAGTTACTGACAATTTAGTGCAGACATGTCAGGTTGATCGGCCAGTTAAAATGATCATTCTAAATTGTTCATTGGTGCTGCTTACGTGAAGGCTTATAAATGAACCGTGATGCATGACATTAAACAGTTTGGGATACATTGAATTACTTGTAGGCTTTTTTGTAACTCTTTTAGTATCTAATTTTGTCATAATATGGAAAATTGTGCTAGTTTTACGTGGGCGTTGGACTCATGTCATTTTGAGCTCTAAATCAACAGATAAAGAAAATTGAGCAAGCTTAACATGGGCGTTTTATTCGTGTCATTCCGAAGTGTAAATCAAAAGTTCTGACGATTTAGCACGGACATGTCAAGTTGATCAGCTAGTTAAATTGATTATTCTAAACTAATGATTGGTGCTCCTTGAGTAAAAGCTTATCAATGAAGCATTGGATTTGTGTCACTATGAACCCTAAATCAAATGTTACTGACTATTTATTGTGGACATGTCAAGTTGATCGCCCAGTTAAAATAATCATTCAAAACTCATCATTGGTGCTCCTTAAGTAAAGACATATAAATCAAGCATAATGCATGGCATCACGGAGTTTGGGATACATTGGACTACTTGGAGGTTTTCTTGTAACTCTTTCACTCACAAATGTTGTCACAATACGAAAAATTGAGATTTTTTAACATGGGCGTTGGACTCATGTCATTTTGAGCTCTAAATCAAAAGTTAAAGACAATTTTGTGCGGACATGTCAACTTGATCGGCCAGTTAAAATGATCATTCCAAGCTGATCATTGCTGCGCCTTAAGTAAAGGCATACAAATGAAGCGTAATGCAGTGCGTCACGTAGGTTGGGATATATTGGATTACATTGAGGCTTTTTGTAACTCTTTGAGTCTCAAAAATTGTCACAATATGGAAAATTGAGCTAGCTTAACGTGGGCGTTAGACTCATGTTTGTGAGCTCTAATTCAAAATTTAAAGACAATTTAGTGAGGACATGTCAAGTTGATCAACTAGTTAAAATGATCGTTCTAATCTTACCATTGGGGCTCCTTGAGTAAATGCTTATAAAAGAAGTATAATGCATGGCATCATGTAGTCTGGAATAGTTTGGATTACTTGAAGGCTTTCTCGTAACTATTTCCGTAATAAATTTTGTCACAACTTAAAAAATTGAGCTAGCTTAACGTGGGCGTTGCATTCGTGTCATTTCAAACTATAAATCAAAAGTTATGAACGATTTATTCCGGACATGTCAAGTTGATCGCCAGTTAAAATGATCATTCTAAACTGATCATTGGTGCTCCTTGAGTAAAGGCTTATAAATGAAGCGTAATGCATGGCATTACGCAGTTTGGGCTACATTGGATTACTTAGTGGCTTTGTCGTAGATCTTTCAATCTCAAAAATGTTGTCACAATATAGAAAATTAACGTAACTTAACGTGGGCGTTGGATTCGTGTCATTCTGAACTCTAAATCAAAAGTTACGAAAAATTTTGTGCAGACATTTTTAGTTGATCGGCTAGTTAAAATGATCATTCTTAACAAATCATTGGTGTTCCTTGTGTACAAGCTTATATATGAAGCATAATGTATGGCATCCCGCAGTTTGGAAAAGATTGGATTACTTGAAGGCTTTATCGTAGCTATTTCGGTGTTAAAATTAGTAACAATATAGAAAATTGAGCTAGATTAACGTGGGCGTTGGATTCGTGTCATTATGAACTCTAAATCAAAAATTACGGACGATTTAGTGTGAACATGTTAAGTTGATTGGCCAATTAAAATGATCATTCTAAACTGATCATTGGAGCTCCTTAAGTAAAGGCATATAAATGAAGCATAATGTGTGGGATCACATACTTTGGGATACATTGGATTACTTGGAGGCTTTTTCATAACTCCTTCTGACTCAAATGTTGTCACAATATGGAAAATTCAGTTAGTCTAACGTGGGCATTGGACTCATGTCATTTTGAGCTTTAAATTAAAAGTTAAAGACAATTTATTGCGACATGTCAAGTTGATTAGCTAGTTAAAATGATCATTCTAAACTTATCATTGGTGCTCCTCGTGTAAAAGCTGATAAATGAAGCATAATGAATGGCATCACTTAGTTTGGGATACATTGGATTACTTGCAAGCTTTGTCTTAGATCTTTCAGTCTCAAATGATGTAACAATACAGAAAATTGAGCTAGCTTAACATGGGTGTTGGATTCTTGTCATTTTGAACTCTAAATCAAAAGCAACGGACGATTTAGTGCGACATGTCTAGTTGATCGGCTAGTTAAAATGATCATTCTAAACTGATCATTAGTGCTCTTTAAGTAAAGGCATATAAATGAAGCATCATGCAGGGAAAACGTACTTTGGGATACATTGGATTATTTTAGGCTTTTTCGTAACTCTTTCATTTTCAAAGGTTGTCACAATAGGGCAAATTGAGCTAGATTAACGTGGGCGTTAGACTAATGTCATTTTGAGCTCTAAATCAAAAGTTATGGATGATTTAGTGTGGAAATGTGAAGTTGATCGACCAGTTAAAATGATTACTCTTAACTGATCAATGGTGCTCCTTATGTAAAGGCTTATAAATCAAGCATAATGCATGACATCATGCAGTTTTGGATAGAATTGATTATTTGGATGCTTTTTCGTAGCTCTTTCAGTCTCAAATATTGTCACAATATGGAAAATTCAGCAAGCATAACCTGAGCGTTGGATTACTTGGAGGCTTTGTCGTAACTACTTCAAAGTCACATTTTCTCACAATATTGAAAATTGAGCTAGCTAACGTGGCTGTTGCATTTGTGTCATTGTGAAATCTAAATAAAAAAATACGGATGATTTAGTGCGGACATGACAAGTTGATCGGCCAGTTAAAATGATCATTCTAATCAGATAACTGGTACTCCTTGAGGAAAGGGTTATAAATGAAGCATTATGGATGGCATCACGCAGTTTGGGATACATTGGATTATTTGGAGGCTTTGTCGTAGCTCTTTCAGTCTCAAATATTTTCAAGATATAGAACATTGAGCTTGCTTGGCGTGGGAATTGGATTCGTGTCAGTCTGATCTCAAAATCAAAAGTTACGGACAATTTAGTGCGGATATGTCAAGTTGATCGACAGTTAAAATGATCATTCTAAACTTATCATTGCTGCTACTTCGAGTAAAGCCTTATCAACGCAGCATAATGTATGGCATCACGCAGTTTCGGATACATTCTAAATTTATCATTGGTGCTCCTTGAGTAAAGGCTTATTACAGAAGCATAATGCATGGCATCACACAGTTTGGAATAGTCTGGATTATTTGGAGGCTTTGTCGTAGCTATTTCGGTTTGAAATTTTGTCACAATATAGAAATTTGAGCTACCTTAATGTGGGCGTTGGATTCTTCAAACTCTAAATCAAAAGACACAGGCGATTTAGTGCGGACATGTCAAGTTGATCGGCATGTTAAAATAATCATTCTAAACTGATAACGGTGCTGCTTGAAAAAAGGCTTATAAATGAAGCATAATGCACGGCAGCACGCAATTTGGGATGCATTGGATTACTAAGAGGCTTTTTTATACCTCTTTTAATCTCAAATGTTATCACAATATGGAAAATTTAGCTAGCTGAACGTGCAAATTAGATTCGTGTCATTATGAACTGTAAATCAAAAGTTATAGACCATTTAGTGCGTACATGTCATGTTGATCGGTCAATAAAAAATGATCATTCCAAACTCATCATTGGTGGTCCTTATAAATGAAGCATTATGCATTGCATAACTCAGTTAGGGATAAATTGGATTACTTGGAGGCTTTGTCGTAGCTCATTTAGTCTCAAATATTGTCACAAAATAGAAAGTTGAGCTAGCTTAACATGTGCGTTGGTTTCGTGTCACTCGGAAGTCTAAATCAAAGTTACGGACAATTTAGTGCAAACATGTCAAGCTTATCGGCCAGTTAAAATGATCATTTTTAACTAATCATTGGTGCTCCTTAAGTAAAGGTTTATAAATGAAGCATAATGCATGTCATCACGCAGTTGGGGCTGTAAGAATATTGAGATTATAGAGGAGAAATGTGAAGAATTGAATCTGAAAACTCAAAGAGAAGTATGAGAAAATGAGAAATGACTTAGACTTATGGAGAAGAATCTCCTAAGAGTATATTATACATTGAGTCTTTACAGCCCTTTTATAGAGGATTTACAATGTGAACACAAAAGAAAACGAATTCAAACTTGTGGATGAGTTTGAATAGAGGAGGAGCCTGTCAACAACCAATGAGAAGAGAGGAGACAGCATGGGCATGACTGTTTGGTGTGGTTGCCAAGACTGTGTGCAGCATGGGCATGACTGTTTGGTGTGGTTGCCAAGACTGTGTGCAGCATGGGCATGACTTTTCACCTTGATTCTTCTCCCAAGGTAGCTATTTAACCATTTCAACCATGTGGTTAATAATAACCCATCCTTTTCATTTCCCTTGTTATTCAAACTGAATTTTCGTGCTCACACTTGCCTTGTAGGTCAAGATAGATCTTATTTGATTTTCCTATGTCAATACTCCCCCTCAAGCTAAAGACTTTGGAATCACCCTAAAGTCTTAAGCTTGGGAACCCAAGGCAACACCTCATTAAAAACCTTATTAAGGAAAACCACTTGGGACAAAACCTTAATAAGGGAAAAAAGTGTGTTGCTCTTGGATTAGGAGACCTTTGATCATGGGTGTGATAAATCAACAAGCCCAAGTTTGCTAAAGATGTTCTTGCAAACTTTGAGACTTGCTGCCTTTGTGAAGATGTCAGCTAGTTGGTCTTCACTCCTTGTATAACATGGCAGAATGGTTCCATCTTGAACTTTCTCCCTAACCTTATGGCAGTCCATCTCTATGTGCTTGGTCCTCTCGTGAAACACTGAGTTTGAAGCTATGTGAATGGCTGCCTGATTATCACAATGGAAGGTAATTGGCCCTGGTTGTGCAATAGCGAAATCTTTCAAGAGTGCTTTGAGCCAAGTTACTTCATTTGTCAGCTTCCTCATAGCCCTATATTCTGCTTCAGCACTAGAACATGATACCACCTTCTGCTTCTTAGTCTTCCAAGTGACTAAGTTCCCACCAACGAAGGTGCAATACCCAGTGGTTGATTTCCTATCCACCCTATCACCAGCCCAATCCGCATCACAATACCCGACAATCTCAGTGTTCCCATTCTTGCCCATCCATATACCTTGACCAGGAGATCCTTTGATGTATCTAAGGATCCTTTCTACCATGCTCCAATGATATACAGTAGGCTTTTGCATATGTTGACTTACTTGATTCACAGCAAAACAGAAGTCTGGTCGTGTGAGGGTGAGGTAGATCAGCTTCCCAACTAGTCTCCTATACTGAGAAACATCCTTAAATAACTCATCAGCTTTCTCCCCCTTTCCGTTGACCTTGTAGCCATTTTCAAGAGGAGTTTTGGCCGGTTTAGCCCCAAGCTTTTCCGTGTCTGTCAACAGATCAAGAGCATACTTTCTTTGGGATAGAAAGAGCCCTTCTTGAGACCGACACACTTCAATACCCAAGAAGTACTTCAACTCTCCAAGATCCTTGATGTCAAATGATCTGTTTAAGAAGGCCTTTGTGGACTGAATTCCTTCCTTATCATCTCCTGTGATGATAAGGTCATCCCCATAAACCAAGACCGCCACGATTCCTTTGGAGTTTTGACGAGTGAACAAAGTATGATCTGAATGGGATTTCCTAAACCCATTATCAGTAAGTGTGGAGCTTAATTTGTGATACCAGGCCCTTGGTGACTGCTTCAACCCATATATTGCCTTCCTAAGTCTTAGAACCTGTCCCTCTTTGCAAAAAATCTTCAAGGCCTGGTGGTGGAGTCATATACACTTCCTCTTCAAGTTCTCCTTGTAGGAATGCGTTCTTGACATCCATTTGCCATAAGTCCCAAGTCAGATTCGTAGCTAGTGAAAGAACAACCCCTACAGTGTGTAGCTTAGCCACCGGTGCAAATGTATCAGTATAGTCCTCTCCATATGTCTGAGTGAAACCTCTTGCAACTAGACGTGCCTTGTACCTTTCTATGTCCCCATTGCTCTTATACTTGATGGTGAACACCCACTTGGAGCTCACAGCCTTCTTGCCTTTGGGAAGTTCTTGTATATTCCATGTATGATTCCTTTCCATAGCTCCCTTCTCATCTCTTACTGCATCTAACCATTCTTTCTTGCTCTCAGCTTCTTCATAAGTCCTTGGAATCTGACTTTGTTCAATCTTTCCCAAGGAATGCTTGATGACTAGATGGCAAGAGGTCAAGGGAACAAACAGCTTGTATGGGATGAGCCACGGCCTGGTTGTTGTAGAATACCCTAGTGTTCCTAAGTCTAGTACTCCTCCTTAAATGCTGAACAGGTGGTGCAGCCTCCTCTACAACCGTTTCCCTTTCCATTTGGTGAATAGGTTCCTCTATACCCACTTCCAAGTCGTCTTGTTCTTGATTTTGGGCCATAGCTTCTTCTTGGATTGGAGTTGGTTCTTGAGTTACCACCCTTGTTCATTCTCTTGGGTATCTTGTGAACTACTTAAGGTTCTTGTTTCTTCGTGTCTTGAATCCTTTGGCAGATCATTTCCCAAATGATTCAAGAGAAACCTCAAACTCGTAGCCAAATCAGAAGGTGACCTTCAGAGATCTTTCAATCCTTCCCAATCTTTCTGATCATAATAGCTTTGTTCTTCTATGAACTTGACATCTCTAGACACATATGTCCTGTTGTTGCTCGGATCATAGCACTTATAACCCTTTTGTGTTGTCGAATATCCAAGGAACATACACTTGATGCTCTTTGCCTCCAACTTGTTTCTTAGATCACCTCGAACATACACAAAGCACACACACCCAAATACACGTAAATGATCAATGGAAGGTTTAGTTTTATTGAGTACCTCAAATGGGGATATATCTTGCAAGACTTTGGTTGGAATCCGATTGATGAGGTAGCAAGCAACCAAGACTGCATCTCCCAAAAACTTTTAGGAACATTGGTATGAAACATCATGGATCTTGCTACTTCCATTAAGTGTCGGTTCTTCCTTTCAGCAACTCCATTTTGTTGTGGTGTGTGTGGACAGCTAGTTTGATGTAGTATTCCATGTTTGTTTAGATGAGCTTTGAATCTTTGACTTGTGTATTCCCTCCATTATCTGATCTTAACACTTTGATCTTGGCATTGAATTGATTAGTAACATAATTATGAAAGTTTATAAATGCCTCATAAACCCTATCTTTAGATGGAAGTAATGTAACCCATGTATATTTCGATTTCTCATCTATAAAGGTCACAAAGTATTTATTCCTATCTCTAGACATGTAAGGTGAGGTCCAAACATCGGAATGTACTAAATCAAAGCAATGCTCATAAATTGTAGACGATTTAAGGAAAACAACACGACAATGTTTGCCAAGGATACAAGCCTCACAAACTGAGTGATCATAAGCGACATTAGGAATTATTAAGCTTAAAGCACGAGCATGAGGATGTCCTAATCTAGCATGCCATAAGACATCTTTATTAGCAAAAACACAGGATTTGAAAGCTAAGGAATCCAAATTGCTTGGAGGGTCTTCAAGAACATAGAGCTCATCTTGAGTTACACCACCTCCAAGTATCTTACCACTCTTAATATCCTGAAAGTAAACATTGTTAGGCCCAAATGTAACATTGCAATTGAGGTCTTTAGTAGCCTTTTGACAGAAACTAGATTAGACTTAAATTTAGGTACAAAGAATGCATTAGTTTCTTTGTCAAATAGTCTTAATTTTCCGGTTCCTTCAATTGGAATACCCTTACCATCAGCTATAGTTACTTGTCCTAGACATGGTTCAATGTTCTTTAGCAACCTAGCATTGCTAATCATATGGTGAGAAGCACCTGAATCCACTACCAACTTATGATCTGGTTTATCAAGCGATTTATGGGAGTAGAGTGTGATACCGGAGAGTTTTGAGGCATAGGCCTTGATGAGATCCTTCAAGTCACTCTTCTTAACATACTCCATGGATACATTCATAGCTAGCTCCCCTCCTTGGTTGGATGAACTTGCCGGTTCAGTCGCAACCATTTGAGAGATGTTAGCCTTTGAATCCTTGAACCGGTTTGGCTTGAGATGAGGATGAAGTATCCAGCACTTGTCCTTGATGTGGCCATTCCTCTTACAATGCTCACACATCACACTTTTCCTATCCTCTTGCTTAAACACGCTTTTGTTGGCCATGACTAGTTCTCCTTTACCACCAAACAAACCAATGTTGCCTTGCTCCCTTTGAATCCGTGAGCACACCTCTTCGAAATCAGGGAGTTTGGCTCTCTCAGGATGGACTTAATCACATCCTTAAAGGCTGGATTTAGGTTGAGAAGGAGCCCAAATATCTTGTCTTGTTCCTTCCTTTCATTAAGCACCTTTGGATCCATAGAACACGGTCTCAACATGTCAAGCTCGGACCATGTTGACTGGAACTTGCCCAGGAATTTTGTGAACTCCATATCCTCTTGGTGTAGATCATTGAGAGCCTTCTTAACCTCATACACACGGCTGAGGTTTGAAACATCCCCATACACCCTCTTGAGAGTGTCCCAAAGAGACTTGGCAGTTTCACAATGTGAATAAGGTTCAAGAATGGATGGGTCCAATGAATTTTGGAGGAATCCAAGGACTGATTGATCTTCTTGGAACCACCTAGCTTCTTCTTTTCTTGTTGCCTCATCCTTCTTCTCCTTTGGATCATCTATAGATGGAGTATTATCCTCCAAGATGTGATTTCAAAGTCCTTTGCCACAAATGGCTGTCTTGATGGTTCTTGACCATAATGTGTAGTTCAAGCCTTTGAGAACTACTGCTATCACCGTGGGTTTCAGGCTGGAACTAATTTGAACTGTATCCTCCATTGTTAGGCTTTGAAGAGCTCAAAGGAAGCAGCTTTTATGGTTGAATGAAACCGTGAGTTTTAGTCTAAAGACTAAGAGATTTTTGACAGAATTTTAGATTAGAAACTGAGAGATTTGAGTAGAAAAGATAAGAGAATGATCTTATGCTCTGATACCATGTAAGAATATTGAGATTATAGAGGAGAAATGTGAAGAATTGAATCTGAAAATTCAAAGAGAAGTATGAGAAAATGAGAAATGACTTAGACTTATGGAGAAGAATCTCCTAAGAGTATATTATACATTGAGTCTTTACAGCCCTTTTATAGAGGATTTACAATGTGAACACAAAAGAAAACGAATTCAAACTTGTGGATGAGTTTGAATAGAGGAGGAGCCTGTCAACAACCAATGAGAAGAGAGGAGACAGCATGGGCATGACTGTTTGGTGTGGTTGCCAAGACTGTGTGCAGCATGGGCATGACTGTTTGGTGTGGTTGCCAAGACTGTGTGCAGCATGGGCATGACTTTTTCACCTTGATTCTTCTCCCAAGGTAGCTATTTAACCATTTCAACCATGTGGTTAATAATAACCCATCCTTTTTCATTTCCCTTGTTATTCAAACTGAATTTTCGTGCTCACACTTGCCTTGTAGGTCAAGATAGGTCTTATTTGATTTTCCTATGTCAATAGGGGCTACATTGGATTACTTGGAGGGTTTTTTGTAACTCTTTCACTCTCAAATGTTGTCACAATATCTAAGACTAAGCTAGCTTAGCGTGGATGTTGGACTCATGTCATTTTAAGTTCTAAATCAAAAGATAAAGACAATTTAGTGCAGAAATGTCAAGTTGATCAGCTAGTCAAAATGATCATTCTAAACTTATCATTGCGGCTCTTTGAGTAAAGGCTTATAGAAGCATAATGCATGGCATCACACAGTTTGGAATAGTTTGGATTACTTGGAGGCTTTGTCTTAGCTATTTTGGTTTTAAATTTTGTCACGATATTGAAAATTGAGCTACCTTAACGTGGGTGTTGGATTCGTGTCATTTTGAAATCTAAATTAAAAGTTACGGACGATTTAGTGCGGACATGTCAAGTTGATCGACTAGTTAAAATGATCATTTTAAACTGATAATTGGCACTCCTTAAGTAAAGGATTATAAATGAAGCATAATGCATGACATCCCACAGTTTTGGATACATTGGATTACTTGGAGGCTTTTTTGTAGTCTTTAGTCACAAATGTTGTCACAATATGGAAAAATTTAGCTAGCTTAACGTGCACGTTGGATTCGTGTTATTCTGAACTCTAAATAAAAAGTTACGGTGGATTTAATGCGCACATGTCATGTTGATCGACCAGTTCAAATGATCATTCTACACTGATCATTGGTGCTCTTGAGTACAGGCTTATAAATGAAGCATTATGCATTGCATTACGCAGTTTGGGATACAATAATTTACTTAGAGGCATTGTCATAGCTCATTCAGTCTCAAATATTATCACAAATAGAAAATTGAGCTAGCTTAACGTTGGCGTTGGACTCATGTCATTCAGAATTCTAAATCAAAAGTTATGGACGATTTAGTGCGGACATGTCAAGGTTATCGGCTAGTTAAAATGATCATTCTAAACTCATCATTGGGGCTCCTTACGTAAAGGCTTATAAATGAAGTATAATGCTTGGCATCACGTAGTTTGGAGAGAGATTGGATTACTTTGAGGCTTTGTCGTAACTATTTCAAAGTTACATTTTCTCACAATATTGAAAATTGAGCTAGCTAACGTGGGTGTTGGATTTGTGTCATTGTGAACTCTAAAAAAAAATACGGATGATTTAGTGCGGACATGTCAAGTTGATCGGCCAGATAAAATGATCATTCTAATCAGATAAGTGGTACTCCTTGAGTAAAGGGTTATAAATGAAACATTATGGATGGCATCACGCAGTTTGGGATACATTGGATTATTTGGACGCTTTGTCGTAGCTCTTTCAGTCTCAAATATTTTCAAAATATAGAACATTGAGCTAGCTTGGCGTGGGAATTTGATTCGTGTCAGTCTGATCTCAAAATCAAAAATTACGGACAATTTAGTGCGGACATGTCAAGTTGTTCGACAGTTAAAATGATCATTCTAAACTTATCATTGCTGCTACTTGAGTAAAGCCTTATAAGTGCAGCATAATGCATGGCATCACGCAGTTTCGAATACATTCGAAACTTATCATTGGTGCTCCTTGAGTAAAGGCTTATTACAGAAGCATAATGCATGACATCACACAGTTTGGAATAGTCTGGATTATTTGGAGGCTTTGTCGTAGCTATTTCGGTTTTAAATTTTGTCACAATATAGAAATTTGAGCTACCTTAACATGGGCCTTGGATTCTTCAAACTCTAACTGAAAAGATACAGGCGATTTAGTGCGGACATGTCATGTTGATCGGCATGCTAAAATAATCATTCTAAACTGATAACGGTGCTGCTTGAAAAAAGGCTTATAAATGAAGCATAATGCACGGCAGCACGCAAATTGGGATGCATTGGATTACTAAGAGGCTTTTTTGTACCTCTTTTAATCTCAAATGTTATCACAATATGGAAAATTTAGCTAGCTGAACGTGCAAATTAGATTCGTGTCGTTATGAACTCTAAATCAAAAGTTACAGACCATTTAGTGCGTACATGTCATGTTGATCGGTCAATAAAAAATGATCATTCCAAACTCATCATTGGTGGTCCTTGAAAAAAGGCTTATAAATGAAGCATTATGCATTGCATCACTCAGTTAGGGATAAATTGGATTACTTGGAGGCTTTGTCATAGCTCATTCAGTCTCAAATATTGTCACAAAATAGAAAGTTGAGCTAGCTTAACGTGTGAGTTGGTTTCGTGTCACTCGGAAGTCTAAATCAAAGTTACGGACGATTTAATGCGAACATGTCAAGCTTATCAGCGTGTTAAAATGATCATTTTTAACTAATCATTGGTGCTCCTTAAGTAAAGGCTTATAAATGAAGCATAATGCATGTCATCACGCAGTTTGGGCTACATTGGGTTACTTGGAGGCTTTTTCGTAACTCTTTCACTCTCAAATGTTGTCACAATATCTAAGACTAAGCTAGCTTAACGTGGATGTTGGACTCATGTCATTTTAAGTTCTAAATCAAAAGATAAAGACAATTTAGTGCGGAAATGTCAAGTTGATCAGCTAGTCAAAATGATAATTCTAAACTTGTCATTGCTGCTCTTTGAGTAAAGGCTTATAAATGAAGCATAATGCATGGCATCACACAGTTTGGAATAGTTTGGATTACTTGGAGGCTTTGTCATAGCTATTTCGGTTTTAAATTTTGTCACGATTTTGAAAATTGAGATACCTTAACCTGGGTGTTGGATTCGCGTCATTTTGAACTCTAAGTAAAAAGTTACGGACGATTTAGTGCGGACATGTCAAGTTGATCGACTAGTTAAAATGATCATTTTAAACTGATAATTGGCACTCCTTAAGTAAAGGATTATAAATGAAGCATAATGCATGACATCCCACAGTTTTGGATACATTGGATTACTTGGAGGCTTTTTTGTAGTCTTTAGTCACAAATGTTGTCACAATATGGAAAAATTTAGCTAGCTTAACGTGCACGTTGGATTCGTGTTATTCTGAACTCTAAATCAAAAGTTACGGCAAATTTAATGCACACATGTCATGTTGATCGACCAGTTCAAATGATCATTCTACACTGATCATTGGTGCTCTTGAATAAAGGCTTATAAATGAAGCATTATGCATTGCATTACGCAGTTTGGGATACAATAATTTACTTAGAGGCATTGTCATAGCTCATTCAGTCTCAAATATTATCACAAATAGAAAATTGAGCTAGCTTAACATGGGTGTTGGACTCATGTCATTCAGAATTCTAAATCAAAAGTTATGGACGATTTAGTGCGGACGTGTCAAGTTTATCGGCTAGTTAAAATGATCATTCTAAACTCATCATTGGGGCTCCTTACGTAAAGGCTTATAAATGAAGTATAATGCTTGGCATCACGTAGTTTGGAGAGAGATTGGATTACTTGGAGGCTTTGTCGTAACTATTTCAAAGTTACATTTTCTCCCAATATTGAAAATTGAGCTAGCTAACGTGGGTGTTGGATTTGTGTCATTGTGAACTCTAAATAAATAAATACGGATGATTTAGTGCGGACATGTCAAGTTGATCGGCCAGTTAAAATGATAATTCTAATCAGATAACTGGTACTCCTTGAGTAAAGGGTTATAAATGAAGCATTATGGATGGCATCACGCAGTTTGGGATACATTGGATTATTTGGAGGCTTTGTCGTAGCTCTTTCAGTGTCAAATATTTTCAAAATATAGAACATTGAGCTAGCTTGGCGTGGGAATTGGATTCGTGTCAGTCTGTTCTCAAAATCAAAAGTTACGGACAATTTAGTGCGGACAGGTCAAGTTGATCGACAGTTAAAATGATCATTCTAAACTTATCATTGCTGCTACTTGAGTAAAGCCTTATAAGTGCAGCATAATGCATGGCATCACGCAGTTTCGGATACATTCGAAACTTATCATTGGTGCTCCTTGAGTAAAGGCTTATTACAGAAGCATAATGCATGACATCACACAGTTTGGAATAGTCTGGATTATTTGGAGGCTTTGTCGTAGCTATTTCGGTTTTAAATTTTGTCACATTATAGAAATTTGAGCTACCTTAACGTGGCCGTTGGATTCTTCAAACTCTAAATCAAACGATACAGGCAATTTAGTGCAGATATGTCAAGTTGATCAGCATGTTAAAATAATCATTCTAAACTGATAACGGTGCTGCTTGAAAAAGGCTTATAAATGAAGCATAATGCACGGCAGCACGCAATTTGGGATGCATGGGATTACTAAGAGGCTTTTTTATACCTCTTTTAATCTCAAATGTTATCACAATATGGAAAATTTAGCTTGCGGAACGTGCAAATTAGATTCGTGTCATTATGAACTCTAAATCAAAAGTTACAGACCATTTAGTGCGTACATGTCATGTTGATCGGTCAATAAAAAATGATCATTACAAACTCATCATTGGTGGTCCTTGAAAAAAGGCTTATAAATGAAGCATTATGCATTGCATCACTCAGTTAGGGATAAATTGGATTACTTGGAGGCTTTGTCGTAGCTCATTCAGTCACAAAATAGAAAGTTGAGCTAGCTTAACGTGTGCGTTGGTTTCGTGTCACTCGGAAATCTAAATCAAAGTTACGGATGATTTAGTGCGAACATGAAGCTTATCGGCCAGTTAAAATGATCATTTTTAACTAATCATTGATGCTCCTTAAGTAAAGGCTTATAAATGAAGCATAATGCATGTCATCACGCAGTTTGGGCTACATTGGGTTACTTGGTGGCTTTTTTTGTAACTCTTTCACCTCAAATGTTGTCACAATATCTAAGACTAAGCTAGCTTAACGTGGATGTTGGACTCATGTCATTTTAAGTTCTAAATCAAAAGATAAAGACAATTTAGCGCGGAAATTTCAAGTTGATCAGCTAGTCAAAATGATCATTCTAAACTTGTCATTGCTGCTCTTTGAGTAAAGGCTTATAAATGAAGCATAATGCATGGCATCACACATTTTGGAATAGTTTCGATTACTTGGAGGCTTTTTCATAGCTATTTCAGTTTTAAATTTTGTCATGATATTGAAAATTGAGCTACCTTAACGTGGGTGTTGGATTCGCGTCATTTGGAACTCTAAAGAAAAAGTTACGGACGATTTATTGCGGACATGTCAAGTTGATCGACTAGTTAAAATGATCATTTTAAACTGATAATTGGCACTCCTTAAGTAAAAGATTATAAATGAAGCATAATGCATGACATCCCACAGTTTTGGATACATTGGATTACTTGGAGGCTTTTTTGTAGTCTTTAGTCTCAAATGTTGTCACAATATTGAAAAATTTAGCTAGCTTAACGTGCACCTTGGAATCGTGTTATTCTGAACTCTAAATCAAAAGTTACGGCGGATTTAATGGGCACATGTCATGTTGATCGACCAGTTCAAATGATCATTCTACACTGATCATTGGTGCTCTTGAGTAAAGGCTTATAAATGAAGCATTATGCATTGCATTACACAGTTTGGGATACAATAATTTACTAAGAGGCATTGTCATAGCTCATTCAGTCTCAAACATTATCACAAATAGAAAATTGAGCTAGCTTAACTTGGGCGTTGGACTCGTGCCATTTAGTATTCTAAATCAAAAGTTATGGACCATTTAGTGCGGACATGTCAAGGTTATTGGATAGTTAAAATGATCATTCTAAACTCATCATTGAGGCTCCTGATGTAAAGGCTTATAAATGAAGTATAATGCTTGGCATCACGTAGTTTGGAGAGAGATTGGATTTGTGTCATTGTGAACTCTAAATAAAAAAATACAGATGATTTAGTGCGGACATGTCAAGTTGATCGGCCAGTTAAAATGATCATTCTAATAAAATAACTTGTACTCCTTGAGTAAAGGGTTATAAATGAAGCATTATGGATGGCATCACGCAGTTTGGGATACATTGGATTATTTGGAGGCTTTGTCGTAGCTCTTTCAGTGTCAAATATTTTCAAAATATAGAACATTGAGCTAGCTTGGCGTGGGAATTGGATTCGTGTCAGTCTGATCACAAAATCAAAAGTTACGGACAATTTAGTGCGGACATGTCAAGTTGATCGACAGTTAAAATGATCATTCTAAACTTATCATTGCTGCTACTTGAGTAAAGCCTTATCAATGCAGCATAATGCATGGCATCACGCAGTTTCGGATACATTGAAAACTTATCATAGGTGCTCCTTGAGTAAAGGCGTATTACAGAAGCATAATGCATGACATCACACAGTTTTGAATAGTCTGGATTTTTTGGAGGCTTTGTCGTAGCTATTTCGGTTTTAAATTTTGTCACAATCTAGAAATTTGAGCTACCTTAACGTGGGCGTTGGATTCTTCAAACTCTAAATCAAAAGATACAGGCGATTTAGTGCGGACATGTCAAGTTGATCGGCATGTTAAAATAATCATTCTAAACTGATAACGGTGCTGCTTGAAAAAGGCTTATAAATGAAGCATAATGCACGGCAGCACACAATTTGGGATGCATTGGATTACCAAGAGGCTTTTTTACACCTCTTTTAATCTCAAATGTTTTCACAATATGGAAAATTTAGCTAGCTGGACGTGCAAATTAGATTCGTGTCGTTATGAACTCTAAATCAAAAGTTACAGACCATTTAGTGCGTACATGTCATGTTGATCGGTCAATAAAAAATGATCATTCCGAACTCATCATTGGTGGTCCTTGAAAAAAGGCTTATAAATGAAGCATTATGCATTGCATCACTCAGTTAGGGATAAATTGGATTACTTGGAGGCTTTGTCGTTGCTCATTTAGTCTCAAATATTACCACAAAATAGACAGTTGAGCTAGCTTAACGTGTGCATTGGTTTCGTGTCACTCGGAAGTCTAAATCAAAGTTACGGACGATTTAGTGCGAACATGTCAAGCTTATCGGCCAGTTAAAATGATCATTTTTAACTAATCATTGGTGCTCCTTAAGTAAAGGCTTATAAATGAAGCATAATGCATGTCATCACGCAGTTTGGGCTACATTGGATTACTTGGAGGGTTTTTCGTAATTACTTCGTACTAAAATTTTGTCACAGTATTGAAAATTTAGCTAGCTTAACATGGGCGTTGGATTTGTTTTATTTTGGAGTCTAAATAAAAAAATACGGACAATTTGGTGTTATCATTTCAAATTGATCGGCCAGTTAAAGTGATCATTCTAAACTGATCACGGGTGCTCCTTGAGTAAAGGGCTATTAATAAAGCATAATGGATGGAATCATACAGTATGGGATACACTGGATTATTTGGAGGCTTTTGTCTTAGCTATTTTAGTCTCAAATTTTGTCACAACATTGAAAATTGAGCTTCCTTAATGTGGGCATTTGATGTAGGTCATTTTGAACTCTAAATCAAAAATTACGGACGATTTATTGTGGATATCTCAATTTGATGGGCTAGTTAAAATGATCATTCTATATTGACCACTGGTGCTCCTTGAGTAAAGGCTTAAAAATGAAGAATAATGCATGGCATCACGTAGTGTAGGATACATTGGATTAATTGGAGGCTTTGCCGTACCTCTTTCAGTCTCAAATGTTTTCACAATATAGAAAATTGAGCTAGCTTAACGTGGGAATTGGATTCGTGTCATTCTGAACTCTAAATCAAAAGTTACGGACAATTTACTGTGGACATGTCATGTTGTTCGGCCAGTTAAAATGATCATTCTAAACTGATCATTGGTGCTCCTTGAGTAAAGCCTAATAAATGAAGCATAATGCATGACAACACGCAGTTTGTGATAAATTCGATTACTAGGAGGCTGTTTGTTGCTCGTTCAGTCTTAAATGTTGTCACAATATGGAAAATTGAGCAAGCTTAACGTGGGCGTTGGATTCGTGACATTCGGAATTCTAGATGACAAGTTACGGACGATTTACTGCGTACATGTCAAGTTGATCGGCCAGTTAAAATGATCACTTTGTATTGATCATTGGTGCTCCTTGAGTAAAGACTTATAAATAAAGCATAACCCATAACATCACGTAGTTTGGGATTAATTGGATTACTTGGAGGCTTTGTCGTAGTTCTTTTAGTCTCAAATGTTGTCACAATATGGAAAATTGAGCTCGCTTAACGTGGGCATTGGACTCATGTCATTTTTAGCTATAAATAGAAAGTTAAAGACGATTTAGTGCATACATGTCAAGTTGATCAACCAGTTAAAATAATCAGTTTAATGCGGGCATTGGAATCATGTCAATTTGAGCTCTAAATTAAAAGTTAAAGACGATTTGCTGCGGATATCTGAATTTGATCGGCTAGTTAAAATGATCACTCTAAACTGATTATTGATGCTCCTTGAGTAAACGCTTGTAAATGAAGCATAACGCATGTCATCACGCAGTTTGGGATAGATTGGATTAGTTAGAAGCATTTTTGTAGCTATTTTGGTGTCAAAATTTAGTCACAATATAGAAAATTGAGCTAGCTAAACGTGGGCATTGTATTCGTGTAATTCTGAACTCTAAATACAAAGTGACGGACTTTTTAATGCGGACATGTCAAGTTGATCAGCTAGTTAAAATGATCATTCCTAACCGTTCATTGGTGCTCCTTAAGTAAAGGCTAATAAATGAAGCATAATGCATGACATCACGCGGTTTGGTATAGATTGGATTAATTGGAGGCTTTTTTCATAGCTATTTTCGTGTGAAATTTTGTCACAATATAGAAAACTGAGCTAGCTAAACGTGGGCGTTGGATTCGTGTCATTCTGAAATTTAAATCAAGTCACGGACATACCAATTTGATCGCCCAGTTAAAATGATCATTATAAACTGATCATTGGTGCTCCTTGAGTAAGGCTTGTAAATAAAGCATAACACATGGCATCACGCAGTTTAAGATTAATTGGATTACTTGGAGGCGTTGTAGTAGTTCTTTTTGTCTCAAATGTTGTCAGAATATGGAAAATTGATAACTTAATGCGGGCATTGGAGTCATGATATTTTGAGCTCTGAATCAAAAGTTAAAGACGATTTAGTGCGTACATGTGAAGTTGATTGGCTAGTCAAAAATGATCATTCTAAACTTATCATTGGTGCTTCCTAAGTAAAGGCTTGTTAATGAAGCATAACCAATGACATCACAAAGTTTGGGATTTATTGGATTACTTGGAGGCTTTGTAGTAGTTCTTTCAGTCTCAAATCTTGTCACAATATGGAAAATTGAGCTCGTTTAATGCGGGCGTTGGACTCATGTTATTTTGAGCTCTAAATCAAAAGTTAAAACAGATTTAGTGCAGACATGTCAAGTTGATCAGCTAGTTAAAATAATCATTCTAAACTGATCATTGGTGCTCCTTGAGCAAAGGCTTATAAATGAAGCATAATGCATGGAGTTACGCAGTTTGGGATAGATTGGAGTAATTACTTGGATGCTTTTTTGTAGCTATTTCGTTGTTAGATTTTATCACAATATAGAAAATTGAGCTAGTAAAATTTAGGCGTTCGATTCGTGTCATTCTGAACTCTAAATCAAAAGTGACGGACAATTTGTTGCAGACATGTGAAGTTGATCGGCTAGTTAAAATGATCATTCTAAACTGATCATTGTTTCTACTTGAGTAAAGGCTTGTAACTAAGCCATTATGCATGACATCACACAGTTTTGGATGAATTGGATTACTTGGAGGCTTTGTAGTAGTTCTTTCAGTCTCAAATTTTGTCGCAATATGGAAACCTTGGCTAGTTTAACGCGGGCGTTGGACAGATGTTATTTTGAGCTCTAAGTCAAATGTTAAAGACGAATCCGTGCGTACATGTCAAGTTGATCAGCTAGTTAAAATGATCATTCTAAACTGATCATTTTTGGTCCTTGAGTAAAGGCTTATAAATGAAGCATAATGCATGGAATCACGCTGTTTGGGATAGATTGGATTACTTGGAGATTTTTTCGTAGCTATTTCGGTGTTAAATTTTGTCACAGAATAGAAAATTGAGATAGCTTAACGTGGTCATTGGATTCGTGTCATTCTGAATTCTAAATAAAAAGTGATGGACGGTTTAGTGCGGACATATCATGTTGGTCGACAAGTTAAAATGATCATTCTAAACTTATCATTGGTGCTCATTGAGTAAAGGCTTGTAAATGAATCATAACGCCTGGCATCACGCAGTTTGGGATTAATTGGATTTCTTGGAGGCTTTGTAGTAGTTCTTTCAGTCTCAAATGTTGTAACAATATGGAAACTTGAGCTAGCTTAACGTGGGCGTTGGACTGATGTCATTGTTTGGGCTCTAAATCAAAAGTTAAAAACGATTTAGTGCGTACATGTCAAGTTGATCTGCTAGTTAAAATGATAATTCTAAACTCATCATTGTTGCTCCTTGAGTAAAGGCTTATAAATGAAGCATAATGCATGGCATCACGCAGTTTGGGATATATTGGATTACTTGGAGGCTTTTTCGTAGCTTTTTCGGTGTTAAATTTAGTCATAATATAGAAAATTTAGCTATCTAAACGTGGGCGTTAGAATCGTGTTATTCTGAACTATAAACCAAAAGTGACGGATGATTTAGTGCGGACATGACAAGTTGATCGGCCAATTAAAATGATCATTCTAAACTGATCATTGGTGCTCCTAGAGTAAAGGCTTAAAAATGAAGTATAATGCATGGCATCACGCAGTTTGGGTTAGATTGGATTATTTCGAGCCTTTTTCACAGCTATTACGTTGTGAAATTTTGCCACAATATAAAAAATTGAGCTAGCTAAACGTGGGCGTTGGATTCGTGTCATTCTGAACTCTAAATCAAAAGTGATGGACGATTTAGAAATGACATGTCAAGTTGATCAGCAAATTAAAATGATCATTCTAAATTGATCATTGGTTCTCCTTGAATAAAGGCTTCTAAATGAAGCATAATGCATGGCATCACACAGTTTAGGATTAATTGGATTTCTTCGAGACTTTGTAGTAGTTCTTTCAGTCTCAAATGTTTTCACAATATGGAAACTTGAGCTAGCTGAACTCGGGCGTTGGACTCATGTCATTTATGATCTAAAAAAAAAGTTAAAGACGATTTAGTGCAGACATGTCAAGTTGATCAGCTAGTTAAAATGATCATTCCAATATGATCATTGCTGCTCCTTGAGTAAAGGCTTGTAAATGAGGCATAACGCATGGTATCACACAATTTGGGATTAATTGGATTACTTGGAGGCTTTGTAATAGTTATTTCAGTCTCAAATACGGTCACAATATGGAAAATTGAGCTAGCTTAACCCGGGGGTTGGATTAATATCATTTTGAGCTTTAAATCAAAAGTTAAACACAATTTAGTGCGTACATGTCAAAATGATTAGATAGTTAAAATGATCATTCAAAACTGACCATTGGTGCTACATGAGTAAAGGCTTAGAGATGAAGCATAATGCATGGTATGACGTTGTTCGGGATATATTGGATTACTTGGAGGCTTTGTCGAAGCTATTTCAAACTTAAAATTATTCAGATTATTGAAAATGGAGCTAGCTTAACGTGGGCGGTTGATTCGTGTCATTTTAAACTTTCAATCAAAAGTTGCGGACGAGTTAGTGTGGACATGTCAAATTGATCGGGCAATTAAAATGATCATTCCAAACTGATCATTGGTGCTCCTTGAGTAAAGACTTGCAAATGAAGCATAATGCATGGCATCACACTGTTTGGGATACATTGGATTATTTGGAGGCTTTGTCATAGCTCATTCAGTCTCAAATGTTATCACAACATAGTAAATTGAGCTAGCTTAGTGTGGGCGTTTGATTCGTGTCATTCTGATCTCTAAATCAAAATTTATGGACGATTTAGTGCAACCATGTCAAGTTGATCAGCCAATTAAAATGATCATTCTAAACTGATCACAAGTGCTCATTGAGTAAAGGCTTATAAATGAAGCATAATGCATGGCATCAGGCAGTTTTAGGTACATTGGATTACTTGGAGGCTTTGTTGTAGTTCTTCCAGTCTCAAATTTTCTCACAATATGGAAAATTAAGCTAGCATAACGTGGGCGTCGCACTCATGTCATTTTGAACTCTAAATCAAAAAGTTAAAGACGATTTAGTGTGGCATTATCAAGTTGATCAGCTAGTTAACATGATCATTCTAAACTAATCATTCGTGCTCCTTGAGTAAAGGCATATAAATGAAGTATAATGCAAGGCTTCATGCAATTTGGGATACATTGGATTACTTTGAGGCTTTGTCGTAGGTTTTTCAGTCTTAAATATTGTCACAATACAGAAAACTGATCTAGATTAACGTGGTCGTTGGATTCATGTCATTCTGAACTCTAAATAAAAAATTATGGACAATTTAGTGCGGACATTTCAAGTTGATTGGACAATTAAAATGATCACTATAAATTAATCAATGCTGATCATTGAGTAAAGGCTTTAAATGAAGCATAATGCATGACATCATGCAGTTTGGGATAGATTGGATTACTTGGAGGATTTTTCAAAACTATTTCGCTGTTAAATTTTCTCACAATATAGAAAATTAAGCTAGCTTAACGTGGGTGTTGGAGTCGAGTCATTTTGAACTCTAATAAGAAGTTATAGACGATTTAGTACAAACATGTCAAGTTTATCAGTCAGTTAAAATGATATTTTTAAATTGATCATTGGTGCTGCTTTAGTAAAGGCTTATAAATGAAGCATAATACATCGCATCATGAAGTTTGGGATACATTGGATTACTTGGAGGCTTTGTCGTTTCTCTTTCCGTCTCATATGTGGGCAAAATATATAAAATTGAGATAGCATAACGTGGATGTTGGGTTCGTGTCATTTTGAACTCTAAATCAAAAGTTACGGACGATTTAGTGCGGAAATGTCTAGTTGATCAGCAAGTTAAAGTGATCGTTCCAAAACTGATCATTGGTGCTCCTTGAGTAAAGGCTTATAAATGAAGCATAATGCATGGTATCACGGAGTTAGGGATACATTGGATTACTTAGAGGCTTTGTTGTATCCCTTTCAGTCTCAAATTTTCTCAAATATGGAAATTAACCTAGCTTAACGTGGGCGTTGAACTCATGCCATTTTGAGCTTTAAATCAAAAGTAAAAAACGATTTAATTCGGCCATTTCAAATTGATCAGCTTGTTAAATTGATCATTCTAAACTGATCATTGGTGCTCCTTGAGTAAAGGCTTATAAATGAAGCATAATGCATGGAATCACGGAGTTTGGGGTAGATTGGATTACTTGGATGCTTTTTTCGTACCTATTGTAGTGTTAAACTTTTTCACGTAATAGTAAATTGAGCTAGCTAAACATGGGAGTTGGATTCGTGTCAATCCTAACACTAAAACAAAAGTTACGGACGATTTAGTGCGGACATATGAAGTTTATCAGATAGTTAAACATGTCAAGTTTATCGGATAGTTAAATGATCATTCGAAACTGATCATTAGTGCTCCTTAAGTAAAGGCTTTTAAATGAAGCATAATGCATGGCATGATGCATTTTCGGATACATTGGATCACTTGGAGGCTTTTTCTTAGCTCCTTAAGTCTCAAATGTTGTCACAATATGGAAAACTGAGCTAGCAAAACGTTGGTGTTGGAGTCATGTCATTTTGAGTTCTAAATCAAAAGGTAAAGATGATTTATTGCAGACATGAAAGTTGATCAGCCGGTTAAAATGATCATTTTAAACTGATTATTGGGTGCTCTTTGAGCAAAGGCTTATAAATGAAGAATAATGCATGGATTCACGCAGTTTGGGATACATTGGATTACTTGGAGGCTTTGTTGTAGCTCTTTGAGTTTCAGATATGGTCACAATATAGAAAATTGAGCTACCTTAATTTGGGTGTTGGACTCGTGTCATTCTGAACTCTAAATCAATAGTTACGGACGATTTAGTGTGGACTTGTCAAGTTGATCGTCCAGTTAAAATAATCTTTCTAAACTGATCATCGGTGCTCCTTGAGTAAAGGCAATAATTGAAGCATTACGCGTTGCATCATTTAGTTTGGGATAGATTAGATTACTTGGAGGCTTATCGTAGCTATTTCCATCTTAAATTTTGTCAAAATATAGCAAATAGAGCTAGCTTAACATGGGCGTTGGAGTCGTGTCATTTGAACTCTATATCAAAAGTTACAGACAATTTATTGCACACATATCTAGTTAATCGTCTAGTTAAAATGATCATTCTAAAACATAATGCATGGTATGAAAGAGTTTAGAATACATTAAATTAGTTGGAGGCTTTGTATTAGCTCTTTCACTATCAAATGTTGTCAAAATATGGAAAATTGAGCTAGCTTAACATTGGTGGTCGAGTCATGTCATTTTGAGCGCTAAACCAAAAGTTAAGGACGATATAGTGCGCACATGTCAAGTTGATCAGCTAGTTCAAATGATCATTCTAAACTGATCATTGGTGCTCCTTGACTAAATGCTTATAACTGAAGCATAACGCATGACATCACGCAGTTTGGGATAGATTGGATTACTTGGAGGCTATGTTGTAGCACTTTCGGTCTTCAATTTTGTCACAATATAAAAAATTAAGCTAGGTTAAAGTGGGTGTTGGATTCATGTCTTTTTAAACTTTAAATAAAAAAGTTACAGACGATTTAGTGCGGTCATGTTAAGTTTATCAACCAGTTAAAATGATAATTTTAAATTGCTAATTGGTGCTCCTTTAGTAATGGCTTATAAATGAAGCATAATGCATCACATCACGCAATTTGTAAAACACTGTATTACTTGGAGGCTTTGTCCTTATTCTTTCAATCCCAAATTTTAGTAAAATATAGGAAATTGAGCTAGAACACCGTGGGCGTTGGATTTGTGTCATTCTGAACTCTAAATCAAAAGTTACAGACAATTTAGTGTCTAGATGTCAACCTGATCGGCAGTTAAAATGATCATTCTAAAATGATCTCATTGGTGCTCCTTGAGTAAAGGCTCATAAATAAATCATAACGCATGATATCGTACAGTTTGGGTTTAATTGGATTACTCGGAGGCTTTTTATTAGTTCTTTCAGCCTCAAATGTTGTAACAATTTAGAAAATTGAGGTAGGTTAACGCGGCCACTGGACTCATGTCATTTTGAGCTCCAAATCAAAAGTTAAAGACAACTTAATACGGACATGTCAAGTTGATCAGCTAGTTAAAATGATCATTCTAAACTGATCATTGGTGCTCCTTTAGTAAAGGGTTATAAATGAAGCACAATGCATGGCATCAAGCAGTTTGAAATAGATTGGATTACTTGGAGGCCTTTTCGTAGCCTCAAATGTTGTCACAATATTGAAACTTTAGCTAGCTTAACGTGGGTGTTGGCCTCATGTCATTTTGAGCAATAAATCAAAAGCTAAAGACGATTTATTGTGGACATGTCAAGTTGATCAGCTAGTTAAAATGATCATTCTAAATTGATCATTGGTGCTCCTTGAGTAAAGGCTTATTGACGCATAATGCATGTCATCATGCAGTTTGGGATAGATTGGATTACTTGGAGGCCTTGTCATAACTATTTTGGTCTTAAATGTTTTCACAGCATAGAATATTGAGTTAGCTTAACATGGGTGTTTAATTCGTCTCATTTTGAATTCTAAATCAAAAGTTAAGGCCAATTTAGTGCAGACATGTCAAGTTGATCGCCTAGTTAAAATAATCATTCTAAATTGATCATTGGTGCTCCTTGAGTAAAGGCTTATATTTGAAGCATAATGCATGGCATCATACATTTCGGGATACAGTGGATTACTTGGAGGCTTTTTCGTAGATCTTCCAGTCTCAAATGTTGTTACTATATGGAAAATTGAGTTAGCTTAACGTGGCTTTGGATTCATGTTATTTTGAGCTCTAGATCAAAAGATAAAGACGATATAATGCATATATGTCAAGTTGATCATCTAGTTAAAATTATCATTCTAAATTAATCATTGGTGCTCCTAGAGCAAAGATTTATAAATGAAGCATAATGCATGAAATCACGGAGTTTGGGATAGATTGGATTACGTGGATGCTTTTTCGTACCTCTTTTAGTGTCAAACTTTTTCACAAAATAGTAAATTGAGCTAGCTAAACATGGGAGTTTGATTCGTGTCATTCTTAACACTAAATCAAAAGTTACGGACGATTTAGTACGAACATATGAAGTTTATCAGATAGTTCAACATGTCAAGTTTATCGGATAGTTAAATGATCATTCGAAACTGATCATTGGTGCTCCTTGAGTAAAGGCTTTTAAATTAAGCATAATGCATGGCATGATGCATTTTCGGATACATTGGATTACTTGGAGGCTTTTTCTTAGCTCCTTAAGTCTCAAATGTTGTCACAATATGGAAAACTGAGCTAGCAAAACGTTGGTGTTGGAGTCATGTCATTTTGAGTTCTAAATCAAAAGGTAAAGATGATTTATTGCAGACTTGAAAGTTGATCAGCCGGTTAAAATGATCATTTTAAACTGACCATTGGGTGCTCTTTGAGCAATGCCTTATAAATGAAGAATAATGAATGGACTCACGCAGTTTGGGATACATTGGATTACTTGGAGGCTTTGTTGTAGCTCTTTCAGTTTAAGATATGGTCACAATATAGAAAATAGAGCTACCTTAATGTGGGCGTTGGATTCATGTCATTATGAACTCTAAATCAATAGTTATGGACGATTTAGTGTGGACTTGTCAAGTTGATCGTCAAGTTAAAATAATCTTTCTAAACTGATCATCTTTGCTCCTTGAGTAAAGGCAATAATTGAAGCATTACGCGTTGCATCACTTAGTTTGGGATAGATTAGATTACTTGGAGGCTTATCGTAGCTATTTCCATCTTAAATTTTGTCAAAATATAGCAAATAGAGCTAGCTTAATATGGGCGTTGGAGTCGTGTCATTTTGAACTCTAAATCAAAAGTTACAGACAATTTATTGCACACATATCTAGTTAATCGTCTAGTTAAAATGATCATTCTAAACTTTTCATTGGTTCTCCTTTAGTAACAGCTTATAAAAGAATCATAATGCATGGTATGAAAGAGTTTAGGATACATTGGATTAGTTGGAGGCTTTGTATTAGCTCTTTCACTCTCAAATGTTGTCACAATATGGAAAATTGAGCTAGCTTAACATTGGCGGTCGAGTCATGTCATTTTGAGCTCTAAACAAAAAGTTAAGGACGATATAGTGCGGACATGTCAAGTTTATCAGCTAGTTCAAATGATCATTCTAAACTGATCATTGGTGCTCCTTGACAAAAGGCTTATAAATGAAGCATAACGCATGACATCACGCAGTTTGGGATAGATTGGATTACTTGGAGGCTATGTAGTAGCTCTTTCTGTCTTAAATTTTGTCACAATATAAAAAATTAAGCTAGCTTAATGTGGGTGTTGGATTCATGTCATTTTAAACTTTAAATAAAAACGTTATAGACGATTTAGTGCGATCATGTGAAGTTTATCAGCCAGTGAAAATGATAATTTTAAATTGCTAATTGGTTGTCCTTTAGTAATGGCTTATAAATGAAGCATAATGCATCGCATCACGCAATTTGTGAAACATTGGATTACTTGGAGGCTTTGTCCTTTTTCTTTCAATCTCAAATTTTAGTAAAATATAGGAAATTGAGCTAGAATACCGTGGGCATTGGATTCGTGTCATTCTGAACTCTAAATCAAAAGTTACAGACAATTTAGTGTGTAGATGTTAAGCTGATCGGCAGTTAAAATGATCATTCTTAAATGATCTCATTGGTGCTCCTTGAGTAAAGGCTCATAAATGAATCATAACGCATGACATCGTGCAGATTGGGTTTAATTGGATTACTCGGAGGCTTTTTATTAGTTCTTTCATCCTCAAATGTTGTAACAAAATAGAAAATTGAGCTAGCTTAACGCGGCTATTGGACTCATGTCATTTTGAGCTCCAAATCAAAAGTTAAAGACAACTTAATACGGACATGGCAAGTTGATCAGCTAGTTAAAATGATCATTCTAAACTGATCATTGGTGCTCATTTAGTTAAGGGTTATAAATGAAGCACAATGCATGGCATCAAGCAGTTTGAATTAGATTGGATTACTTGGAGGCCTTTTCGTAGCCTCAAATGTTGTCACAATATTGTAACTTTAGCTAGCTTAACGTGGGCGTTGGCCTCATGTCATTTTGAGCTCTAAATCAAAAGCTAAAGACGATTTAGTGTGGACATGTCAAGTTGATCAGCTAGTTAAAATGATCATTCTAAATTGATCATTGGTGCTCCTTGAGTAAAGGCTTATTGAAGCATAATGCATGTCATCATGCAGTTTTGGATAGATTGGATTACTTGGAGGCTTTGTCATAACTATTTTGGTCTTAAATGTTTTCACAGCATAGAATATTGAGTTAGCTTAACGTGGGTGTTGGATTCGTCTCATTTTGAATTCTAAATCAAAAGTTAAGGCCGATTTAGTGCAGACATGTCAAGTTGATCGCCTAGTTAAAATAATCTTTCTAAATTGATTATTGGTGCTCCTTGAGTAAAGGCTTATATTTGAAGCATAATGCATGGCATCATACATTTTGGGATACAGTGGATTACTTGGAGGCTTTTTCGTAGATCTTCTAGTCTCAAATGTTGTTACTATATGGAAAATTGAGTTAGCTTAACGTGGCTTTGGACTCATGTTATTTTGAGCTCTAGATGAAAAGATAAAGACGATATAATGCATATATGTCAAGTTGATCATCTAGTTAAAATTATCATTCTAAATTAATCATTGGTGCTCCTAGAGCAAAGATTTATAAATGAAGCATAATGCATGAAATCACGGAGTTTGGGATAGATTGGATTACTCGGATGCTTTTTCGTACCTAGTTTAGTGTTAATCTTTTTCACAAAATAGTAAATTGAGCTAGCTAAACATGGGAATTGGATTCGTGTCATTCTTAACACTAAATCAAAAGTTACGGACGATTTAGTGCGGACATATGAAGTTTATCAGATAGTTAAACATGTCAAGATTATCGGATAGTTAAATGATCATTCGAAACTGATCATTGGTGCTCCTTGAGTAAAGGCTTTTAAATGAAGCATAATGCATGGCATGATGCATTTTCGGATACATTGGATTACTTGGAGGCTTTTTCTTAGCTCCTTAAGTCTCAAATGTTGTCACAATATGGAAAACTGAGCTAGCAAAACGTTGGTGTTGGAGTCATGTCATTTTGAGTTCTAAATCAAAAGGTAAAGATGATTTATTGCAGACTTGAAAGTTGATCAGCCGGTTAAAATGATCATTTTAAACTGACCATTGGGTGCTCTTTGAGCAATGCCTTATAAATGAAGAATAATGCATGGACTCACGCAGTTTGGGATACATTGGATTACTTGGAGGCTTTGTTGTAGCTCTTTCAGTTTAAGATATGGTCACAATATAGAAAATAGAGCTACCTTAATGTGGGCGTTGGATTCGTGTCATTCTGAACTCTAAATCAATAGTTATGGACGATTTAGTGTGGACTTGTCAAGTTGATCGTCCCGTTAAAATAATCTTTCTAAACTGATCATCGGTGCTCCTTGAGTAAAGGCAATAATTGAAGCATTACGCGTTGCATCATTTAGTTTGGGATAGATTAGATTACTTGGAGGCTTATCGTAGCTATTTCCATCTTAAATTTTGTCAAAATATAGCAAATAGAGCTAGCTTAATATGGGCGTTGGAGTCGTGTCATTTTGAACTATAAATCAAAAGTTACAAACAATTTATTGCACACATATCTAGTTAATCGTCTAGTTAAAATGATCATTCTAAACTTTTCATTGGTTCTCCTTTAGTAACAGCTTATAAAAGAATCATAATGCATGGTATGAAAGAGTTTAGGATACATTGGATTAGTTGGAGGCTTTGTATTAGCTCTTTCACTCTCAAATGTTGTCACAATATGGAAAATTGAGCTAGCTTAACATTGGCGGTCGAGTCATGTCATTTTGAGCTCTAAACAAAAAGTTACGGACGATATAGTGCAGACATGTCAAGTTGATCAGCTAGTTCAAATGATCATTCTAAACTGATCATTGGTGCTCCTTGACTAAAGGCTTATAAATGAAGCATAATGCATGACATCACGCAGTTTGGGATAGATTGGATTACTTGGAGGCTATGTAGTAGCTCTTTCGGTCTTAAATTTTGTCACAATATAAAAATTAAGCTAGCTTAATGTGGGTGTTGGATTCATGTCATTTTAAACTTTAAATAAAAAAGTTACAAATGATTTAGTGCGATCATGTGAAGTTTATCAGCCAGTGAAAATGATAATTTTAAATTGCTAATTGGTGCTCCTTTAGTAAGGGCTTATAAATGAAGCATAATGCATCGCATCACGCAATTTGTGAAACATTGGATTACTTGGAGGCTTTGTCCTTTTTCTTTCAATCTCAAATTTTAGTAAGATATAGGAAATTGAGCTAGAATACCGTGGGCGTTGGATTCGTGTCATTCTGAACTCTAAATCAAAAGTTACAGACAATTTAGTGTGTAGATGTTAAGCTGATCGGCAGTTAAAATGATCATTCTAAAATGATCTCATTGGTGCTTCTTGAGTAAAGGCTCATAAATGAATCATAACGCATGACATCCCGCAGTTTGGGTTTAATTGGATTACACGGAGGCTTTTTATTATTTCTTTCATCCTCAAATGTTGTAACAAAATAGAAAATTGAGCTAGCTTAACGCGGCTATTGGACTCATGTCATTTTGAGCTCCAAATCAAAAGTTAAAGACAACTTAATACGGACATGGCAAGTTGATCAGCTAGTTAAAATGATTATTCTAAACTGATCATTGGTGCTCCTTTAGTAAAGGGTTATAAATGAAGCACAATGCATGGCATCAAGCAGTTTGAAAGAGATTGGATTACTTGGAGGCCTTTTCGTAGCCTCAAATGTTGTCACAATATTGAAACTTTAGCTAGCTTAACGTGGGCGTTGGCCTCATGTCATTTTGAGCTCTAAATCAAAAGCTAAAGACGATTTAGTGTGGACATGTCAAGTTGATCAGCTAGTTAAAATGATCGTTCTAAATTGATCATTGGTGCTCCTTGAGTAAAGGCTTATTGAAGCATAATGCATGTCATCATGCAGTTTGGGATAGATTGGATTACTTGGAGGCTTTGTCATAACTATTTTGGTCTTAAATGTTTTCACAGCATAGAATATTGAGTTAGCTTAACGTGGGTGTTGGATTCGTCTCATTTTGAATTCTAAATCAAAAGTTAAGGCCGATTTAGTGCAGACATGTCAAGTTAATCGCCTAGTTAAAATAATCTTTCTAAATTGATCATTGGTGCTCCTTGAGTAAAGGCTTATATTTGAAGCATAATGCATGGCATCATACATTTTGGGATACAGTGGATTACTTGGAGGCTTTTTCGTAGATCTTCCAGTCTCAAATGTTGTTACTATATGAAAAATTGAGTTAGCTTAACGTGGCTTTGGACTCACGTTATTTTGAGCTCTTGATCAATAGATAAAGACGATATAATGCAGATATGTCAAGTTGATCATCTAGTAAAAATTATCATTCTAAATTAATCATTGGTGCTCCTAGAGTAAAGATTTAGAAATGAAGCATAATGCATGGCATCACGCAGTTTGGGCTAGATTGCATTACTTGGAGGCTTTGTCGTAGCTATTTTGGTCTTAAATTTTGTCACAATTGAGAAAATCGAGCTAGCTTAACATGTGCATTGGATTCGTGCCATTTTGAACTCTAAATAAAAAGTTACCGATGATTTGGTGCGGGCATGTCAAGTTGATCGGACAGTTAAAATGATCATTCTAAACTGATCATTAGTTCTCCATGAGTAAAGGCTTATAAATGAAGATAACTAGTTGCATCACGTAGTCTGGGATATATTGAATTATTTGGATGCTTTGTCGTAACTCTTTCAGTCTCAAATGTTATGAGAATATGGAAATTGAACTAGTTTAACGTGGGGGTTGCGTTCATGTCATTTTGAGCTCTAAATCAAAAGTTAATGACTATTTAGTGCAAATATCTCAAGATGATCAGTTAGTTAAAATGATCATTCTAAACTGATCATTGATGCTCATTCATTAAAGGAGTATAAATGAAGCATAATGCATAGCATCACACAATTTGGGATAAATTGGATTGCTTGAAGTCTTTGTCGTAGCTATTTTGATCTTACATTTTGTCACAAGAAAATTCAGCGAGCTTACCGTGGGTGTTGGATTCGTGTTATTTCTAACTCTAAATCAAAAGTTACGAACGATTTAGTGCAGACATATCAAGTTCATCGCCCAGTTAAAATGATCATTGGTGCTCCTTGATTAAAGGCTTATAAATGAAGCATAATGCATGGCATCACGACGTTTGGGATACATTGGATTACTTTGAGGCTTTGTCATAGCTCTTTCAGTCTCAAATGTTATCACAATATGGAAAATTGAGCTAGCTTAACGTGGGCATTAGATTCATGTCATTTTGAGCTCTAAATCAAAAGTTAAAAATGATTTAATGCGGTCATGGCAAGTTAATCAGCTAGCTAAAATGATCATTCGAAACTGATCATTGGTGCTAGTTGAGTAAATGCTTATAAATAAAGCACAATGCATGGTATCACACGGATTGCGATAGATTGGATTACTTGAGGCTTTATCGTAGCTAACGTGGGCATTGGATTTGTGTCATTCTGAATTCTAAATCAAAAGTTACAGATGATTTAGTGCATACATGTCAAGTTGATCTGCCAATTAAAATGATCATTCTTAACTGATCATTGTGCTCCTTAAGTAAAGGTTTTTAAATGAATCATAATTCATGGCTCCACGCAGTTTGGAATACATTGGATTATATGGAGGCTTTGTTGTAGCTATTTTGATCCAAAATTTTCTCAAAATATAAAAAATTGAGCAAACTTAACGTTGGCATTAGATTCATGTCATTTTGAAGTCTAAATCAAAACTTATGGATGATTTAGTGCTGGCATGCCAAGTTTATCGGCTAGTTAAATTGAACATTCTAAACTAATCACTGGTGCTCATTGAGCAAAGGTTTATAAATCAAGCATAATGCATGGCATCATACAGCATGGGATAGATTGGATTTATTCGAGGCTTCGTCCTAGCTATTTCATTCTTAAATTTATCACAATATAGAATAATGAGCTAGCTTAACGTGGTTGTTGGATACATGTCATTCTGAACTCTAAATAAAAACTTATGGACGATTTAGTGCGGACATGTCAAGTTGATCAGCCAGTTAAAATGCTCATCCTAAATTGATCATTGGTGCTCCTTGAGTAAATGCTTAAAAATGGAGCATAATACATGGCATACATAGTTTGGGATACATTGGATTACTTGGAGGCTTTTTCGTAACTCTTTCAGTGTCCAATGTTGTCACAATATCAAACATTGAGCTAGATTAAAGTGGGCATTGGATTCATGTCATTATGACCTTTAAATCAAATGTTAAAGACTATTTAGTGTGGACATGTCTAATTGATCAGCAAGTTAAAAAAATCATACTATACTGATGATTGGTGCTCATTGAGCAAAGGCTTAGAAATGAGGCATAATGCATGAGATCATGCTTTTTACGATAGATTGGATCACTTGGAGGCTTTGTCATAGGTATTTCGGTCTTAAAAATTTTCACAATATAGAATATTGTGCTAGCTTAATGTGGGCATTGGAATTGTGTCATTATGAACTAAAAATCAAAAGTTAAGGACGATTTAGTGCAGACATATCAAGTTGATCGGCCAGTTAAAATGATCATTCTAAATTTATCATTGATGCTTCTTGAGTAAAGGCTTATAAATGAAGCATAATGTATGGCATCACGCAGTTTGGGATACATTGGATTATTTGGAGGCTTTGTCATAGCTCTTTGATTTTCAAATGTTGTCTCAATATTGAAAATTGAGCTAGATTAACGTAGGCATTGGATTCGTGTCATTCTGATTTCTAAAGCAAATGTTACAAACAATTTAGTGCATATATGTCAAGTTGATCAGCCAATTAAAATGATCATTCTTAATTGATCATTGGTGCTCCTTGAGTAAAGGCTTGAAAATGAAGTTTAATGCATGGCATCACACAGTTTGGGATACATTGGATTACTTGGAGGCTTTTTCGTAGCTATTTTGGCCCTAAATTTTTTCACAGTATAGAAAATTTAGCATGCTTAAGGTTGGCATTGGATTCATGTCATTCTGCAATCTAAATCAAAACTTACGGAAAATTTAGTGCGGCATGTCAAGTTTATTGGCAAGTTAAAATTATCGTGTTAAACTGATCATTGGTGTTCCTTGAGTACATGCTTATAAATCAAGTATAATGCACAACATCACACAGCTTGGGATACATTGGATTATTTGGAGGCTTTTTTGTAGCTATTTCAGTCCTAAATTTTGTCACAATGTAGAAAATTGAGCAAGCTTAACGTTGGCATTGGATTCATGTCATTTTGAACTCTGAATCAAAAGTTACGGATGATTTAGTGCTGGCATGTCAAGTTTATCGGATAGTTAAATTGAATTTTCTAAACTAATCATCGCTGCTCATTGATTAAAGGTTTACAAATGAACCATAATGCATAGCATCATGCAGTTTGTAATAGATTGGATTATTTGCAGGCTTGGTCCTAGCTATTTTAGTCTTAAATAAGCTCTTCACTGAAGTAACCTATTTCATCAGATCTGGGATGTGATATGGTTACGAAGGATTAACTGGATATGGACAGTTCCAATAAGATTTCAATCTTGAACAAAAATGCATTTTCTGATTCGTGCGGATTCTTCCCCCAACTAACGAAGAGATCCTGGTGGAATTGCCACATATGAAATTGAGCTAGCTCAAAGTGGGCATTGGATTCGTGTCATTTTGAACTTTAAATCAAATGTTAAAGGCGATTTAGTGCTGACATGTCAAGTTGCTCAGCAAGTTAAAATGATCATTTTTAAACTTATCATTGGTGCTCATGAAGCAAAGGTTTACAAATGAGGCAAAATGCACGGCATCACGCAGTTTGGGATAGTTTGGATCACTTGGAGACTTTTTCGTAGCTATTTCGGTTTTAAAATTTGTCATAATATAGAATATTGAGCTAGCTTAATGTGGGCACTGGATTCGTGTCTTTTTGAACTCTAAATCAAAAGTTAAGTACGATTTAGTGCGGACATATCAAGTTGATCGGCTAGTTAAAATGATCTAAACTGACAATTGGTGCTCCTTGAGTAAAGCCTTATAAATGAACCATAATGCATAACATCACACAGTTTGGAGTACATTAGAATATTTGGAGGCTTTGTCGTAGCTCTTTAAGTCTCAAATGTTGTCACAATATTGAAAATTGAACTAGAGTAACGTAGGCGTCGGATTCGTGTCAATCTGAACTTTAAATCAAAAGTTACAGACGATATAGTGCATACATGTCAAGTTGATCGGCAAATTAAAATGATCATTCTTAACTGATCATTGGTGCTCCTTGAGTAAATGATGAGGACATAAATACTAGCTCACTAGAAGCTGAGGAAGAGCCCATTAATATACCTATTATGAGACAAGCTTCAAGAACACGATCAGGCACAAGACACCTTAGTAAGATGTTAAACAAGTCTGTCGAGAGTCTCATAACAATCATGGAAGATGGGGGATTCCATGAAGCTGAACTTACTAAAGAATTACAAGAAGGAGACTATGAACAACTAAAGACTACAACAATTTCACTCCTTCCAGTTTTTCAAGGCTTTAGAGATACAACCTTGTTCATCATTGCTAAACAAACTTAAGAAGGCATTATAAAGAGCTACAAGAGACCAAGGTGCGTATTTAAAATTCTTATGTTTGAATTATCAAGTTTATTTGGTTTTTTTTGCAGGAATGTGACTTTGAAGTTCAAGAGTCTTTTATTTGTCATTAGGTCCTAATGTCTTGTTGTTATTTTCGTTTTCGTCCTTCCCTTATAATGTATTTTCAGCCCTAGAAGGCACCTGCTGCTGGACTATTATATAAAGTCCCTTCTCAGCATGTAATCACTTAAGTTTTATGAAATAGAAACCTAGTTTTTCTTCCTTTGAAAGGAGCTGACGCCTCCAGCCTCCTTGTGTGAGAATCTTTGAAGCTTGAGTGCTCTAGACTTATCACAGATCTTCCATAATCTGTGTGGCGTCTCTCGATCCACCTCTCTACTCAATCCTTACTTAGATCCTCCAGAAAGTGCTCTACAGCCAGCTAAAGGGTCACCATAAACCTATCACTCCTGAGTCTCTAGAAAGTGCTGTACAGCCAGCTAGAGCCTCTCCAGCAGTTCTTCTTGCTCGAACAAGTCCTCTTGTTCCTGCATCATCTGGTATCAGAGCTTAGCCGCTCCTATTCAAGTTTATCTACCCCATTTTCGTTTTTTTACTCTGTCATTTCTTTGTTAACTTGTTGTCAAACTGCATCTCTTCATAAAACCCATAAAAATCGAACCCCAATCTGTTGTTTTTGTGTGTTAGAAACCAGTAACATCATTACTTGTTGATAGCTTGTGTCGCTGCAACTAGATCTGTCGATTTTCAGTTGCGTTGATTGTGTCTATTCGACTTCCTTGCTGCTGCAACTAGATCTGTCAATTTTTAGTTGTTTTTGATTGTGTCTATTCAAATTCCTTTGTTGCTGCAACTAGTTCTGTCCATTTTTAGTTGTTTTTGATTGTGTCTATTTGACTTCCTTTGCTGCTGCAACTAGATTGTCGATTTTCAGTTGTTTTGATTGTGTCTATTCGACTTCCATTGATGCTTCAACTAGTTCTATCCATTTTAAGTTGTTTTTGATTGTGTGTATTCAACTTCTTTTGCACTTGATCTGTTTGTTTAGTGTGAGACAGATTGTGTGACTATGGGAGAACCAGTAGATGTGAATGTTGCTCAGAGGCTTGCTGCTATTCAGATTCAACTTCAGAACCTACGATATCGCATGAGAATAATAGAACAACCACCACCAATTCGCAGAAATCCTATCAGAAATGCGAATGCCCAACATGTGAATCATGAGGCGGATGAAATAGCTGACTTAGAAGATGATTTTCCACATGAACCTGATCATAATCATAGACCAAGAAGACAATATCAATGTGACAGAGATAGAGTAGAAGAATCTTGGCATGGAAACAGAGACGTAAAGCTCACGACACCAACCTTTGCTGGAAAGGTTAATCCATATGCTTACCTTGTTTGGGAAAGGGGTATGGAATACATATTTCAGTATTACAAGTACTCAGATCAGAGAAAATTGTCTCTAGCAGCTGCTCAACTCACTGAAAGCGCTCTAGCGTGGTGGGACAGAGATGTGTCTGAAAGAAGAATACATAGACATGGTCAGATCACTACTTGGGAAGACATGAGGTTCCAACTAATGAGGAGATATGTCCCTGCATACTACTACTACAGAGAGTTGCAGAAGAAATTTAGAAAACTAACTCAAGGTTCTAAATCTGTTGAAGAATACTTAGATGAGTTTGAAATACTTAGAAACAGGTTGGAGACCGAAGTTTCAGAAGAAACTTTGATGGCTCAATTCCTAGATGGTCTGCATGATCGAATTGCTAGAAAAGTGGAGAGACAAACCTATCATGATCTGGATGAGTTGCTACATCTTGCAGTTCAGGCAGAGAAGCACATGAAAAGGAAGACTATCTCAGCAAATCGTAGCAAGTCTACCTGGAATCAACAACCTCAAAAGGCTCTGGACAAAGGAAAGACCATCGACATAGAATCCAGATTCAAGAAATCCATTGCTGAAACATCTAAAAACAATAAACCAGAGCAAGGTAAAACTCCAACTCAAAGATCTCGTGATATAACCTGTTTTAAATGTAAGGGAAAAGGTCACTATGCAAGAGAATGCCCAAACTAGAGAGTTATAATCCTTAAATCAAATGGTGAAAATGAGCCTCAAGATGAGGAGGAGTATGAACCAGAAAACTCTGAGGAAGAAGTTGTGGACTATCCTGATACCGGAGAGCTTCTAGTTACAAGGAGGTCGCTCAGTGCTCTTTTTGAACCAGAAACTATACAAAGAGAAAATATTTTCCATTCTCGGTGCACAATATACTCTAAGGTATGTAGCTTGATCATAGATGGGGGTTCTTGTACTAACGTAGCCAGCAAGTATTTGGTTGATAAGCTAGGGTTACAAAAGACAAAGCATCCTCCACCATACAAGCTCAAATGGCTGAACGATGAAACTGAGCTAAAAATCGTAGAACAAGTCACCATACCATTCAGCATAGGCAAGTATACAGATCAAATTGTGTGTGATGTGGTGGCATGGTGCCTATGGAATCTGGACATCTACTTCTAGGTCGTCCATGGCAATTTGACAAAGAAGCATTACACAATGGACGCACCAATCGCTATACCTTCATGCACAATAACAAGAAACATAGCTTAGCACCTTTAACTCCACAGGAAGTGCATGAGATGCAACAAACTATGTCTAAAGGAGAAAAGCTAAATAAAACTAACCTTTATGTAACACCCTCCACTGTTTTGAAATCTCTTGATTCTAAAGAAGAGGTGCTACTAATGATCTTTAAAGAAGTGTTGTTTTCAGGACAAGAAAAGGAGGAACTCCGTGCTGCTGTTCTAGAGCTTCTTCACAAATTCACTGATATTTTCCAGAAGAGATACCACCAGGATTGCCACCTCTAAGAGGAATCGAGCATCAGATTGATCTTGTTCCTGGAGCACCATTGCCAAACCGATCTGCCTATAGAGTGAATCAAGAAGAAGCAAAGGAGCTGGAAAGACAAGTACATGACTTAATGTCTAAGGGCTATATCCGAGAAAGTCTAAGCCCATGTGCTGTTCCTGTTCTTCTAGTGCCTAAGAAAGATGGAACTTGGAGAATGTGCGTTGATTGTAGAGCAATAAACAATGTCACTGTCAAATACCGACATCCAATTCAAAGACTTGATGACATGCTAGATGAACTCAATGGAGCAACTATCTTCTTAAAAATTGATCTAAGAAGTGGATATCATCAGGTGAGAATGAAAGAAGGTGATGAATGGAAGACAACGTTTAAAACCAAACAAGGATTGTATGAATGGCTAGTCATGCCATTTGGACTCACAAACGCTCCAAGTACTTTCATGAGACTCATGAACCACGTCCTAAGAGCATTTATCTGTAAGTTTGTAGTAGTTTATTTTGATGACATTCTAATCTATAGCTCTAATCTTGAAGATCACTTACGACATCTTGAGCAGGTACTTGAAACGCTTAATGCTGAAAACCTTTATGCTAACCTTAAGAAATGTACTTTCTGCACTAATCAAGTTGTATTCCTAGGATTTATTGTAAGTTCTCAGGGCTTAAAGGTCGACAAAGAAAAGATCAAAGCAATTCAAGATTGGCCAACCCCAAAACAATCGGACATGTGAGGAGTTTCCATGGATTGGCTAGTTTCTATAGAAGATTTGTCAAAGACTTTAGTACCGTTGCTGCACCTTTCACTTCAGTAATTAAGAAGAATCTGGAGTTCAAATGGGGATCAGCACAAGAGAAGGCATTCAACAAGCTGAAAGATAGCCTCACACATGCGGCTGTTTTGGTACTTCCTAACTTTGATAAAACCTTTGAAATTGAATGTGATGCTTCTGGAACAGGTATAGGAGCTGTCCTAATGCAAGGAGGAAAACTAGTGGCTTACTTCAGTGAGAAACTTAGTGGAGCTTCACTTAACTATCCCACATACGATAAGGAGCTCTATGCTTTGGTAAGGTCTCTTGAAACTTGGCAACATTACCTACTGTCAAAGGAGTTTGTTATTCATACAGATCATGAGACGCTCAAGCACTTAAGAGGACAAACTAAGCTTAAGAAGAGGCATGCAAAGTGGCTTGAGTTTGTGGTGACTTTTCCCTATGTGATCAAATATAAGAAAGGTAAAGATAACGTTGTGGCTGATGCTTTATCAAGGAGACATGCTCTCATCAGCACAATGGAAGCTAAGATTATGGGATTTGAACACATCAAGGCAATGTATGAGACTGATCCAGATTTTCAAGAAATGTTTAAGGAGACCAACATGGCTGCATCTGGTATGTTTTATCAACATGATGGATTTTTGTTTAATGAAAAGCGTCTTTGTATTCCTCAGGGATCAATGAGAGAACTATTGATTGGAGAAGCTCATGGACGAGGACTCATGGGTCATTTTGGCCGAGATAAGACATTGAGTAAACTTATGGAACATTTCTACTGGCCACATCTAAAACGAGATGTTTAAAGATTCTGTGCTAAGTGCATCACTTGCTTGAAAGCAAAATCCAGGTTACACCCCTATCATTGTTATATGCCTTTGCCCATTCCTAACCTACCTTGGGTAGATATCTCTATGGACTTTGTCTTAGGTCTGCCGGAGATCAACCACAAGGATTCTATCTTTGTAGTTGTAGACAGGTTCTCTAAGATGGCATATTTTATACCATGTAACAAGACTAATGATGCTACACAAATAGCTGATCTTTTTTTTAAAGAAGTAGTGCGCCTACATGGAGTTCCCAGAACAATCGTTTCAGATTGTGACACCAAATTTGTAAGTCATTTCTGGAAGACATTATGGAAAAAGTTGGGAACTAAGCTGCTCTTCTCAACTACTTGCCACCCACATACCGATGGTCAAACAAAGGTAGTAAACCGAACTCTTTAAACATTGTTGAGAGCCACGGTCAGTAAGAATCTAAGAAACTGGTTGTCTTGCTTACCTTACATCGAGTTTGCTTTAATTATGATAAACATTCAACAACAAAACTTTCTCCTTTTGAAGTGGTTTATGGATTTACTCCTACTACCCCACCGGATCTTATACCTTTACCTCAAGATGTTATGTCTAGTGAAGGAGAAACCAGGGAAAATTATGCTAAGAAGATTCATCAAAAGGTCAAGGAAAATTTGGAAAAGAGAACCGAGCAGTACAAAAGAAATGCAGATAAACACCGAAATCACATATCATTTGAACCTGGAGATTGGGTATGGTTGCACATGAGACATGAAAGATTCCCCAACCAAAGGAAATCCAAGCTTTCCCCAAGAGGCGGCGGTCCTTTTCGTGTTTTAGAGAAGATCAACAACAATGCCTATAAGCTTGAACTGCCAGGTGAGATGACCATATCTCCTACTTTTAATATTACAGATCTTGCTCCTTTTCATACAGATGTACCTGTTTTGAGGACAGAACCTTTTCTACAGCGAGGAGATGATGAGAACATCAATAATAGCTCACTAGAAGCTGAGGAAGATCCCATTAATATACCTATTATGAGACAAGCTCCAAGAACAAGATCAGGCACAAGAAACCTTAGTAAGATGTTCAACAAGTTTGTCGATAGTCTCATAACAATCCAAGAAGATGGAGGATTCCATGAAGCTGATGCCTCCAGCCTTCTTGTGTGAGAATCCTTGAAGCTTGAGTGCTCAAGACTTATCACAGATCTTCCATAATCTGTGTGGCGTCTCTCGATCCACCTCTCTACTCAATCCTTACTTAGATCCTCCAGAAAGTGCTCTACAGCCAGCTGAAGGGTCACCATCAACCCATCACTCCTGAGTCTCTAGAAAGTGTTGTACAGCCAGGTAGAGCCTATCCAGCAGTTCTTCTTGCTCGAAAAAGTCCTCTTGTTCCTGCATCATCTGGTATCAGAGCTTAATTGCTCCTATTCAGGTTTATCTACCCCCATTTTTCGTTTTTTACTCTGTCATTTCTTTGTTAACTTGCTGTCAAACTGCATCTCTTCATAAAATCCATAAAAATCGAACCCCAATCTGTTGTTTTTGTGTGTTAGAAACCAGTAACATCATTACTTGTTGATAGCTTATGTTGCTATAACTAGATCTGTCGATTTTCAGTTGTGTTGATTGTGTCTATTCGACTTCCTTGCTGCTGTAACTAGATCTGTCAATTTTTAGTTGTTTTTGATTGTGTCTATTCAACTTCCTTTGTTGCTGCAACTAGTTCTGTCAATTTTTAGTTATTTTGATTGTGTCTATTTGACTTCCTTTGCTGCTGCAACTAGATTGTCAATTTTCAGTTGTTTTGATTGTGTCTATTCGACTTCCTTTGATGCTGCAACTAGTTCTGTCCATTTTAGGTTGTTTTTGATTGTGTGTATTCAACTTCTTTTGCACTTGATCTGTTTGTTTAGTGTGAGACAGATTGTGTGACTATCGGAGAACCAGTAGATGTGAATGTTGCTCAGATGCTTGCTGCTATTCAGATTCAACTTCAAAACCTAGGAGGTCGCATGAAAGGAATAGAACAACCACCACCAATTCGCAGAAATCCTATCAGAAATGCGAATGCCCAATGTGTGAATCATGAGGTTGATAAAATAGCTGACTTAGAAGATGATTTTACACAAGAACCTGATCATAATCAGAGACCATGAAGACAATATCAATGTGACAGAGATAGAGTAGAAGAATCTTGGCATGGAAACAGAGACGTAAAGCTCACGGCACCAACCTTTGCTGGAAAGGTTAATCCAGATGCTTACCTTGATTGGGAAAGGTGTATGGAATACATATTTGAGTATTACAACTATTCAGATCAGAGAAAAGTGTCTCTAGCAGCTGCTCAACTCACTGAAAGCGCTCTTGCTTGGTGGGACAGAGAAGTGTCTAAAAGAAGAAGACATAGACATGGTCAGATCACTACTTGGGAAGACATTAGGTTCCAACTAAGGAGGAGATATGTCCCTGCATACTACTACTATAGAGAGTTGCAGAAGAAATTTAGAAAACTAACTCAAGGTTCTAAATCTTTTGAAGAATACTTTGATGAGTTTGAAATGCTTAGAAACAGGTTGGAGACCGAAGATTTAGAAGAAACTTTGATGGCTCAATTCCTAGATGGTCTGCAAGATTGAATTGTTAGAAAAGTGGAGAGACAAACCTATCATGATCTGGACGAGTTGCTACATCTTGCGGTTCAGGCCGAGCAGCACATAAAAAGGAAGAATATCTCATCAAATCGTAGCAATTCTACCTGGAATCAACAACCTCAAAAGGCTCTGGACAAAGGAAAGGCCATCGACATAGAATCCAGATTCAATAAATCCATTGCTGAAACGTCTAAAAACAATAAACTAGAGCAAGGTAAAACTCTAACTCAAAGATCTCGTGATATAACCTGTTTTAAAAGTCAGGGAAAAGGCCACTATGCAAGAGAATGCGCAAACCAGAGAATTATGATCCTTAAATCAAATGGCAAAAATGAGTCTCAAGATGAAGAGGAGTATCAACTAAACATCTGAGGAAGAAATTGTGGACTATCCTTATACCAGAGAGCTTCTAGTTACAAGGAGATCCCTCAGTGCTCTTTTTGAACCAGAAACTATACAAAGAGAAAATATTTTCCATTCTCGGTGCACAATATACTCTAAGGTATGTCGCTTGATCATAGATGGGGGTTCTTGTACTAACGTAGCCAGCAAGTATTTGGTTAATAAGCTAAGGTTACAAAAGACAAAGCATCCTCGACCATACAAGCTCAAATAGCTGAACGATGAAACTGAGCTAAAAATCGCAGAAAAAGTCACTATACCATTCAGCATCGGCAAGTATGCAGATCAAGTTGTGTGTGATGTGGTGCCTATGCAAGCTGGACATCTACTTCTAGGTCGTCCATGGCAATTTGACAAAGAAGCATTACACAATGGACGCACCAATCACTATACCTTCGTGCACAATAACAAGAAACATAGCTTAGAACCTTTAACTCCACAGGAAGTGCATGAGATACAACAAACTATGTCTAAAGGAGAAAAGCTAAATAAAACTAACCTTTATGTAACACCTGCCACTGTTTTGAAATCTCTTGATTCTAAAGAAGAGGTGCTACAATATAGAAAATTAAAGATTATAAATGAAGCATAATGTCTGGCATCACGTAGTTTGGGATACATTGGATTACTTGGAAGCTTTGTCGTAGTTATTTTGGTTTTACATTAATTTACAATATAAAAATTAAGCTATAAATTTAACGTTGGCATTGGATTCGTGACATTTTGATCTATAAATTAAAAGTTGCAGATGATTTAGTACGGACATGTCAAGTTCATCGGCCAGTTGAAATGTACATTCTAAACTGATTATTGGTTCTCCTTGAGTAGATGCTTATATATGAAGCATAATGTATGACATCATGCAGTTTAGGATACATTGGATTACTTGGATGCTTTGTCGTAGCTCTTTCAGTCTCACATTTTATCACAATACAGAACATTGAGCTCACTTAATGTGGGTGTTAGATTCGTGTCATTCCGAACTATAAATCCAATGTTACAGATGATTTTTTGTAGAGATGTCAAGTTGATAGGCCAGTTAAAATGGTCATTCTAAACTGATCATTGGTGCTCGTTTAGTAAAGGCTTGTAAATGAAGCATAATGCATCACATCACATAGTTTGGGATACATTAGGTTTCTTGGAACCTTTGTAGTAGCTAATTGAGTGTCAAATGATGTCACCATATAGAAAATTGAGCTAGCTTGATGTGGGCGTTGTACTCATGTCATTTTGAGCTCTACATCAAAGGTTTAAGACAATTTAGTGCAAACATGTAAAGTTGATAAGCTACTTAAAATGATCATTTTAAACTGATCATTCGTGCTCCTTGAGTAAAGGCTTATAAATTAAGCAAAATACATTGCATCACGTAGTTTGGGATAAATTGGATTACTTGGAGGCTTTTTGTAGCTATTTTAGTGCTAAATTTAGTCGCAATATTGAAAATTGAGCTACCTTAACGTGGACGTTGAATACGTGTCATTCTGAACCCTAAATCAAAAGTTACGGATGATTTAGTGCAGACATGTGAAGTTGCAGACATGTGAAGTTGATCGGCTAGTTAAATGATCATTTTAAATTGATTATTGGTGCTCATTTTGTAAAGCATTATAAATGAAGCATAATGCATGAAATCACGCAGTTTGGGATACTTTGGATTACTTGGAGGCTTTTTCATAGCTCTTTGAGTCTCAAATGTTGTCACAATACTGAAAATTCAGCTAGCTTAATGTGGGCGTTGGACTCAAAGATGATTTAGTGCGGGCATGTAAGTTGATCAGTTAGTAAAAATGATTATTAGTGACCCTTGAGTAAAGGCTAATAAATGAAGCATAATGCATGACATCCCGTAGTTTGGGATATATTGGATTACTTGGAGGCTTTGTCATAGCAATTTCGGTCTTAAATTTAGTAACAATATTGAAAATTGGACTAGCTTAACAAGGGCGTTAGATTCGTGTGATTCTGAACTCTAAATAAAGTTACAGGCGATTTAGTGTGGACATGTCAAGTTGATCCGCCAGTTAAAATGATCATTCTTAACTGATCATTGATGCTTATAAATGAAGCATAATGCATGACATAAGGCAGTTCGGGATATATTGGATTACTTGGAGGTTTTACGTAGCACTTTTATTCTATGGAAAATTGAGCTTGCTTGACGTGGGCGTTGGAATAATGTCATTTTCAGCTTAAAATCAAAAGTTATAGACGATTTAGTGCGGACATCTCAAGTTGATCAGCTACTTAAAAAATGATCATTCTAAACTGATCATTGGTGCTCCTTGAGTAAAAGCTTATATATGAAGCATAATGCATGACATCACGCAGTTTGGGATAAATTAGACTACTCGGCCAGTTCAGATGACCATTCTAAACTGATCAATTGTGCTCAATGAGGAAATGCTTATAAATAAACCATAATGCATGGCATCGCGCAGTTTAGGATACATTGGATTACTTGGAGGCTTTTTATAGCTCTTTCATTCTCAAATGTTGACATAATATGAAATATTGAGCTCGTTTAACGTGGGCGTTGTACTTGTGTCATTCTGACGTATAAATCAAAAGTTAAGGATGGATTAGTGTATAAATGTCAAGTTGATCGGCCAGTTAAAATTATCATTCTAAACTGATCATTGGTGCTTCTTGAGTAAAGGATTATAAATAGACATACTGCAATGCATCACGCAGTCCGGGATAGAGTGGATTACTTGGAGGCTTTGCCATAGCTATTTTGGTTTTAAATTTTGTCACAAGATAGAAAATTGAGCTAACTTAACGTGAGCATTGGATTTGTGTCATTTGGAACTCGAAATCAAAAGTTACGGACAATTTAGTGCAGAAAATGTCAAGTTCATCGTACAGTTAAAATGATCATTGAAAACTGATCATTGGTGCTCTTTGAATAAAGGCTTATAAATGAAGCAGAATGCAAGACATCATGCAGTTCGGGATACATTGATTACTTGGAGGGTTTGTTGAAACTCTTTCAGTCTCAATGTTTTCAGAATATGGAAAATTGAGCTAGATTAACGTGGGTGTTGGGTTCATTACATTTTGAGCTCTAAATCAAAAGTTAAAGACGATTTAGTGTGTACATGTCAAGAAGATCAGCTAGTTTAAATGATCATTCTAATGTGATCATTACTGCTGCTTGAGTAAAGCCTTATAAATGAAGCATAATGCATTACATCACGCAGTTTGGGATACATTGGATTACTTGGAGACTTTGTCCTAGCTCTTTCAGTCTTAAATGTTGTCACAATATAGAAAATTTAGCTATCTTAACTTGGGCGTAGGATTCATGTCATTCTGAACTCTAAAAAAAAGTTATGGACGACTTAATGCGGATATTTCAAGTTGATGGGCTAGTTAAAATGATCATTCTAAATTGATCATTGGTGCTCCTTGAGTAAAGGTTTATTAATGAAGCATAATGCATGGCATCACGTAGTTTGGGATAGGTTGGATTACTTGGGGGCTTTGTAGTCGCTCTTTCAGTATTATATTTTGTCACAATATAGAAAATTGAGTTAGATTAACTTGGGCGTTGGACTCATGTCATTTTGAGCTCCAAATCAAAAGTGTAAAGAAATTTAGTGCGGACATGTCAAGTTGATCAGCTTCTTAAAATGATAATTCTAAACTGATCAATGCTGCTCCTTGAGTAAAGGCTCATAAATGAAGCATAATACATGGCATCACATAGTTTGAGATCGATTGGATTACTCGGAGACTTTCTCGTTGCTAATTTGGTCTTAATTTTGTCAGAATTTAAAAAATTGATCTAGCTTAACATGGGCGTTGGATCCATGTCATTTTGAATTATAAATCAAAAGTTACAGACAATTTAGCCCAGACATGTCAAGTTGATCAGACAGTTAAAATGATCATTCCAAACTGATCAATGGTGTTCTTTGAGTAAAAGCTTATAAATGAAGCATAATGTATGGCATACGCAGTTTGGAATACATTGGATTAATTGGAAACTTTGACGTAGTTATTTCAGTATTAAAATTTTTTTTCACAATATAGAAAATTAAGCTAGTTTAAAGTTGGCATTGGATTCGTGTCATTTTGATCTATAAATCAAAAGTTGCAGACATGTCAAGTTAATTGGCCAGTTGAAATGAACATTCTAAACTGATCATTGGTGCTCCTTGAGTAAGGGCTTATATATGAAGCATAATGCATCGCATCACACAGTTTAGGATACATTGGATTACTTGGAGGCTTTGTCGTAGCTCTTCCAGTCTCACATTTTGTTACAATACAGAATATTGAGCTTGCTTAATATGGGCGTTCGATTCGTGTCATTCTGAACTCTAAATCAAAAGTTATGAATGACTAAATTCAGACATGTCAAGTTGATGGGCTAGTTAAATTGATCTTTCTCAGCTGATCATTGGTGCTCCCCGAGTAAAGGCTTATAAATGAAGCATAGCATATGGCATCACGCAGTTTGGGATACATTGGATTAAGCTAGCTCTATTCAGTCTCAAATTGACCTAGCATGCTAAAATGATCATTCTAAACTCACCATTGGTGCTCCTTGAGTAAAGGCTTATAAATGAAGCATACTGCAATGCATCATGCAGTTTGGGATAGAGTGGATTACATGGAGGCTTTGTCATAGCTCTTTAAGTCTTAAATTTTGTCACAATATAGAAAATTGAACTAGCTTAACGTGGGTATCGGATTCGTGTCATTTGGAACACTAAATAGAATTTACAGACGATTTTGTGCATACATTTCAAGTTCATTGGCAATTTGAAATGATAATTCTAAAATGATCATTGGTGCTCAATAAGTAAATGATTATAAATGAAGCATAATGCATCGCATCATGAGTTTGGGATACATTGAATTACTTGGAGGCTTTGTCGTAGCTATTTCAGTCTGATATTTTGTCACAATATTGAAAATTTTGCTAGGTTAACGTGGGCGTTGGATTGGTTTCATTCAAAATTCTAAATCAAAAGTTACGAACAATTTAGTGCGGACATGTCAAGTTGATCAGCCTGTTAAAATGATCATTCTAAACTGATCATTGGTGCTCCTTGAGTAAAAGCTTATAAATGAAGCATAACGCATGGCAGTATGCAGTTTGGGATATATTAGATTACATGGGGGCTTTGTAGTAGTTCTTTCAGTCTCAAATTGAGCTAGGTTGACGTGGGTGTCTGACTCATGTCATTTTGAGCTCTAAATCAAAAGTTAAAGATGATTTAGTTTGGACATGTCAAGTTTATCAGCTGGTTAAGATGATCATTGGTGCTCCCTAGGTAAAGGTTTATATATGAAGCATAATGCATGGCATCACACAGCTTGGGATAGATTGGATTACTTTTAAGCATTGTTGTAGTTATTTCGGTTTTAATTTTTGTCACATCATAGAATATTGAGCTAGCTTAAATTGGACATTGGATGCATGTCATTTTGAGCTCTAACTCAATAGTTACGAACGATTTAGTGCGGACATATCAAATTGACCGGCCAGTTAAAATGATCATTTTAAACTGATCACTAGTGCTCCTTGATTAAAGGCTTATAAATGAAGCATAATGCATGGCATCACGCAGTTTATGATATACTGGATTACTTGGAGGCTTCTTCGCATCTATTTTGGTGTTAAACTATGATACAAGCATGGAAAGCACACAAAAGGAGAAGCTCATGGCTAGGAATGAACCAGTAGAACATGAAGAAGCTCTTGCACTACCAGCTGGACCATTAACCTGAGCCAAGGGCAAGAAACCTAAAGAGGCAATCAACAGCATGGTCAAAAAGGAGAATGCACAACAAATTCACTTGAACTTGAATGGAGAAGTGCCTAAAAGCACTCTGATATCAGTACAAGCTCAAGACAACATACAAATGGGTATGTGATCCATTTGTACTCTTTTTCCCTTATCCAAGTTTTCTCCCATTGGGTTTTCTTGGTAAGGTTTTTAATGAGGCAAATGAATCACATTACAACCAGCCCAATTTGTTGTTTAAAATCAAAAGGAGTTCAATTCAAAATGATCAAAATTGGCGTCATCAAAGGGGGGGGGGGAAATGTCTACATTCATAGTCAAAATAAGAGTTAATGAAGTCAAGGTCTTTGGTCAAGGTCTTTGGTCAAGTCTTCCCTTGTAATTGTAACCAATTTAATGTTGTAGGCTCCTCATATTTAGGTCCCCTTATAGTATAAATAGGGGCTTTCAGTTGTAAACTTGATCATTCAACTTTTCAAATAAAAACAGCTTCTTTTCTTAAGTTTGAGAGTGATTCTCTTCTTAATCTGATTGTTGGTGTGTAATATCCTTCAGTCAACATTTAGTAGCCTTAGTGTGTAATATCTAAGCTACTATCTTAGGTAAATCAGTAGTCTTTCCGCAGCTACTGTGTGACCCTTCAATCCACAACCTTTGAACAGATTGAATTTCGATTCATTCTGTTGCAAAGCCTATCTCAACCGCATCCAGAAGTGCATTCCTTGGGAGGTTCACATCATTTGGTATCAGAGCACACTTCTGATCGGTTATCCCTATCCCTCATCTCTATATCTCTCCATTTCCATCTGCTTAGATTGCATCAGCTTGTGTGTATTGATTTGCATCAGTTGATTAATCGAAAAAACCTATTCATATAATTGCATTGTTGTTTTTATCCAATATTACATCAGTTTATCACATTAAAATCGACCCCAACCCATTGCATTTTTAGATTAGAAAATAACACACTCGCAACTCTTCATCTTCCATCAAATTTTTTTTTCAGAACAGGTATTTTTAACATATTTGTTAAGTGCATTTGTAGCTATGTCAGGAGGAAATCAAACTTCAGAAGCACCAAACTTGTTAATGGAGGCTCTAGTAGCAGAAATGAAGAAAGCATTACAAATAGAGCTGGAAGCCATTCATTTGCGCCTTGATGATGTTCAGAATAATAGTAACACTGAAGGAAGCCCAAGGAGAACTAGGAATCCCTTAAGACGTGGCCAAAATGAAGAAACAGAATCCTACTATAGACGTGGCAGTGAAGGAAGTAGGAGAACCCAAAGGAGGCCTAGGCGTGTAAGAGAAGAAAGGGGTCAGCCTAATGACACCTTAGGAGGTCTTAAACTTAAGATACCATTATTCTATGGTACAAATGATCCAGACACTTACCTGGAATGGGAGAAGAAGATCGAGCTGGTGTTTGATTGTCAACACTATTCCGAGCTCAACAAGGTCCACGTAGCTGCTACTAAGTTTTATGACTATGCACTCAGCTGGTGGGATCAATTGGCGACTTCCAGAAGACGTAATGGTGAGTATCCAGTATAAACATGGGCTGAGATGAAAGCCATAATGAGGAAAAGGTTTGTGCCCAGCCATTACCACCGTGAACTTCACCAAAAGCTAAGGAGACTCAATCAAGGAAGCCGAAGTGTTGAGGACAATTACCAGGAGTTGGAAACCCTCATGATCAGGGCAGACATTTCAGAAGATAGATGAGCTACTATGGCAGGAGAATTATTTGTAACAAGAAGAACCCTAAGCGTACAAAATAAAACCAAAGAACATGAGCAAAGAGAGAACCTGTTTCACTCAAGGTGCCACGTCCAAGGAGAGGTTTGCAGCATCATTATTGATGGAGGCAGCTGCACTAATGTGGCTAGTGAAACTATGGTAAACAAGTTAGGTCTGAAAGTGTTCAAGCACCCAAAGCCGTATAAGCTGCAATGGCTTAATGAGTGTGGCGAAATGAAGGTAAGCAGCCAAGTCAAGGTACCTATAACCATTGGACAGTACCAAGATGAGATCCTTTGTGATGTTTTACCAATGGAGGCTGGCCACATTCTGCTTGGAAGACCATAGCAATTTGATCGAAAGGTCATTCATGATGGTTACGCCAACCAACACTCATTTGAACACAAAGGTAAGAAGATCACATTTGTTCCTATGACACCACAGGAGGTGTACCAAGATCAGCTCGGGTTGCAGCAAAAGAAAAGAGCTGGAACTTCAAAGGAAACCATAAGCACCAAAAGTGACAAAGGCTGTGAGAACAAGAACAAGAAACACTCAAGTTTCTTTGTGAGAACTGATGGAGTTAAGAAGGCTCTCTTCTCACAACAATCTGTTCTTTTGTTTATCTATAAGGAAGCTCTCATAAGCTTAACTAACGTTGCACCGGTATTACCGAGTGAAGTGACTTCTATTTTGCAGGATTATGAAGATGTCTTTCCAGAAGACAATCCAAAGGGGCTACCACCCATCAGAGGCATTGAACATCAGATTGATTTTGTACCTGGAGCCTCACTACCAAATAGACCAGCTTATAGAACCAATCCCGTTGAGACTAAGGAGCTGCAAAGACAAGTTAATGAGCAAATGGAGAAGGGCTACATCAGGGAGAGCATGAGTCTTTGTGCTGTGCCAGCTCTACTTGTGCCAAAGAAAGATGGCAGCTGGCGCATGTGTGTTAATTGTAGAGCAATCAACAACATTATGGTAAGGTATCGCCATCCAATCCCTAGGTTAGATGACATGCTTGATGAATTGCATGATTCCAGAATCTTTTCTAAGATAGATCTTAAGAATGGGTACCGTCAAATACGCATGAAGGGAGGGGATGAATGGAAAACTGCATTTAAAACAAAGCATGGATTATATGAATGGTTAGTCATGCCATTTAGGTTAACAAATTCACCTAGAACTTTCATGAGTTTGTTCTTAGAGCATTCATAGGAGTCTTTGTTGTAGTATACTTTGATGACATCTTAATCTACAACAAGAATCTAGAAGAGCATGCTAGTCATTTGACATTGGTTCTAAGTGTTCTTAGAAAAGAAAAACTATATGCCAATCTTAAGAAATGCACTTTTTGTACAGATAACATTGTGTTCCTAGGCTTTTTTATAAGTGCAGATGGTATTAAGGTTGATGAGGAGAAGGTCAAAGCTATTAAGGAATGGCCAAGTCCAAAAACAGTAAGAGAAGTGAGAAGCTTCCATGGGCTAGCTGGCTTCTATAGATGCTTTGTCAAGGATTTTAGCACTATTGCTGCCCCACTTACTGAAGTAATCAAGAAAGACATAGGATTCAAATGGGGAGAAGCTCAAGAAAGCTCATTCCAAGCTTTGAAAGAAAAGCTTACACATGCACCTCTTCTATCTTTACCTGATTTTCTTAAAACCTTTGAGATAGAATGTGATGCTTCTGGTATAGGTATTGGAGCTGTTTTGATGCAGGATAAGAAACCTATAGCCTATTTCACTGAGAAGCTTGGAGGAGCAACCCTCAACTATCCAACCTACGACAAGGAATTGTACGCCTTAGTCCGTGCTTTGCAAACTTGGCAACACTACTTGTGGCCTAAGGAGTTCGTGATTCACACTGATCATGAGTCACTCAAGCACTTAAAGGGCCAACAGAAGCTGAACAAAAGGCATGCACGGTGGGTTGAGTTCGTAGAAACATTTCCGCATGTCATTAAATACAAACAAGGTAAAGAGAATGTTGTGGCAGATGCATTGTCATGGAGGTATGCCTTAATCTCTACTCTTGATGCTAAGTTGTTAGGTTTTGAACAACTTAAAGAGCTATATGAAACTGATCCTGAATTTAAAGATGTATATATTGCTAGCAAAAAGTTTGCTTCAGGAAAATACTATCGGCATGAAGGATTCCTATTTTATGATAATAGATTATGTGTGCCTAACTGTTCTATTCGAGACTTGCTAGTTAGGGAAGCTCATGGAGGAGGACTTATGGGGCATTTTGGAGTTGCCAAAACTCTTAAAGTAATGCAAGATCATTTCCATTGGCCACACATGAAGAGAGACGTAGAAATAATCTGTGCAAGGTGTGTCACATTCAAACAGGCTAAGTCTATGGTTCAACCCCACGGTTTGTACACTCCCTTACCCATTCCTACTCATCCATGGATTAACATATCAATGGACTTTGTGGTTGGTTTGCCTAGAACTAAGACTGGAAAGGATTCTATCTTTGTTGTCGTTGATAGATTCTCTAAGATGGCTCATTTTATAGCATGTCACAAGACTGATGATGTATTGCATATAGCCAATCTGTTCTTTAAAGAGGTAGTTGGCGTGCATGGAATGCCTAGGACCATAGTTTCTGATAGAGACACTAAGTTCTTGAGTTACTTTTGGAAAACTCTCTGGTCTAAGTTAGGAACTAAGTTGGTATTCTCTACAACATGTCACCCACAAACGGATGGTCAAACTGAAGTAGTTAATGGAACCTTGTCTACTTTATTGCGTGCATTAATCAAACAAAATCTAAGAACATGGGAAGAATGTTTACCACATGCTGAATTTGCATATAACCATTATGCACATTCTGCTTCTAAGTATTCTCCTTTTAAAATTGTGTATGGTTTCAATCCTTTATTTCCTTTGGATCTAACCCCTTTTCCTTTAAGTGAAAGAGCTAGTATTGATGGAAAAAGAAAAGCTGAGATTGTTAAACAGATCCATGAGAATGCAAGGAAGAATATTGAGGCCAGAACCAAACAATATGCAAGAAAGGCCAACAAAAGGAAGATGTGAAATGGTATTTGAGGTGGGAGACCTTGTGTGGGTTCACTTGAAGAAAGAAAGATTTCCAGCTGAAAGGAAATCCAAACTTATGCCCAGAATAGATGGACCTTTCAAGATAGTTCAGAACATCAACAACAACGCCTACCAAATTGATTTTGAAGGTAAGTATAATGTGAGTTCAAGCTTCAATGTTTTTGATCTTGTGCCTTTCATTGCAGATGAACCAGATTTGAGGTCAAATCCTTTTCATAAGGAGGGGGATGATACGAGCATGGAAAGCACACAAAAGGAGAAGCTCATGGCGAGGAATGAACCAGTAGCACATGAAGAAGCTCTTGCACTACCAGCTGGACCATTAACCTGAGCCAAGGGCAAGAAACTCAAAGAGGCAATCAGCAGCATGCTCAAAAAGGAGAATGCACAACAAATTCACTTGAGCTTGAATGGAGAAGTGCCTAAAAGCACTGTGATTTTAGTACAAGCTCAAGACAGCATACAAATGGGTATGTGATCCATTTGTACTCTTTTCCCTTATCCAAGTTTTCTCCCATTGGGTTTTCTTGGTAAGGTTTTTAATGAGGCAAATGAATCACATTACAACCAGCCCAATTTGTTGTTTAAAATCAAAAGGAGTTCAATTAAAAATGTTCAAAATTGGCGTCATCAAAGGGGGGTGGGGGGAAGTGTCTACATTCATAGTCAAAATAAGAGTTAATGAAGTCAAGGTCTTTGGTCAAGGTCTTTGGTCAAGTCTTCCCTTGTAATTGTAACCAATTTAATGTTGTACGCTCCTCATATTTACGTCCCCTTATAGTATATATATGGGGTTTCAGTTGTAAACTTGATCATTCAACTTTTCAAATAAAAACAACTTCTTTTCTTATGTTTGAGAGTGATTATCTTCTTAATCTGATTGTTGGTGTGTAATATACTTCAGTATAAATTTAGTAGCCTAAATGTGTAATATCTAAGCTACTATCTTAGGTAAATCAGTAGTCTTTCCGCAGCTATTATGTGACCCTTCAATCCACAACCTTTGAACAAATTGAATTTCGATTCATTCAGTTGCAAAGCCCTTCTCAACCACATCCAGAAGTGCATTCCTTGCGAGGTTCACATCATTTTAAACTGATCACTAGTGCTCATTGAGTAAAGGCTTATAAATGAAGCATAATGCATGGCATCACGCAGTTGGTGATACATTGGATTACTTGGAGGCTTCTTCGCATCTATTTTGGTGTTAAATTATGTCAAAATACATAAAATTGAGCCAGGTTAACGTTGGCGATGGATACGTGTCATTCTGAACTCTGAATCAAAAGTTACGGACGATTTAGTGTTGACATGTCAAGTTGATCGGCCAGTTAAAATGATCATTCTAAACTGATGATTGGTGCCCCTTGAGTAAAGGCTTATAAATGAAGCATAACGCATGGCATCATGCAGTTTGAGATACATTGGATTACTTGGAGGCTTTTTTCGTAGCTTTTTTAGTCTCAAATATTGTCACAATTTAGAAAAACGGTTTGGGATAGATTGGATTACTTGGAGGCTTTGTCGTAGCTGTTTTGGTCTTAAATTTTGTCACAATATAGAAAATTGAGCTAGCTTAACATGGGCATTGGATTCGTGTCATTTTGAACTCTAAATCAGGAGTTACGAATGATTTAGTGCAGACATATCAAGTTGATCGGCCAGTTAAAATGATAATTTCAAACTGATAATTAGTTCTCCTTGAGTAAATACTTATAAATGAAGCATAATGATGGGCATCAGACATTTTGGGATACATTAGATTACTTGTAGGCTTTGTCGTAGCTCTTTCAGTCTTAAATGTTGTCACAATATAGAAAATTATACTATCTTAACGTGGGCATTATATTCGTGTCAATTTGAAATTTAAATCAAAAGTTACGAACAATGTAGTGCGGACATGTAAGGTTGATCAGGTTGTTAAATTGATCATTTTAAGCTGATCATTTGTGCTCATTGAGTAAGGGCATAGAAATGAATCATAATGCATATAGATTTGATTACTTGGAGGCTTTGCCACATCTAATTCGGTCTTAAAATATTTCACATTACAAAAAATTGAGCTAGCTTAACGTGGGCTTTGGATTCGTGTCATTTTGAACTCTAAATCAAGAATTACGAACGAATTAATGTGGACATGTCAAATTGATCGGCCAGTTAAAATGATTATTCTAAACTGATCATTGGTTCTCCTTGAGTAAATGCTTAGAAATGAAGCATAATGCATGGGAGCACGCCGTATGGGATACATTGGATTAGGTGGAGGCTTTTTCGTAGCTCTTTCAGTCTCAAATGTTGTCACAATATGGAAAATTGAGCTAGCTAATTAACATGGTGTTGGATTTGTATCCTTCTGAACTCTAAATCAAAAGTTACGGACGATTTAGTGCGTACATGTCATATTTATCGGCTAGTTAAAATGAACATTCTAAACTGATCATTGGTGCTCCTTCAGTTAAGGCTTTTAAATGGAACATAATGCATGGCATCACGCAGTTTGGGATACATTGGATTACTTGGAGGCTTGTGTGTAGCTATTTTGGTGTTAAATTTTGTCACAATACAAAAATTGAGCAAGCTTAACTTGAGTGTTGGTTTCATGTCATTTTGAAATCTAAATCAAAACTTAAAGACGATTTACTACATACATGTCAACTTGATCAACTAGTTAAAATGATTATTCTAAACTGAACATTGGTGCTCATCAAGTAAGGGCTTATAAATGAAGCAAAATGCATAACGTCACGCAGTTTGGCATTGATTTGATTACTTGAAGGTTTAATCGTATCTTTTTTGGTCTTAAAATATTGTCCCTATATGGAAAATTGACCTAGATTAATGTGGCGTTGGATTTGTGTCATTCCGAACTCCAAATCAAAAGTTATGGATGATTTAGTGCGGACACGTCTAGTTTATCGGCTAGTTAAAATGATCTTTCTTAACTGATCACTGGTGCTCCTTGAGTAAAAGCTTCTAAATGAAGTAAAATGCATGGCACCACGCAGTTTGGGATACATTGGAATAATTGCAGGCTTTTTCGTAGCACTTTCAGTCTCAAATGTTGTCACAATATATAACATTGACCTAGCTTAACGTGGTAATTGGATTCGTGTCATTTTGAATTCTAAATCAAAAGTTAAGAACGATTTAGTGCGAACATGTCAAGTTGATCAGCCAGTTAAAATGATCATTCTAAACTGATCATTGGTGCTCCTTGAGTAAAGGCTTGTCAATGAAGTATAATGCATGGCATCACGCAGTGTCGGATACATTGGATTACATGGAGGCTTTGTCGTAGCTCTTTAAGTCTCAAATGTTGTCATAATATCGAAAATTGAGCTAGCTTAACGTTGCGTTGGATTTGTATCATTCGGAACTCTAAATCTATAGTTACGAATGATTTTGTGTGGACATGTCAAGTTTTTCAGCTAGTTAAAATGATCATTCTAAGCTGGTCATTGGTTCTCCTTGAGTAAATATTTATAAATGAAGCATATTATCATGGCATTACGCAGTTTGGGGTACATTGGATTAATTGGAGGCTTTATAGTAGCTCTTTCAGTCTCAAATGGTCTCACAATATTGAAAATTGAGCTAGTGTAACGTGGGCGTTGGACGCATGTCATTTTGAACTCTAAATCAAAGGTTAAACATGATTTAATGCGGACATGTCAAGTTGATCAGCTAGTTAAAATGATCATTATAAACTGATCATTGGTGCTCCTTGAGTAAAGGCTTATAAATAAAGCATAATGCATACTATCACGAAGTTTGGGATAGATTAGATTACTTGGATTTTTTTTCGTAGCTATTTTGGTGTTAAATTTTGTCACAATATAGAAAATTGAACTAGCTTAACGTGGGTGTTCGATTCATGTCATTCTGAACTATAAATCAAAAGTTACGGACGATTTAGTGCGGATATGTCAAGTTGATCGGCTAGTCAAAATGATAATTCTAAACTAATTATTGGTGCTCCTTTAGTAACAGCCTACTAATGAAGCATAATGCATGACATCACGCAGTTTAGGATACATTGGATTACTTGGACGCTTTCTTGTCGCTTTTTCAGTCTCAAGTGTTGTCCCAATATGGAAAATTGATCTAACTTAACATGGGCATTATATTCATGTCATTTTAAGCTTAATTCAATAGTTAAAGAAGATTTTGTGCGGACATTTAGAGTTGATCAGCTAGTTAAAATTTTCATTCTAAACTGATCATTGGTGCTCATTGAGTAAGGGCGTATAATGAAGCATAATGCATAACACCACGAAGTTTGGGATAGATTTGAATACTTGGAGGCTTTGTCTTATTTCTTTCAGTCTCAAATATTGTCACAATATGGAAAGTTGAGCTAGCTAAACGTGGGCGTTGGATTCATGTTATTTTGAGCTCTAAATCAAAAGTTACGAACAATTTAGTGCGGACATGTCAACTTGATCGGCCAGTTAAAATGATCTTTATAAACTGCTCATTGGTGCTCCTTGAGTAAAGGCTTATCAGTGAAGCATAATGCATGGAATCACACAGTTTTGGAAACATTGGATTACTTGGACGCTTTATCATAGCTCTTTTGGTCTCAAATGTTCTCACAATATGGAAAATTGAGCTAGCTTAACGTGGGCAATGGATTCATGTTATTTTGACCTCTAAATAAAAAGTAAGAGACGATTTAGTGCGGTCATGTAAAGTTGATCATCTAGTTAAAATGATCATTCTAAGCTTATCATTGGTGCTCCTTGAGTAAAGGTTTATAAATGAAACATAAGGCATGACATCACCTAGTATGGGATACATTGGATTAAATGGAGGCTTTATAGTAGCTATTTCAGTCTGAAATGGTTTTACAATATTGAAAATTGAGGTAGCTTAACGTGGGCATTGGAAGCATGTCATTTTGAGCTCTAAATCAAAAGTTGAAGATGATTTAGTGTGGACATGTCAAGTTGATCACGTAGTTAAAATGATCATTCTAACTTGATCATTGGTACTCTTGGAGTAAAGGCTATTAAATGAAGCCTAATGCATGGCATCATGCAGTTTGGGATAGATTTTATTTGTTGGAAGCTTTCTCGTATCTATTTCGGTATTAAATTTTGTCACAGTGTAGAAAAGTGAGCTAGCTTAACAAGGGCGTTGCATTTGTATCATTTTGAAATCTAAATCAAAAGTCAATGATAATTTAAAGCTCACACGTCAAGTTGATCAGCTAGTTAAAGTGATCATTCCAAACTTATCATTGGTACTCCTTGAGTAAAGTCTTATAAATGAAGCATAATGCATGGCAACATGCAGTTTGGATACATTAGATTACTTGGAGGCCTTTTCATAGCTCTTTATGTCTTAAATGTTGTCACAATATAGAAAATTGAGCTAGCATAATGCGGGCATGAGATTCGTGTCATTATGAACTCTAAATGAAAAGTTACGGACGATTTAGTGTGTACATGTCAAGTTGATCAGCAAGTTAAAATGATCATTCTAAATTGATCATTTGTTCTTCTTGTGTAAAGGCTTATGAATGAAACATAATGTAGGGCATCACGCTGTTTGGGATAGATTGGATTATTTAGAGGCTTTTTCGTAGCTAATTCAGTCTTAAATTTTGTTACAATATAAAAAATTGAGCTTGCTTAACGTCGGCGTGGATTCATGTCATTTTGAACTATAAATCAGAAGTTACAGACGATTTAGTGCGGACATGTCAAGTTGATCAGCTAGTTAAAATGATCATTTTAAACTGACCATTGGTGCTCCTTAAGTAAAGGTTTATAAATGAAACATAAGGCATGGCACCACGCAGTTGGGATACATTAGATTAAATGGAGGCTTTATAGTAGCTATTTAAGTCTCAAATGGTGTCACAATATTGAAAATTGAGCTAGCTTAACGTGGGCGTTGGAAGCATGTCATTTTGAGCTTCAAATCAAAAAGTTAAAGATTATTTAGTGCGGACATGTCAAGTTGATCAGCTATTTAAAATGATCATTCTAAACTGATCATTGGTGCTCTTTGAGTAAAGGCTTAGAAACGAAACATAATGCATGGCATCACGCAGTTTGGATACATTGGATTACTTGGAGGCTATTTCGTGGCTCTTTCAGTCTTAATTGTTGTCACAAGACAGAAAATCAGCTAGCTTAATGTGTCGTTGGACTCATGTTATTTTGCGCTCTAAATAAAAAGTTGTAGCCAATTTAGTGCGGACATGTCAAGTCGATAAGCCAGTTAAAATGATCATTCTAAATTGATCATTGGTGCTCCTTGAGTAAAGGTGTAAATGGATTATTGGTGCTCCATATGTGCGTTGGACTAATTTCATTATAAAATGCATGGCATCATTCAATTTGGGATACATTGTCTTACTTGGACACTTTCTCATCGTTTTTTTAGTCTCAAATATTGTCCCAATATGGAAAATTGAGCTAGCTTAACGTGGGCGTTGGATTCATATGATTTTGAGCAATAAATCAAAAGGTCAACACGGTTTATTGTGGACATATCAAGTTGATCAGCTAGTCAAAATTATCATTGCTAACTAATCATTGGTGGTCATTGAGTAAGATACATTGGATTATTTAGATGCTTTTTTGTAGCTCTTTCAGTCTCAAATGTTGTCACAAAATGGAAACTAGAGCTAGCTTAACGTAGGCGTTTGACTAATGTCATTTTGAGCTCAAAATCAATAGTTAGAAATGATTTAGTGTGGCCATGTCAAGTTGATCATGTAGTTAAAATGATCATTATCAATTGATCACTGGTGCTCTTTGAGCAAAGGATTATAAACGAAGCAAAATGCATGTCATCACGCAGTTTGGGATAGATTGGATTACTTGGAGGCTTTCTCGTAGCTATTTCGGACTTAATTTTTGTCAAAATATAGAAAATTGATCTACCTTAACGTGGGCGTTGGATTCTTATCATTTTGGAATCGAAATCAAAAGTTACGGACGATTTAAAGCTGGCATGTAAAGTTCATCGGCCAGTTAAAATGATCATTCTAAACTGACAATTGGTACTCCTTGAGTAAAGCATTATAAATGATGCATAATGCATTGCTTGGGATAGATTGGATTACTTGGAGGCTTTGTTGTACCTCTTTCAGTGTCAAATGTTATCACAGTATAGAAATTGAGCTAGCATAACGTAGGCGTTCGATTCGTGTCATTCTTAACTCTAAATCAAAGTCACATACGAATTAGTGCAGACATGTCAAGTTGATCGGCCAGTTAAAATGATCATTCTAAACTGGTCACTGGTGCTCCTTGAGTAAAGGATTATAAATAAAGCATAATGCATAATATCACGCAGTTTGGGGTAGATTGGATTACTTGGAGGATTTTTCATAGACATTTTGGTCTTAAATTTTGTCAGAATACCAAAAATTGATATAGCTTAACGTAGGTGTTGGATTGGTATCATTTTGAACTCTAAATTGAAAGTTATGGACAATTTAAAGCTGACATGTTAAGTTGATCGGCCAGTTAAAATAGTCATTATAAACTCATTATTGGTACTCCTTGAGTATATGCTTATTAATGAATCACAATGCATGGCATTACACAGTTTGGGATAGATTGGATTAATTACTTGGAGGCTTTGTTGTACTCATTTCAGTTTTAAATTTTGTTACAATATAGAAAATGGAGCTTGCTTAACGTTGGCGTTGGATTCATGTCATTTTGAACTCTAAATCAGAAGTTATAGACGATTTAGTGCAGATACGTCAAGTGTATTGGTTAGTTAAAATGATCATTCCAAATTTATCAGTGGTGCTCATTGAGTAAAGGCTTATAAGGGATAGATTGGATTACTTGGAGGCTTTGTCGTAACTATTTTGGACTTAAATTTTATCAAAATATAGAAAATTGATCTAGCTTAACATGGGCGTTGGATTCGTATCATTTTGAAATCTAAATTAAAAGTTACGGACAATTTAAAGATGACATGTCAAGTTCATCGACCAGTTAAAATGATCATTCCAAACTGATCATTGGTACTCCTTGAGTAAAGGCTTATAAATGAAGCATAATGCATTGCATCACGCAGTTTGGGATAGACTGGAATAGTTGGAGGTTTTTTCGTAGCTCTTTCAGTCTCAAATGTTGACACAATATAGAAAATTGAGCTAGCATAACGTGGGCGTTGGATTTGTGTCATTCTGAACTCTAATTCAAATGTTATGGACGATTTAGTGCAGACATGTGAAATTGATTATTCTAAACTGATCACTGGTGATCCTTGAGTAAAGGCTTACAAATGAAGCATAATGCATTGCATCACGTAGTTTGGTATACATTGGATTTCTTGGAGGCTATGTCGTAGCGATTTTGGTCTTAAATTTTGTCACAATATTAAAAATTGAGCTTGCTTAACGTGAGCGTTGGATTCGTGACATTTTGAACTCTAAGTCAAAAGTTACGGATGATTTATGATGGACATGTAAAGTTGATCAGCTAGTTTAAAGGATCATTTTACACTGATCATTGGTGCTCCTTGAGTAAACGATTAAAAATGAAGCAATGAGATACATTGGATTATTTGGAGGCTTTTTCGTAGCTCTTTCAGTCTCAAATATTGTCACAATATTGAAAATTTAGCTAACTTAACATGGGCGTTGGACTCATGTCATTTTGAGCTCTAAATCAAGAGTAAAAAACAAATTTAATGCAGACATGTCAAGTTGATCAGGTAGTTAAAATGATCATTCTAAATTGTTCATTGGTACACCTTGAGTAAATGCTTTTAAATGAAGCATAATGCATGGCATCAAGCAGTTTGGGATGATTTGTTGAAAGCTTTTTCTTAGCTATTTCGGTATTCAATTTTGTTACAATATAGAAAATTGAGCTAGATTAACGTGGGTGTTGGATTCGTATAATTTAGAATTGTAAATCAAAAGTTACAGACAACTGAAAGATGACATGTCGAGTTGTTCGGCCTGTTAAAATGATCATTCTAAATTGATCATTGGTACTCCATGAGTCAATGCTTATAAATGAATCATAATGCATGACATCACGCAGTTTGGGATAGATTGGATTAATTACTTGGAGCCTTTGTCGTAGCTATTTCAGTCTTCAATTTTGTTATAATATAGAAAATTGAGCCTGCTTAACGTGGGCATTGGATTCATGTAATTTTGAAATCTAAGTCAGAAGTTACATACGATTTAGTGTGGACATGTCAAGTGTATCAGCTAGTTAAAATGATCATTCTAAACTGATCATTGGTGCTCCTTCAGCAAAGGCTTATAAATGAAACTCTAATTCAAATGTTACGGATGATTTAGTGCGGACATGTGGAATTGATCGGCCAGTTAAAATGATCATTCTAAACTGATCTGTGGTGATCCATGAGTAAAGGCTTTCAAATGAAGCATAACGCATGGCATCATGTAATTTCGGATACATTGGATCTGTAGGCTTTGTCATTGCAATTTCGGTCTTAAATTTTGTCACATTATAAAAAAATTGAGCTAGATTAACGTGGGCATTGGATTATTATCATTTTGAACTGAAAATCAAATGTTACTAATGATTTAAATCTGACATGTCAAGTTGACTGCCCAGTTAAAATGAGCATTCTATACTGATCATTGGTACTCCTTGAGTAAATACTTCGAAATGAAGCATAATGCATGTCATCACGTAGTTTGGGATAAATTAGATTACTTGGAGGCTTTGCCGTAGCTATTTCGTTCTTAAAATTTGTCACAATATTAAAAATTGAGCTTGTTTAATGTGGGCATTGGATTCGTGTCATTTTGAACTCTAAATCAAAAGTTACATACGATTTATGATGGACATTTTAAGTTTATTGGCTAGTTAAATGATCATTCTAAACTGATCAGTGGTGATCCTTGAGTAAACGCTTATAAATGAAGCAAAATCCATGGCATCATGCAGTTTTATATACATTGGATTATTTGGAGGCTTTTTCGTAGCTTTTTCAGTCTCAAATGTTGTCACAATATTAAAAATTGAGCTAGCTTAACGTGGGCGTTCGACTCATATCATTTTGAGCTCTAAATCAAGAGTTAAAAACGATTTAGTGCGGACATGTCAAGTTGATCAGGTAGTTAAAATGATCATTCTAAATTGATCATTGGTACACCTAGAGAAAATGCTTTTAAATGAAGCATAATGCATGGCATCAAGCTTAATGTGGGATAAATTGGATTTGTTGGAAGCTTTGCCATAGCTATTTAGGTCTTACATTTCGTCATATTATAGAAAATTGGGCTAGCTTAATGTGGGTTTTTGATTCGTGTCATTCTGAACTCTAAATCAAAAGTTACAGACAATATAAAGATGACATGTGAAGCTGTTCGGCTAGTTAAAATGATCATTCTAAATTGATCATTGGTAGTCCTTGAGTAAATGTTTATAAATGAAACATAATGCATGGTATTACGCAGTTTGGGATAGATTGGATTACTTGTAGGCTTTGTCATAGCTATTTATTGTCAAAATATTAAAAATGAGCTTGCTTAATTTCGGCGTTGGATTCCTGTTATTTTGAACTCTAAATCAAAAGTTAGAGATGATTTAGAATGGACATGTCAAGTTGATCGGCTAGTTAAACTGGTAATTGTAAACTGATCATTGGTGCTGTTACAGTAAACGCTTATAAATGAAGCATAATGCATGACATCAAGTAGTTTGTGATACATTGGATTATTTGGAGGCTTTTTTGTAGCTCTTTAAGTCTCAAATTTTGTCACAATATGGAAAATTCAGCTAGCTTAACGTGGCCGTTGGACTCATGTCATTTTGAGTTGTAAATCAAAGTTAAAATGAATTTAGTGCAAACATGTCAAGTTGATCAGATAGTTAAAATGATCATTGTAAATTGATCATTGGTGCTTGTTGAGTGAAGGCTTATAAATGAAGCATATGAATGGCATCACACAATTTGGGATAGATTGGATTATTTGGAAGCTTTGCCGTAGCTATTTCATTCTTAAATTTTGTCGAAATATAGAAAATTGAGCTAGCTTAACGTTGACGTTGGATTTGTATCGTTTTGAAATCTAAATCAAAAGTTAGAGACGATTTAAAGTAGACATGTCAAGTTGATCGTCCAGTTCAAATGATCTCTTTAAACTGATCATTGGTGCTGCTTGAGTAAACACTTATAAATGAAGCAAAATGCATGGCATCACGCACTTTGAGATACATTGGATTATTTGGAGGTTTTTTCGTAGCTTTTTTAGTCTCAAATATTGTCACAATATTGAAAATTGAGCTAGCTTAACGTGGGCGTTGGACTCATGTCATTTTGAGCTCTAAATCAAGAGTTAAAAACGATTTAGTGTGGACATGTCAAGTTGATCAAGTAGTTAAAATGATCATTCTAAATTGATCATTTGTACACTTAGAGTAAATATTCTTAAATGAAGCATAATGCATGGCATCAAGCAGTTTGGGATAGATTGGATTTGTTGGAAGCTTTGTCGTAGCTATTTTGGTCTTACATTTTGTCACAATGTAGAAAATTGAGCTAGCTTAAGATGGGTATTGGATTCGTATCATTTTGAACTCTAAATCAAAAGTTACGGTCAAGTTGAAGATGACATGTCAAGTTGTTAGGCCAGTTAAAATGATCATTCTAAATTAATCATTAGCACTTCTTGAGTAAATGCTTATAAATGAAGCATAATGCATGGTATCACTCAGTTTAGGATAGTTTGGATTACTTGCAGTCTTTATCATAGCTATGTCGGTCTTAAATTTTTCCAAAATATTAAAAATTGACCTTGCTTAACATGGGCGTTGGATTCGTGTTATTTTGAACTCTAAATCAAAAGTTACAGATGATTTAGGATGGACATGTCAAGTTGATCGGCTAGTTTAAATTGTAATTCAAAACTAATCATTGGTGCTCTTTAAGTAAACGCTTATAAATGAAGCATAATGTATGGCATCACGCAGTTTGGGATGCATTGGATTATTTGGAGGCTTTTTCGTAGCTCTTTCAGCTTCAAATGTTTTCACAATATGAAATTGAGCTAGCTTAACGTGGGTGTTGAACTCATGTCATTTTGAGCTGTAAATTAAAGTTAAAAACGATTTAGTGCGGACATGTCAAGTTGATGAAGTAGTTAAAATGATTATTCTAAATTGATTATTGGTGCTCGTTGAGTGAAGGCTTATAAATGAAGCATATGAATGGCATCACACAGTTTGGGATATATTGGATTACTTGGAGGCTTTGTGGTAGCTCTTTCAGTCTCAAATGTTGTCACAATATAGAAATTACAATGGGTGTTGGATTCATGTCATTCTGAATTGTAAATCAAAAATTTACGGACAATTTAGTGCATACATTGATCATTCCAAGCTGATCATTGTAAACTGATTATTGGTGCTCATTGTGCAAAGGTTTACAAATGAAGCATATGCATGGCATCACACAGTTTGGGATAGATTGGATTACTTGGAGGCTTTGTCGTAGCCATTTCGGTCTTAAATTTTGTGAAAATTTAGGAAAATTAAGCTATCTTAATGTTGGCGTTGGATTTGTATCATTTTGAAATCTAAATTAAAAGTTAGAGATGATAAATGCTAATATGTCAAGTTGATCGTTCAGTTAAAATGATCGTTCCAAACTGAGCATTGGTACTCCTTGAGTAAAAGCTTATAAATGGATACGTTGGATTATTTGGAGGCTTTGTCGTAGCTCTTTCTGTCTCAAATGTTATCAGAATATGGAAAATTGAGCTAGCTTAACGTTAGCGTTGGAATCATGTCATTTTGAGCTCCAAATAAAAAGTTAAACATGATTTATTGCGGACATGTCAAGTTGATCAGCTAGTTAAAATGACCATTCTAAACTGATCATTGGTTCTACTTGAGTAAAGGCTTATAATTTAAATATAATGCATAGCATCACACTGTTAGGGATAGATCGGATTACTTGTAAGCTTTTTCTTTGCTATTTTGATGTTAAATTCAGTCATAATAAAAAAAAAATTCATGTTATTTTAAACTCTAAATCAAAATTTGCAGATGATTTAGTGCAGACAAGGCAAGTTGATCGGCGAGTTAAAATGATCATTCTAAACTAATCATTGGTGTTCCTTGTGTAAAGCCTTATAAATTACGCATAATGTATGATATCACGCAGTTTGGGATAGGATGCATTAATTTGATGCTTTGTCTAGCTTCTTAATCTCAAATGTTGTCACAATATGGAAAATTGAGTTAGCTTAACGTGGGTGTTGGATTCATGTCATCTTGAGCTCTAAATAAAAAGTAAAAGACTATTTAGTGAGGACATGTCAAGTTGATAAGTTAGTTAAAATGATCATTCTAAACTGATCATTCGTGCTCTTTGAGTAAAGGCTTATAAATTAATCATAATGTACGGCATCACGCTTTTTGGGATAAATTGGAATACTTGGTTACTTTGCGTAGCTATTTTGATCATAAATTTTTTCACAATATATAAAACTTAGCTAGCTTAATGTGGGCATTTGATTCGTGTCCTTCTAAACTCTAAATGAAAAGTTACAGATGATTTACTGCGGACTTCTCAAGTTGATCGGTCATTTAAAATGATAATTCTAAACTAATCATTGATGTTCCTTACCCAGTATGGGGTAGATTACATTACCCAGTAGATTACATTACTGTGATGCTTTGTCTAGCTCTTTAAGTCTCAAATGTTTGTGCAATATTGAAAATTGAGCTAACTTAACGTGGGCGTTGGATTCATGTCATTTTAAGCTCTAAATAAAAAGTTAAAAACGAATTAGTGCAGAAATGTCAAGTTGATCAACTAGTTAAAATGATCATTCTAAAGAGATCATTTGTGCTCTTTGAGGAAAAGCTTCTAAATGAAGCATAATGCATGGCATAACGCAGTTTGGGATACATTAGATTACTTAGAGGTTTTGCCATAGCTCTTTCAGTTTCAAATGTTGGTACAATATTGAAAATTGAGCTAGCTTAACGTGGACATTTGATTCGTGTAATTCTGAAGTCTAAATCAAAAGTTACGGACGATTTAGTGCGGACATGTCAAGTTGATCGGTCAGTTGAAATGATCATTCTAAACTGATCACTGGTGCTACCTGAGTAAAGGCTTATAAATGAAGCATAATGCATAGCATCACGCAGTTTGAGATACATTGGAATACCTAGAACCTTTGTTGTGGCTTTTTCAGTCTCAAAGGTTATCACAATATGTAAATTTGAGGTAGTTAATGTGGGCGTTGGAGTCATGTCATTTGAGTTCTAAATCAAAAGTTAAAGACGATTTGCGGACATGTCAAACTGGTCAGCTAGTTAAAATGATCATTCTAAACTGATAATTGGTGCTGCTTGAATAAAGGCTTACAAAAAAAAGCATTGTGCATGTCATCACGCATTTTGGGATAGATTGGATTACTTGGAGGCTTTTTTGTTGCTGTTTTGGTTTTAAATTTTATCACATTATAGTAAAGGCTTATAAATGAAGCATAATGCATGCCATCACGCAGTTTGTGATACATTGGATTACCTGGAGGTTTTGTCGTAGCTTATTCAGTATCAAATATTGTCAGAATATGGAAAATTGAGCTAGTTAATGTGGGCATCGAAATCATGTCATTTGGATCTCTAAATTAAAAGTTAAAGACGATTTAGTCTGAAGATTTCAAGTTGATCAGCTAGTGAAAATGATCATTCTAAACTTATCATATGTGCTCCTTGAGTAAAACCTTATAAATAAAGCATAATGCATGACATCACGCAGTTTGGGATATATTGGACATGGAGGATTTATCGTTGCTATTTCGGTCTTAAATTTTGTCACAATATAGAATATTGAGCTACCTTAATGTGGGCATTGGATTGTCATTCTGAACTCCAAATCAAAAGTTATGGATAACTTATTGCGGACATGTCAAGTTTATCAGCTAGTTAAAATGATCATTCTAAACTTATCATTGGTACTCATTAAGTAAAGGCTTATAAATGAAACATAATGCAGGGCATCAAGCAATTTGGAGAATTGACCTAGCTTAACGTCAGCGTTGGATTTGTGTCATTTTGAAATCTAAATCAATAGTTACGGACGATTTAGTGTAGATCTGTCACCTTGATTGGCAAGTTAAAACGATCAATCAAAACTGATCATTGGTGCTCCTTCAATAAATGCTTTTAAATGAATCATAATGCATGGCATCACATGGGGTAGATTGCATTATTTTGAGGCTTTGTTTAGCTCTTTCCCTACCAAATATTGTCACAATATGGAAAATTGAGCTAGTTAATGTGGAAGTTGGACACATGTCATTTTGATCTCTCAATCAAAAGTTAAAGATGATTTAGTGCGGATATATCACCTTGATCGGCAAGTTAAAACGATTATTTTAAACTGATCATTGGTTCTTCTTTAGTAAGGGCTTATAAATGATGCATAATGCATGGCATCACAGAGTTTGGGATAGATAACATTAATTTGAGGCTTTTTCTAGCAGTTTCACACCCAAATGTTATCACAAGATGGAAAATTGAGCTAGTTTAATGTGGGCAATAGATTCATGATATTTTTAGCTCTGAATCATAGTTAAAGACAGTTTATTCAGATATGGAAAGTTGATCAACTAGTTAAAATAAACATTCTAAACTGATCATTGGTGTTCATTGAGTAAAGGCGTATAAATGAAGCATATACATGGCATCACGTAGTTTGGGATAGATTGGATTACTTAGAGGCTTTGTCGTAGCTGTTTTGGTCTCCAATTTTGTCAAAATATAGAAAATTGAGCTAGTTTTAACTGGGCGTTGGATTCGTTGACACTCTATACTCTAAATCAAAACTTACTGACAATCTAGTTCGGACATGACTAGTTGATCGGCTAGTTAAAATCATCATTCTAAACTAATCATTGGTGCTCATTGAGCAAAGGATTACAAATGAAGCATAATGCATAGCATCACGAAGTTTGGGATAGATTGGATGACTTCGAAGTTATAACTATTTTGGCCTTAGATTTTGTTACAATATATAAAAATGAGCTAGCTTAACGTGGGTGTTGGATTCGTGTCATTTGGAACTATAAATCAAAGTTACAGATGATTTAGTGCAAACATGACAAGTTGATCGGCTAGTTAAAATGATCATTGTGCTCACTGAGTAAAAGGATTACAAATGAAGCATAATGCATCGCATCATGCAGTTTGTGATATATTGGATTACTTGGATGCTTTGTCGTAGCTATTTTGGTATTCAGTTTTTTCAAAATATAGAAAATTGAGTAGCTTAACGTGGGTGTTCGATTCGTATCACTATGAACCTATATCAAAAGATATGGACGATTTAGTGCGGACATGTCAAGTTTATCGGCTAGTTAAATTAATCATTCTAAATTGAACATTGGTGCCGATTGTGAAATGGTTTAAAAATGAAGCATAATGCATGACATCACATAGTTTGGGATAGACTGGATTACTTGGAGGGTTAATCGTAGCTGTGTCGATCTTAAATTTGGTCAGAGTATAGAAAATTGCGCTAGATTAATGTTGGTGTTGGGCTCATGTCAGTTCGAACTCTTAATTAAAAGTTACTGACGATTTAGTGCGGAATGTCAAGTTGATCGGCCAGTAAAATGATCATTCCAAACTTATCATTGGTGCACCTTGATTAAAGGCTTATAAATAAAACATAATGCATGGCATCACACAGTTTGGGATACATTAGATTACTTAGAGGCCTTGTCGTAGCTTTTTCAGTCTCAAATTAATCCACAATACGAAAATCTGAGCTTGCTTAACTTAAGCGTTGGATTCATGTCATTTTGAGCTCTAAATCAAAACTTAAAGACAATTTAGAGCGGACGTGTCAAGTTTATCAGATAGTTAAGATGATAATTCTAAACTTATCATCGGTGCTCCTTGAGTAAAAACTAATAAATGAAGCATAATGCATGATATCACGCAGTTTGGGATAAATTGGATTACTTTGAGGCTTTTTTGTAGCTCTTTTGGTTTTAAATTTTGTCACGACATAGAAAATTGAGCTAGCTTAACCTGGACGTTGGATTCGTTTCATTCTGAACTCTAACCAAAAGTTACAGATGATTTAGTGCGGACATGACAAGTTAATGTGCTAGTTAAAATAATCATTCTAAGCTAATCATTGGTGCTCGTGTAGCAAAGGATTGCAAATGAAGCATAATGCAAGGCATCACACAATTTGGTATTGATTGGATTACTTGGAGCCTTTTCGTAGCTATTTCGGACTTAAATTTTATCACAGTATAGAATATTCAGCTAGCCTAACATGGGCGTTGGATTTGTGTCATTTTGTACTCCAAATGAAAAGTTATAGATGATTTAGTACAGATATGTCATGTTTAACTTCTAGTTAAAAATGATCATTTTAAACTGATCATTGGTTCTCATCGAGTAAAGGCTTATAAATGACACATAATTTATGCCATCACGCTGTTTGGAAAATTGAGCTAGCTTAACGTGGGTGTTGGATTATTTAGAGGCTTATAAATGAAGCATAATGTGTGGCATCACGTAGTTTTGCATACATTGGATTATTTAGAGGCTTTGTCGTAACTCTTTCAGTCTTAAAATTTTTCAGAATATGGAAAATTGAGTTAGATTAACATGGGCGTTTGGTTCATGTCATTTTGAGCTCTAATCAAAATTTAAAAACGATTTAATGCAAACATGTCAAGATGATCAACTAGTCAAAATAATCATTCTAAACTGATCATCTGTGCTCATTGAGTAAAGGCGTATAAATTAACTATAATGCATAGAATCACACATTTTGGGATAGATTAGATTGCTTGAAGGCTTTTTCTTAGCTATTTTGATCATAAAAATTTTTCACAAAAAAAATTGAGCGAGCTTAACATGATTGTTGCATTCGTGTCATTTTGAACTCTAAATGAAAAGTTACAAACGATTTAGTGCAGACATTTCAAGTTGATTGTCAAGTTAAAGTGATCATTCTTAACTGAACATTGGTGCTCCTTGATTAAAGGCTTATAAATGAAGCATAATGCATGGTATCACGTAATTTGGGATAAATTGGATTACTTGGAGGCTTTGTCGTAACTCTTTCAGTCTTAAATGTTGTCACAATATGGAAAATTGAGCTAGGTTAACGTGTGTGTTAGATTCGTGTCATTTTGAGCTCTAAATCAATAGTTAAAGACTATTTAGTGCGGACATGGCCAGTTGATCAGCTGGTTAAAATGATCATTCGAAACTGATCATTATTTCTCCTTGAGTAGAGAATTATAAATGAAGCATAATGCATGGTATCATGTAGATTATGATAGATTGGAGTACTTGGAGGCTTTGTCCTAGCTATTTCAGTTTTGAATATTGTAACAATAGAGAAACTCGAGCTAGCTTAACGTGGGCGTTGGATTCATGTCATTTTGAACTCTAAGTCAAAAGTTACAGACGATTTAGTGCGGACATGTCAAGTTGATTGGACGGTTGAAATGATCATTCCAAACTGATCATTGTTTCCCCTTGAGTAAAGGTTTTGGATACATTAGACTACTCGGAGGCTTTTTCGTAACTCTTTCAGTATATGAAACATTTAGCTAGGTTAATGTGGGCATTTGATTCATGTTATTTTGAGCTCTAATCAAAATTTAAAGACGATTTAGTGCAGACATGTAAAGATGATCAGCTAGTTAAAATAATCATTGTAAAGTGATCATTAAGTAAAGGCGATAAATGAAATATAATGTATAGCATCACACAGTTTGGGATATATTCGATTGGTTAAAGGCTTTGTCGTAGCTACGTAGGAAAACTAAATTTCTGATTGTTTTCTATATATTTCTCAGTATCCTATTAATATACAAATATCTGTGCCTCACTTGAGTTTCTTCATATACATAATCATTTTGGGATGGCGCAACCAATCATTGTTTGAGTTGATCTAAATCCAATTTCTAGGAAGATAACGCGCAATTGGATATTTTTAAAAAATGGAAAGATAGATTGTAATTATGATGCTTTTCTAGTCCTATATATCAACTGAATCATTGTTCACCATTTTCTTGAAACAAGCAATTAAAAAACATACTATTAAAATTTAAAAACCACTCAACACTAGACTCATCCCACTTTTTGAGCTTTTTGCAGTCCACAATAATGAAGTAAAAGATTACACTAAAATAACACTATTAATTGAAATGTACATATGAAGACTAAGAAACATAATGCATGGCATCACGCAGGTTGCAATAAATTGGATTACTTGAATGCTTTTCCGTAGCTATTTCGGCCTTATATTATGTCACAATATAGATAATTAAGCTAGTTTAATGTGGGCAATGGATTCGTGTCATTCTGAACACTAAATCAAAAGTTACAGAAGATTTAGGCGGACATATCAAGTTGATCGGCCAGTTAAAATGACCATTCTAAACTGATTATTAGTGCTCTTGTCATCAAGCAGCTTGGGATCACGCAGTTTGGGATATATTGGATTATTCGAGGCGTTGTCGTAACTCTTTCAGTCTCAAATCTTGTCAAAATATAGAAAATTGAGCTACCTTAACGCAGGCAATGGATTCTTTTCATAATGAACTGTAAATAAAAAATTAGTGATGATTTATGGTGGACATGTTAAGTTGATCAGCTAGTTAATATAATCATTCTAAACAGATCATTGGTGCTCCTTGAGTAAGGGCTTATAAATGAAACATAATGCATGACATCACACAGTTTGGGATAGATTGGATTACTTGAACCCTTTCTCGTAGCTATTTTGGTCTTAAATTTTATCACGACATATAGAAAATTGAGGTAGTTTAACGTGAGCATTGGATTTGTGTCATTCTGAACTCTAAATCAAAAGTTACAGGCGATTTAGTGCGGACATGTCAAGTTGCTCGGCAAGGTAAAATGATCATTCTAAACTGATCATTGGTACTCCTTGCGTAAATGCTAATAAATGAAACATGTTGAATGGAATCACACAGTTTGGGATACATTGGATTACGTGAAGGCTTTATCATAGCTATTTCAGTCCTAAATTTTGTTAGAATAATATTGAGGTAGCTTAACGTGGGCGTTGGATTCGTGTCATTTTGAACTCTAAACCAAAATTTGATTGGCCAGTTAAAGTGATCATTCATAACTCATCGTTAGTGCTCCTTGTGTAAGGGCTTACAAATGAAGCATAATGCATGGCATCACTCAGTTTGGGATAGATTGGATTACTTGAACGCTTACTTGTAGCTATTTTGGTCTTAAATTTTATCACAATATAGAAAATTAAGCTAGCTTAACGTGAGCGTTGGATTCGTGTCATTCTATACTCTAAATCAAAAGTTACAGACGATTAAGTGCCGACATGTCAAGTTTCTCGGCTAGGTAAAATGATCATTATAAACTGATCATTGGTGCTCCTTGCGTAAATGTTAATAAATAAAGCATAATTAATGGAATCAGACAGTTCGGGATACATTGGATTACGTGGAGGCTTTGTAGTAGCTCTCTCAGTCTCAGATGTTGTTAATAAATAAAGCATAATGAATGGAATCAGACAGTTCGGGATACATTGGATTACGTGGAGGCTTTGTAGTAGCTCTCTCAGTCTCAAATGTTGTTACAATATGGAAAATTGAGCTAGTTTAACGTGGGCGTTGGACTCATGTCATTTTGAGCTCTAAATCAAAAGTTAAAGATGATTTATTGTTGACATGTCAAGTTGATCATCTAGTTAAAATGATCATTCTAAACTGAACATTAGTGCTCCTTGAGTAAAGGCTTATAAATGAAGCATAATTCATGGTATAACACAGTTTGGGATGCATTAGATTACTTGGAAGGTTTGTCTTAGCTCTTTGAGTCTCAAATGTCACAATATGGAAAATTGAGCTATCTTAATGAGGGCGTTGGATTCATACCAATTTTAGCTCTAAATCAAAAGTTAAATACGATTTAGTGCGGATATGTCAAGTTGATTATTCTAAACAGATCACTGGTTCTCATTGATTAATGGCGTATAAATGAAGCATAATCCATGGCATCACCTTGTCTGGGATGTATTGGATTACTTGAACGCTTTGTCGTAGCTATTTCTATGTTAAATTTTATCATAATATAGAAAATTGAGCTAGCTTAACGTGGACATTGGATTCGTGTTATTTTAAACTATAAATCAAAATTATGGACGATTTAGTGCGGACATGTCAAGTTGATCGGCCAGTTATAATGATCATTCTAAACTGATCAATGGTGCTCCTTGAGTAAAGATTTATAAATGAAGCATAATGCATGGCATTACTTAAAGGCTTTGTCATAGCTATTTCAATCTCAAATGTTGTCATAATATAGAAAATTGAGCTAGCTTAATGTTGGCGTTTGATTCGTGTGTTCTGAACTCTAAATCAAAAGTTATGGACAATTTCGCGTGGAAATTTCAAGTTGATCGGCCAGTAAAATGAACATTCTAAATTGATCATTGGTGCTCCTTGAGTAAATGTTTATAAGTGAAGCATAATGTATGCCATAACGCAGTTTGGGATACACTGGATTTTTTTGATGCTTTTTGCAATTATTTCCTTATCAAATGTTGTCACAATATGGAAAACGGAGCTAGCTTAACGTGGGCGGTTGTCTCATACCATTTTGAGCTCTAATTCAAAGGTTGAGGATGGTTAAATGCGGACATGTCAAGTTAATCAGCTAGTTAAAATGATCATTGGTTCTCCTTAAGTAAAAGGCTTATAAATGAAACATAATGCATGGTATGAAGCAGTTTGGATTGATTGGATTACTTGGAGGCTTTGTCATAGCTATTTCAGTCCTAAATTTTGCTATAATATATCATATTGAGAGAGCTTAACGTGGGCGTTGGAATCATGTCATTTTGAACTCTAAATCAAAAGTTGATTGGCCAATTAAAGTGATCATTCATAAATCATCATTAGTTCTCCTTGAGCCCTAGGCTTATAAATGAAGCATAATGCATGGCATCACGCAGTTTTGGATACATTGGATTACTTCAAAGTTTTGTGGTAGCTGTTTAAGTCTTAAATGTAGTCAGAATATAGAAAATTGAGCTAGCTTAACGTAGGTTGTGGATTCATGTCATGTTAAGCAAAGGTTTACAAATGAAGCATAATGCATGGCATCACGAATTTTGGGATAGATTTGATTATTTGGAGGCTTTTTCATAGCTATTGTGATATTAAATTTGGTAAAAATATTGAAAATTGAGCTAGTTTAACGTGGGTGTTGCATTCGTATCATTCTGAACTCTAAATGAAAAGTTACAGACGATTTAGTTCAGAAATTTCATGTTGATCGACCAGTTAAAATGATCATTATAAACTGATCCTTGGTGCTCATTCACTATAGGCTTATAAATGAAGCGTAATGCATGGAATCACGCAGTTTGGGACACATTGGATTACTTGGAGGATTTTTCGTAGCTCTTTCAGTCTCCAATGTTTTCACAATAAGGAACATTGAGTTAGCTTAACGTGGGCATTGGATTCATGCCATTTTGAGCTCTAAATCAAACGTTAAGGACGACTTAGGGCGGACATCTCAAGGTTATCGGCCAGTTAAATGATAATTCTAAACTGATCATTGGTGCCTCTTGAGTAAAGGCTTATAAACGAAGCATAATGCATTACATCACTCAGCTTGGGATTTATTGGATTACTTGGAGGATTTGTCGTAACTCTTTCATTCTCAAATGTTGGTGTGGGTGTTGGATTCATGTCATTTTGAGCTCTAAATCAAATGATAATGACGATTTAGTGCGGACATATCAAGTTTATCAGCTAGTTAAAATGATCATTCTAAACAGATCTTTGGTGCTCATTCAGCAAGGGTTAACAAATAAAACATAATGCTTGGTATCACGCAGTTTGGGATAGGTTGGATTACTTGGAGGCTTTTCCGTAGCTATTTGGGTATTAATTTTTTCTTAATATAGAATATTCAGCTAGTTTAATGTGGGCGTCTACACGTGTAATTCTTAACTCCAAATCAAAAAGTAAAACGATTTAGTGTGGACATGTAAAGTTAATCGGCTATTTAAATTGCTCATTCTAAACTGATCATTGGTGCTCATTGAGCAAGGGTTCAGAAATGAAGCATAATGCATGGCATCACACAGTTTCTGTTACGTTGGATTACTTGGATGATTTGTCGTCACTATTTCAGGCCTCAATGTTCTCACAATATAGAAAATTGAGCTATATTAACGTGGGCATTGGATTCATGTAATTTTGAGCTCTAAATCAAATGTTAAAGACGATTTAGTGTGGACATGTCAAGTTGACATGCTATTTAAAATGATCACTCTAAGCTAATCATTTGTGCTCATTGAGTAAAGGCTTATAAATGAAGGATAATGCATGGCATCGCGCAATTTGGGATGGATAGGATTACTTGGACACTTTTTCAGAGCATTTTTGGTCTTAAATTTTGTCACCATATAGAAAATTCAGCTAGCTTAACGTGGGCGTTGTATTCGTGTCATTTTGAATTCCAAATCAAAAGTTACATAAATTTTGATGTGGACATGTCAAGTATATCGGCTAGTTAACTTGATCATTCTAAACGGATCATTAGTGCTCATTGAGCAAAGGTTTACAAATGAAGCATAATGCATGGCATCACGCAGTTTGGGATAAATTGGATTACTTGGAGGTATTGTTGTAGCTCTTTAAGTCTCCAATGTTGTCATAATATAGAAATTTGAGCTTGATTAACGTGGGCGCTAGATTCGTGTCATTCTGAACTCTAAATCAAGAGTTATGGTTGATTTAGTGTAGAAATGTCATGTTGATCTGCTAGTTAAAATGATTATTCTAAATTAATCATTGGTGCTCCTTGAGTAAAGGCTTATAAATGAAGCCTAATGCATGGCATCACGCAGTTTATGATACATTGGATTAATTGGAGGCTTAGTCGTAGCTCTTTTAGTCTCAAATGTTCTCACAATATTGACAATGGAGCTAGATTAATGTGAGCGTTTGATTTATATCATTTGGAGCTCTAAATCAAATGTTAAATACTATTTAGTGTGAAAATGACAAGTTGATCAGCTAGTTAAAATGATCATTCTAAACTGATTATTGGTGCTAATTGAGCAAAGGTTTAGAGATGAAGCATAATGCATGGCATCGTGTAGTTATGGCTAGATTGGATTACTTGTAGCCTTTGTCATAGCTAATTCCGTCTTAAAATTTTTGCAATTTAGAATATTGAGCGAGCTTAACGTGGGTGTTGGATTCGTGTCATGCAGAACTCTAAATCAAAAATTACTAACGATTTACTACGGACATGTCAAGTTTATCAGCTAGTTAAATTGATCATTCTAAACTAATCATTGGTGCTCATTAAGTAATGCATAACTAAAGCATAATGCATGGCAAGACGCAGTTCGGGAGAGATTGGATTACTTGTAGGCTTTGTCGTAGCTATTTTGGTCTTAAATTTGGTCACAATATAAAATATTGAGCTACCTTAATCTGGGCGTTGGATTCATGCCATTCTAAACTCGAAACCAAATGTTACTGACGATTTAGTGCGGACATCTCAATTTTCTAGGCTAGTTAAATTGATAATTCTAAACTGATCATTGTGTTCATTGAGCAAAGGTTTACAAATGAAGCATAATGCATGTCATAATGCAGTTTGGTATACATTGGATTACTTGGAGGCTTTGTCGTAGCTCTTTCCGTCTCAATGTTGTCACAATATTGAAAATTGATCTAGATTAACTTGGGCATTGAAAATTGATCTAGATTAACGTGGGCATTTTGAGCTCCAAATCAGATATTTAAGACGATTTAGTGCGGACATGTCAAGTTGATCAACTAGTTAAAATGATCATTCTAAGCTGATCATTAGTGCTCATCAGTAAAGGCATATAATGAAGCATAATGGATGACATCACGCAATTTGGGATAGAATGTATTACCTGAAGGGTTTGTAATAGCTATTTTGGTCTTTATTTTTGTCATAATATAGAATATTGAGCTAGCTTAACGTGGGCGTTAGATTCGTGTCATTCTGAACTCTAAATCAAAAATAATGGACGATTTAGTGCGGATATAAGTGATCATTAGTGCTCCTTGAGTAGAGGCTTATAAATGAAGCATAATGAATGGCATCACACAGTTCAGGATAGATTGGTTTACTTGAACGCTTATTCGTAGCTCTTTCAGTCTCAAATGTTGTCACAATATATAAAATTGAGCTAGCTTAACATTTGTGTTGGATTCGTGTCATTTTGAACTCTAAATAAAATATTATAGACGATTTAGTGTGTACATGTCAAGTTTATCGGCAAGTTAAAATTATCATTCTAAACTGATCATTGGTGCTCCTTTAGTAAAGACTTATAAATGAAGCATAATGCATGACATCACGCAGTTTGGGATACATTGAATTATTTAGAGGTTTTCTTGTAGCTGTTTTGGTCTAAAATTTTGCCACAATAAAAAAAATTAAGATAGCTTACTGTGGGGATTTGATTCATGTCATTCTGAACTCTACATGAAAAGTAATGGAAGATTTAGTGCACACATGTGAAGTTTATCGGCTAGTTAATTTGATCATTCTAAACTGATCATTGGTGCTCATTGAGCAAAAGTTTACGAACGAAGCATAATGCATGGCATCATGCAGTTTGGCATAGATTGGATTACATGGTCGCTTTCTCGTTGTTATCTCGGTCTTAAATTTTATCACAATTTATAAAATGGAGTTATCTTAACTTTAAAATGATCATTCGAGAAATGTGAAGAATTGAAAGAAAAGCATGAGAAGATGAGAAATGTCTTAGACTTCTGGAGAATAATCTCCTAAGAGTTTTTTCATATATTGAGTCTTTACAGCCTTTTTATAGAGAATTTACAATGTGAACACAAAACAAAAACGAATTTAAACTTGTGGATGAGCTTGAATAGAGGAGAACCAATGAGAAGAGATGCCTTGTAGGTCAAGATAGGTCTTATTTGATTTTCATATGTCAATACTCCCCCTCAAGCTAAAGACTTTGGAATCACCCTAAAGTCTTAAGCGGGAACCCAAGGCAACACCTCATTAAAAACCTTATTAAGGAAAACCACTTGGGACAAAACCTTAATAAGGGAAAAAGAGTGTGTTGCTCTTGGATTAGAGGACCTTTGATCATGGATGTGATAAATCAACAAGCCCAAGTTTGCTAAAGATGTTCTTGCAAACTTTGAGACTTGCTGCCTTTGTGAAGATGTCAGCTAGTTGGTCTTCACTACTTGTATAACATGGCAGAATGGTTCCATCTTGAACTTTCTCCCTAACCTTATGGCAATCGATCTCTATGTGCTTGGTCCTCTCGTGAAACACTGAGTTTGAAGCTATGTGAATGGCTGCCTGATTATCACAATGGAAGGTAATTGGCCCTGGTTGTTCAATACCAAAGTCTTTCAAGAGCGCTTTGAGCCAAGTTACTTCATTTGTCAGCTTCCTCATAGCCCTATATTCTGCTTCAGCACTAGAACATGATACCACCTTCTGCTTCTAGTCTTCCAAGTGACTAAGTTCCCACCAATGAAGGTGCAATACCCAGTGGTTGATTTCCTATCCACCCTATCACCAGCCCAATCCGCATCACAATACCCGACAATCTCAGTGTTCCCATTCTTGCCCATCCATATGCCTTGACCAGGAGATCCTTTGATGTATCTAAGGATCCTTTCTACCATGCTCCAATGATACACAGTAGGTTTTTGCATATGTTGACTCACTTGATTCACAGCAAAACACAAGTCTGGTCGTGTGAGGGTGAGGTAGATCAGCTTCCCAACTAGTCTTCTATACTGAGAAACATCCTTAAATAACTCATCAGCTTTCTCCCCCTTTCCGTTGACCTTGTAGCCATCTTCAAGAGGAGTTTTGGCCGGTTTAGCCCCAAGCATTCCCATCTCTGTCAACAGATCAAGAGCATACTTTCTTTGGGATAGAAAGAGCCCTTCCTGAGACCGACACACTTCAATACCCAAGAAGTACTTCAACTCTCCAAGATCCTTGATGTCAAATGATCTGTTTAAGAAGGCCTTTGTGGACTGAATTCCTTCCTTATCATCTCCTGTGATGATAAGGTCATCCACATAAACCAAGACCGCCACGATTCCTTTGGGGTTTTGACGAGTGAACAAAGTATGATCTGAATGGGATTTCCTAAACCCATTATCAGTAAGTATCGAGCTTAATTTGTGATACCAGGCCCTTGGTGACTGCTTCAACCCATATATTGCCTTCCTAAGTCTTAGAACCTGTCCCTCTTTGCAAAGATCTTCAAGGCCTGGTGGTGGAGTCATATACACTTCCTCTTCAAGTTCTCCTTGTAGGAATGCGTTCTTCACATCCATTTGCCATAAGTCCCAAGTCAGATTCAAAGCTAGTGAAAGAACAACCCTTACAGTGTGTAGCTTAGCCACCGGTGCAAATGTATCTGTATAGTCCTCTCCATATGTCTGAGTGAAACCTCTTGCAACTAGACGTGCCTTGTACCTTTCTATGTCCCCATTGCTCTTATACTTGATGGTGAACACCCACTTGGAACTCACAGCCTTCTTGCCTTTGGGAAGTTCTTGTATACTCCATGTATGATTCCTTTCCATAGCTCCCTTCTCATCTCTTACTGCATCTAACCATTCTTTCTTGCTCTTAGCTTCTTCATAAGTCCTTGGAATCTGACTTTGTTCAATCTTTCCAAGGAATGCTTGATGACTAGATGGCAAGAGGTCAAGGGAACAAACAGTTTGTATGGGATGAGCCACGGCCTGGTTGTTGTAGAAGACCCTAGTGTTTACCCAATTGGATGGGTCTTTCCTAAGTCTAGTACTCCTCCTTAGCTCCTGAACAGGTGGTGCAGCCTCCTCTACAACCGTTTCCTCTTCCATTTGGTGAATAGGTTCCTCTATACCCACTTCCAAGTCATCTTGTTCTTGGTTTTGGGCCACAGGTTCTTCTTGGATTGGAGTTGGTTCTTGAGTTACCACCCCTTGTTCATTCTCTTGGGTATCTTGTGAACTACTTGGGGTTCTTTCTTCTTCGTGTCTTGAATCCTTTGGCAGATCATTTCCCAAATGATTCAAGAGAAACCTCAAACTCGTAGCCAAATCAGAAGGTGACCTTGAGAGATCCTTCAATCCTTCCCAATCTTTCTGATCATAATAGCCTTGTTCTTCTATGAACTTGACATCTCTAGACACATATGTCCTGTTGTTGCTCGGATCATAGCACTTATAACCCTTTTGTGTTGTCGAATATCCAAGGAACATACACTTGATGCTCTTTGCCTCCAACTTGTTTCTTAGATCACCTGGAACATACACAAAGCACACACACCCAAATACACGTAAATGATCAATGGAAGGTTTAGTTTTATTGAGTACCTCAAATGGGGATATGTCTTGCAAGACTTTGGGTTGAATCCGATTGATGAGGTAGCAAGCAACCAAGACTGCATCTCCCCAAAAACTTTTAGGAACATTGGTATGAAACATCATGGATCTTGCTACTTCCATTAAGTGTCGGTTCTTCCTTTCAGCAACTCCATTTTGCTGTGGTGTGTGTGGGCAGCTAGTTTGATGTAGTATTCCATGTTTGTTTAAGTGAGCTTTGAATCTTTGACTTGTGTATTCCCCTCCATTATCTGATCTTAACACTTTGATCTTGGCATTGAATTGATTAGTAACATAATTATGAAAGTTTATAAATGCCTCATAAACCCTATCTTTAGATGGAAGTAATGTAACCCATGTATATTTTGATTTCTCATCTATAAAGGTCACAAAGTATTTATTCCTATCTCTAGACATGCAAGGTGAGGTCCAAACATCGGAATGTACTAAATCAAAGCAATGCTCATAAATTGTAGACAATTTAGGGAAAACAACACGACAATGTTTGCCAAGGATACAAGCCTCACAAACTGAGTGATCATAAGCAACATTAGGCATTATTAAGCTTAAAACACGAGCATGAGGATGTCCTAATCTAGCATGCCATAAGACATCTTTATTAGCAAAAACACAGGATTTGAAAGCTAATGAATCCGAATTGCTTGGAGGAGTGTCCTCAAGAACATAGAGCTCATCTTGAGTCTCACACTTCCAAGTATCTTACAACTCTTAATATCTTGAAAGTAAACATTGTTAGGCCCAAAAGTAACATTGCAATTCAGGTCTTTAGTAGCCCTTTTAACTGAAACTAGATTTGACTTAAACTTAGGTACAAAGAAAGCATTACTTTCTTTGTGAAATAGTCTTAATTTTCTGGTTCCTTCAATTGGAATACCCTTACCATCAGCTATAGTTACTTGTCCTAGACATGGTTCAATGTTCTTTAACAACCTAGCATTGCTAATCATATGGTGAGAAGCACCCGAATCCACTACCAACTTATGATCTGGTTTATCAAGCAATTTATGGGAGTAGAGTGTACTACCGGAGAGTTTTGAGGCATAGGCCTTGATGAGATCCTCCAAGTCACTCTTCTTAACATACTAAATGGATAAATTCTTAGCTAGCTGCTCTCCTTGGTTGGATGAACTTGCCGGTTCAGTCACAACCTTTTGAGAGATGTTAGCCTTTGAATCCTTGAACCAGTTTGGCTTGAGGTGAGGATGAAGTATCCAGCACTTGTCCTTGATGTGGCCATTCCTCTTACAATGCTCACACATCACACTCTTCCTATCCTCTTGCTTAAACATGCTTTTGTTGGCCATGACTAGTTCTCCTTTACCACCAAACAAACTAATGTTGCCTTGCTCCTTTTGAATCCGTGAGCACACCTCTTTGAAATCAGAGAGTTTTGGCTCTCTCAGGATGGACTTAATCACATCCTTAAAGGCTGGATTGAGGTTGAGAAGGAGCCCAAATATCTTGTCTTGTTCCTTCCTTTCATTAAGCACCTTTGGATCCATAGAACTTGGTCTCAACATTTCAAGCTCGGACCATGTTGACTGGAACTTGCCTAGGAATTTTGTGAACTCCATATCCTCTTGGTGTAGATCATTGAGAGCCTTCTTAACCTCATACACACGGCTGAGGTTTGAAACATCCCCATACACCCTCTTGAGAGTCTCCCAAAGAGACTTGGAGGTTTCACAATGTGAATAAGCTTCAAGAATGGATGGGTCCAATGAATTTTGGAGGAATTTAAGGACTGATTGATCTTCTTGGAACCACCTAGCTTCTTCTTTTCTTGTTGCCTCATCCTTCTTCTCCTTTGGATCATCTATAGATGGAGTATTATCCTCCAAGATGTGATTCCAAAGTCCTTTGCCACAAATGGTTGTCTTGATGGTTTTTAACCATAATATGTAGTTCAAGCCTTTGAGAACTACTGGTATCACCGTAGGTTTCAGGCTGGAACTGATTTGAACTGTATCCTCCATTGTTAGGGTTTAAAGAGCTCAAAGGAAGCAGCTTTTATGGTTGAATAAACCTGTGAGTTTTTAGTTTAAAGACTGAGAGATTTTTGACAGAATTTTAGATTAGAAACTGAGAGATTTGAGTAGAAAAGATGAGAGAATGATCTTATGCTCTGATACCATGAAAGAATATTGAGATTAGAGAGGAGAAATGTGAATAATTGAATCTGGAAACTCAAAGAGAAGTATGAGAAAATGAGAAATGTCTTAGACTTATGGAGAAGAATCTCCTAAGAGTTCTATCATACATTGAGTCTTTACAGCCCTTTTATAGAGGATTTACAATGTGAACACAAAGGAAAACGAATTCAAACTTGTGGATGAGCTTGAATAGAGGAGGACCTTGTCAACAACCAATGAGAAGAGAGGGGAAGACCTGCAAACTGTCTTATGAACGTTTGGTGTGCTTACCAAGGTTGTGTGCAGCAGGCATGACTGTTTGGTGGGGTTACCAAGACAGTGTGCAGCATGGACATGTCCTTTTCACCTTGATTCTTCTCCCAAGGCAGCTATTTAACAATTTTAACCATGTGGTTAATAATAACTCCCTCCTTTTTCTTTTCCCTTGTAATTCAAACTAAATTTTCGTGCTCACACTTGCCTTGTAGGAAAGATAGGTCTTATTTGATTTTCCTATGTCAATAAGGAGCACCAATGATTAGTTTAAAATAATCGTTTTAACTGGCAGATCATTTTGTCATGTCCGCACTAAATCTTCTGTAACCTTTGATTTAGAGTTTAGAATGACACGAATCCAAATGCCCACGTTAAGCTAACTCAATATTCTATATTATGACAAAATTTAGGACCGAAATAGCTACGTAAAAGTGTCCAAGTAAGCCTATGTTTCCCAAACTGGGTGATGCCATGTATTATGTTTCGTTTGTTAACCTTTGCTCGATGAGACCAAACGATCAGTTTAGAATGATCAATTTAACTGGCCAATCAACTTGAAATGTCTGTACTAAATCGTCTTTCACTTTTGATTCAAACTTCAGAATGACACGAATCCAACGCCCTTGTTAAGCTAGCTCAATTTTCTATATTGTGACAAAATTTAGGACCGAAATAGCTACGAAAAAATCTCCAAGTAAGCCAATCTATCCCGAACTGCCTAATGCCATGCATGATGCCTCATTTATAAACCTTTTTTCAGTGAGCACCAATGATCAATTTAACTGGCCGATCCACTTGATATGTCCGCACAAAATCGTATTTAAGTTTTGATTCAGAACTCAGAATGACACAAATCCAACGCCCATCTTAAGCTATCTCAATTTTCTATATTGTGACAAAATTTAAGACAGAAATAGCTACGACAAAGTCTCCAAGTAATCCAATCTATCCCAAAATGTGAGATGCCATGCATTATCCTTCATTTGTAAACCTTTGCTCAATTTAGAACCCATTATCAATTTAGAATGATCATTTTAACTAGTTGTTCAACTTGACATGTCCGCACTAAATGGTTTTAAACTTTTTAGTTAGAGCTTCAAATGACATGAATCCAATGCCCACGTTAAGGTATGTCAATTTTCTATATTGTGAAATCATTAGAGACTGAAAGAGCAGGCCAAATCCTGAAAGTAATCCAATCCCTCCTATATTGTGTGATGCCATGCATTATGCTTCATTTACAGGCCTTTACTCAAGGAGCACCAATGATCGGTTTAGAATAATCATTTTAACTGGCCGATCAACTTGTCATGTCCGCACTAAATTGTCTTTAACTTTTGATTTAGATTTGAAAATGAAAATGATCAAATGCCCACGTTAAGCTAGCTCAATTTTCTATATTGTGAAAAAATTTAGGACCGAACTAGCTATGACAAAGTCTGCAAGTAAGATGCATGATTCCATGCATTACGCTTCAATTGTAAACTTTTGCTCGATGAGCTTCGATGATCAGTTTAGAATAATCATTTTAACTGCAAGATCAACTTGACATGTTCGCACTAAATCAAAGTAAACCACTCTATATTAAACAGCGTGATGCCATCCATTATGCTTCATTTATAAGCTTTTACACTAGAAGAACCAATGATCAGTTTAGAATAATCACTTTAACCTGCCGATCAACTTGACATATCTGCACTAAATCATCTGTAACTTTTGATTTAGAGTTCAACAACGCCCACGTAAAGCTACCTCAATTTTCTATATTGTGACAAGATTTAGGACTAAAATAGCTACTAGAAAGTCTCCAAGTAAGCCAATCTATCCCAAACGTGATATCATGCATGATGCTTCATTTGTAAACCTTTCCTCAATGAGCACCAATGATCAGTTTAAAATGATCAATTTAACTGGCCGATCAACTTGATATGTCTGCAGTAAATCGTCTTTACCTTTTGATTTAGAGTTCAGAATAACACGATTCCAACGTCCAAAGTGTCCAAGTAATGAAACCTATTCCAAAGTGCGTGATGCCATGCATTATGCTTTAATTGTAAACCTTTTCTCAATGAGCACCAATTATCAGTTTAGAATGATCATTTTAACTAGCTGATCAACTTGACTGTCCGCACTAAATTTTCTTTAACTTTTGATTTAGAGATCAAAATGACATGAATCCAACGCTCACGTTAAGCTTGCCCAATTTTCCATACTGTGTTAACATTTGAGATTAAAAGAGCTAGGCAAAGCCGCAAAGTAATCCAATCTATCGTAAATAGCATGCATTATGCTTCATTTATAAGTGTTTACCTAAGGAGCACCAATAATCAGTTTAGAATAATCATTATTACTAGGCGATCTACTTGACATGTCTGGACTAAATCGTATATAACGTTTGATTTAGAATTCATAATGACACGAATCCAATGTCCACTGTAAGCTAGCTCAATTTTCTATATTATGACAAAATTTAGCACCAAAATAGCTATGACAAAGTCTCCAAGTAAGCCAATCTATCCCAAACTGCGTGGTGCCATGCATGATGCTTCATTTGTAAACCTTTCCTTAATGAGCACCAATGATCAGTTTAGAATGATCAATTTAACTGGCCGATCAACTTGAAATGTCCACACTAAATCTTCATTAACTTTTGATTGAGAGTTCATAATGACACGAATCCAATGTCCTCGTTAAACTAGTTCGATTTTCTGGATTGTGACAAAATTTAAAACAGAAATAGCTACGACAAAGTCTGCAACTAATCCAATCTATCCCAAAATGCGTAATGCCATGCATTATACATTATTTGTAAACCTTTGCTTAATAAGCACCAATGATCAATTTATAATGATCAATTTAACTGGACGATCAACTTGACATGTCCACACTAAATCATCTTTAACTTTTGATGTAGAGCTCAAAATGAGATGAATCCAACACACACAATAAGCTAGCTCAATTTTCCATAAAATTACAGCATTTTTTACTAAAAGAGCTAGGCAAAGCCTCAAAGTAATCCAATCTATCCTAAACTGCATGATCCTTCATTTGTAAACCTTTTCTCAATGAGAACCAGTGATCAATTTAGAATGGTCAATTTAATTGGCCGATCAACATGACATGTCCACACAAAATCGTCTTTAAGTCTTGATTCAGAATTCGGAATGACACAAATCCAACGCCCATGTTAAGCTAGCTCAATTTTCTATATTGTGACAAAATTTGAAACCAAAATATCTACGAAAAAGTCTCCAAGTAATTCAATCTATCCAAAAATGTGTGATGCCATGCACTATACTTAATTTGTAAACCTTTGCTCAATGAGAACCCATTATCATTTTAACTAGGTGATCAACTTGACATGTCCGCACTAAATGGTCTTTAGCTTTTTATTTAGAGCTCCAAATGAAATGAATCCAGCGCCTACGTTAAGCTAGATCAATTTTCTATATTGTGAAAATTTTCTGACAGAAATAGCTACGAAAAAGCCTCCAAGTAATACAATCTATCCCAAACGGCGTGATGCCATGCATTATGCTTCAATTGTAAACCTTTGCTCAATGAGAACGAATTAAAAGTTTAGAATGATCATTTTAACTAGCTGATCAACTTGACATGTGATGCCAGGAACAAGAGGACTTGTTCGAGCAAGGGGAACTGCTGGAGAGACTCTAGCTGGATGTACAGCACTTTCTAGAGACTCAAGAGTGATGGGTTGATGGTGACCCTTCAACTGGCTGTAGAGCACTTTCTGGAGGATATAAGTGAGGATTGAGTAGAGAGGTGGATCGAGAGACGCCACACAGATTATGGAAGGTCTGTGATAAGTCTAGAGCACTCAAGCTTCAAGGATTCTCACACAAGAAGGCTGGAGGCGTCAGCTCCTTTCAAAGGAAGAAAAACTAGGTTTTTATTTCATAAAACTTAAGTGATTACATGCTGAGATGAGACTTTATATACTAGTCCAGCAGCAGGTGCCTTCTAGGGCTGAAAATACATTATAATGAAAGGACTAAAGCAAAAATAACAACAAGACATTAGGACCTAATGACAACTAAAAGACTCTTAAACTTAACAGTCACATTCCTGCAAAAACAAGCAAATAAACATGTTAATTCAAACATAAGAATTTTAAATACGCACCTTGGTCTCTTGTAGCTCCTTATAATGCCTTCTTAAGTTTGTTTAGCAATGATGAACAAGGTTGTATCTCTGAAGCCTTGTAAAGCTGGAAGGAGTGAAATTGTGGTAGTCTTTAGTTGTTCATAGTCTCCTTCTTCTAATTCTTTAGTAAGTTCAGCTTCATGGAGTCCTCCATCTTCTATGATTGTTATGAGACTCTCTATAGACTTGTTGAACATCTTACTAAGGTTTCTTGTGCCTGATCTTGTTCTTGGAGCTTGTCTCATAATAGGTATATTAATGGGATCTTCCTCAGCTTCTAGTGAGCTAGTATCGATGTCCTCATCATCTCCTCCCTCTTGAAAAGGTTCTGTCCTCAGAACAGGTACATCTGCATGAAAAGGAGCAAGATCAATAATATTAAAAGTAGGAGATATGTCTTTTCGGTGTTTATCTGCATTTCTTTTGTACTGCTCGGTTCTCTTTTCCAAGTTTTCCTTGACCTTTTGATGAATCTCCTTAACATAATCTGCCCTGGTTTCTCCTTCACTAGACATAACATCTTGAGGTAAAGGTATAAGATCCAGTGGGGTAGTAGGAGTAAATCCATAAACCACTTCAAAAAGAGAAAGTTTAGTTCCTGAATATTCAGCATGATTATAAGCAAACTCAATGTAAGGTAAGCAAGACAACCAGTTTCTTAGATTCTTACCGACCGTGGCTCTCAACAATGTTGAAAGAGTTCGGTTTACTACCTCTGTTTCACCATCGGTCTTTGGGTGGCAAGTCGTTGAGAAGAGCAGCTTAGTTCCCAACTTTTTCCATAATGTCTTCCAGAAATGACTTAGAAATTTGGTGTCACGATCTGAAACGATTGTTCTGGGAACTCCATGTAGGCGCACTACTTCTTTAAAAAAAGATCAGCTATTTGTGTAGCATCATTAGTCTTGTTACATGGTATAAAATGAGCCATCTTTGAGAACCTGTCTACAACTACAAAGATAGAATCCTTGTGGTTGATCTTCGGCAGACCAAGGGCAAAGTCCATAGAGATATCTACCCAAGGTAGGTTAGGAATGGGCACAGGCATATAACAACCATAGGGGTGTGACCTGGAGTTTGCTTTCAAGCAAGTGATGCACTTAGCACAGAATCTTTCAACATCTCGTTTTAGATGTGGCCAGTAGAAATGTTCCATAAGTACACTCAATGTCTTATCTCGACCAAAATGACCCATGAGTCCTCCTCCATGAGCTTCTCCAATCAATAGTTCTCTCATTGATCCCTGAGGAATACAAAGACGCTTTTCCTTAAAAAAGAATCCATCATGTTGATAAAACATACCAAATGCAGCCTTGCTGGTCTCCTTAAACAGTTCTTAAAAATCTGGATCAGTTTCATACATTGCCTTGATGTGTTCATATCCCATAATCTTAGCTTCCATTGTGCTGATGAGAGCATGTCTCTTTGATAAAGCATCAGCCACAACGTTATCTTTACCTTTCTTATATTTGATCACATAGGGAAAAGTCTCCACAAACTCAAGCCACTTTGCATGCCTCTTCTTAAGCTTAGTTTTTCCTCTTAAGTGCTTGAGCGTCTCATGATCTGTATGAATAACAAACTCCTTTGACAGTAGGTAATGTTGCCAAGTTTCAAGAGACCTTACCAAAGCATAGAGCTCCTTATCATATGTGAGATAGTTAAGTGAAGCTCCACTAAGTTTCTAACTGAAGTAAGCCACTGGTTTTCCTACTTGCATTAGGACAGCTCCTATACCTGTTCTAGAAGCATCACATTCAATTTCAAAGGTTTTATCAAAGTTAGGAAGTACCAAAACAGGTGCATGTGTGAAGCTATCTTTCAGCTTGTTGAATGCCTTCTCTTGTGCTGGTCCCCATTTGAACTCCACGTTCTTCTTAATTACTGAAGTGAGTGGTGCAGAAACAGTACTAAAGTCTTTGACAAATCTTTTATAGAAACTAGCCAATCCATGGAAACTCCTCACATGTCCGATTGTTGTTAGGGTTGGCCAATCTTGAATTGCTTTGATCTTTTCTTCATCGACCTTTAAGCCCTGAGAACTTACAACAAATCCTAGGAATACAACTTGATCAGTGCAGAAAGTACATTTCTTAAGGTTAGAATAAAGGTTTTCAGCCTTAAGCGTTTCAAGTACCTGCTCAAGATGTTGTAAGTGATCTTCAAGATTAGAGCTATAGATTAGAATGTCATCAAAATAAACTACTACGAACTTATAGATAAATGCTCTTAGGACGTGGTTCATGAGTCTTATGAAAGCACTTGGAGCGTTTGTGAGTCCAAATGGCATGACTAGCCATTCATACAATCCTTGTTTGGTTTTAAACGCTGTCTTCCATTCATCACCTTCTTTCATTCTCACCTGATGATATCCACTTCTTAGATCAATTTTTGAGAAGATAGTTGCTCCATTGAGTTCATCTAGCATGTCATCAACTCTTGGAATTGGATGTCGGTATTTGACAGTGATATTGTTGATTGCTCTACAATCAACACACATTCTCCAAGTTCCATCTTTCTTAGGCACTAGAAGAACAGGAACAGCGTCTTTCCAGCTCCTTTTGCTTCTTCTAAAGTATTCTTCAACAGATTTAGAACCTTGAGTTAGTTTTCTAAATTTTTTCTGCAACTTTCTGTAGTAGTATGCAGGGACATATCTCCTCCTTAGTTGGAACCTCATGTCTTCCTAAGTAGTGATCTGACCATGTCTATGTCTTCTTCTTTCAGACACATCTCTGTCCCACCAAGCTAGAGCGCTTTCAGTGAGTTGAGCAGCTGATAGAGACACTTTTCTCTGATCTGAGTAGCTGTAATACTCAAATATGTATTCCATACACCTTTCCCAATCAAGGTAGGCATCTGGATTAACCTTTCCAGCAAAGGTTGGTGCTGTGAGCTTTACGTCTCTGTTTCCATGCCAAGATTCTTCTACTCTATCTCTGTCACGTTGATATTGTCTTCTTGGTCTATGATTATGATCAGGTTCTGGTGGAAAATCATCTTCTAAGTCAGGTATTTCATCCTCCTCATTATTCACACGTTGGGCATTCGCATTTCTGATAGGATTTCTGCGAATTGGTTGTGGTTGTTCTACTCTTGTCATGCGATCTCCTAGGTTCTGAAGTTGAATCTGAATAGCAGCAAGCATCTGCGCAACATTCACATCTACTGGTTCTCCCATAGTCACACAATCTGTCTCACACTAAACAAACAGATCAAGTGCAAAAGAAGTCGAATACACACAATCAAAAACAACTTAAAATGGACAGAACTAGTTGTAGCAGCAAAGGAAGTCGAATAGACACAATCAAAACAATTGAAAATCAAGAAATCTAGTTGCAACAGCAAAGGAAGTCAAATAGACACAATCAAAAACAACTAAAAATTGATAGATCTAGTTGCAGCAGCAAGGAAGTCGAATAGACACAATCAACACAACAGAAAACTGACAGATCTAGTTGCAGCAAAACAAGCTATCAACAACTAATGATGTTACTGGATTCTAACACACACAAAAAAACATAGTGGGGTTCGGTTGTTATGGGTTTTATGAAGAGATGCAGTTTGACAGCAAGTTAACAAAGAAATGACGGAGTAAAAACGAAAACGGGGGTAGATAAACCTGAATAGGAGTGATTAAGCTCTGATACCAGATGATGCAGGAACAAGAGGACTTTTTCGAGCAAGGGGACCTGCTGGGGAGGCTCTAGTTGGTTGTACAACACTTTCTAGAGACTCAGGAGTGATAGGTTGATAATGACCCTTCAGCTGGCTGTAGAGCACTTTTTCGAGGATCTATGTGAGGATTGAGTAGAGAGGTGGATCGAGAGACGCCACACAGATTATGGAAGATCTGTGATAAGTCTAGAGTACTCAAGCTTCAAGGATTCTCACACAAGAAAGCTGGAGGCGTGAGCTCCTTTCAAAGGAAGAAAAACTAGGTTTTTATTTCATAAAACTTAAGTGATTACATGCTGAGAAGGGAATTTATATAATAGTCTAGAAGCAGGTGCCTTCTAGGGCTGATAATACATTATAACAAAAATAACAACAAGACATTAGGACCTAATGACAAATAAAAGACTCTTAAACTTAACAGTCACATTCCTGTAATAACAAACAAATAAACTTTTTATTTCAAATATAAGAATTTTAAATACGTACCTTGGTCTCTTGTATCTCCTTATAATGCCTTCTTAAGTTTGTTTAGCAATGATGAATAAGGTTGTATCTCTGAAGCCTTGTAAAAGTGGAAGGAGTGAAATTGTTGTAGTATTTAGTTGTTCATAGTAATTCTTTAGTAAGTTCAGTTTCATGTAATCCTCCATCTTCTATGATTGTTATGAGACTCTCGATAGACTTGTTGAACATCTTACTTAGGTTTCTTGTGCCTGATCTTGTCCTTGGAGCTTGTCTCATAATAGGTATATTAATGGGATCTTCCTCAGCTTCTAGTGAGCTACTATTGATGTCGTGCATTTATTCTCAGCTTCCTCAACAGTGAGCTTCCTCGGATTCTAGTGACCTAGTATTGATGTCATCAAGTTGGGATAGATTGGAGTACTTGGAGGCTTTGCCGTAGTTATTTCGGTCCTAAATTTTGTCACAATATAGAATATTGAGCTAGCTTAACGTGGACATTGGATTCATGTCATTCTGAACTCTAAATCAATAGTTACGGACGATTTAGTGCAGACATGTCAAGTTTATCGGCTAGTTAAATTAATCATTCTAAACTGATCATCAGTGCTCATTGAGCAAAGGTTTACAAATGAAGCATAATGCATGGCATCATGAAGTTTTGGATAGATTGTATTACTTGGAGGCTCTGTCGTACCTCTTTCAGTCTCAAATATTGTCGCAATATTGAAAATTGAGCTAGATTAAAGTTGACGTTTGATTCATGACAATTTAGCCTCTAAATCAAATGTTACGGAAGATTTAGTGTTGACATGTCAAGTTGATCAGCTAGTTAAAATGATCATTTTAACTAATTCATTGGTGCTCATTGAGCAACGGTTTACAAATGAAGCATAATGCATGGCATCACGTAGCTTGGGATAGATTAGATAACTTGGAGGCTTTTTCATATGGTCATAAATTTAATCAAAATATAGAACACATAGTTAGCTTAACATGGACGTTGGATTGGCGTCATTCTAAACTCTAAATCAAAAGTTACAGACGATTTAGTGCGAGAATGTCAAGTTGATCGGCTAGTTAAAATGTACATTCTATACTGATCATTGGTGCTCCTTGAGTAAAGTCTTATAAATAAAGCATAAAGCATGACATCACAGAGTTTTGTATACATTTGATTACTTGGAGGCTTTGTTTTACCTATTTCGGTCATAAATTTTGTCACAAAGAATATTGAGCTACCTTAACGTGGGCGTTAGATTCATGTCATTCTGAATTCTACATCAAAAGTTACGGACAATTTAGTGGGGACATGTCAAGTTGATTGGCCAGTTAAAACGATCATTCTAAATTGATCATTGGTGCTCCTTGAGTAAAGGCTTATAAATGAAACATAATGCATGGCATCATGCAGTTTGGAATACATTGGATTACTTGGAGGTTTCGCCATAGCTATTCTGTTCTAAAATGTTGTCACAATATTAAAAATTGAGCTTGATTAACCTGGTCGTTGGTTTCATGTCATTTTAATCTCTAAATCCAATGTTGAAGAAGATTTAGTGAAGACATGTCAAGTTGATGAGCTAATTAAAATGACCATTCTAAACTGGTCATTAGTTTTTATTGAGGAAAGGTTTACAAATAAAGCATAATGCCTAGCATCATACATTTGGTATAGATTGGCTTATTTGAAGTCTTTGTCATAGCTATTTCGGTCTTAAAGTTTGTCACAATATATAATCTTGAGCTAGATTAACGTGGGTGCTGGATTCGTGTCATTCTGAACTTTAAATCAAAAGTTACAGAGGATTTAGTGTAGACATGTCAAGTTGATCGACCAGTTAAAATGATCATTTGAAACTTATCATTGGTGCTCCTTTAGTAAAGGTTTATAAATGAAGCATAATGCATGACATCACACAGTTTGGGATTCATTGGATTACTTAGAGGCTTTGTTGTAGATCTTTTAGTCTCAAATGTTGTCACAGGATTGAAAATTGAGTTACATTAACGTCGGCATCGGATTCATGTCATTTTGATCTCTAAATCAAATGTACCGGATGTTGCAGTGCGGACATGTCAAGTTGATCAGCTAGTTAAAATGATAATTATAAACTGATCATTGGTGCTCCTTGAGAAGGGTTATAAATGAAGCATAATGCATGGTATCACATATTTTGGGATAGATTGGATTACTTGGAGGGTCGTAGCTCTTTCGGTCTTAAATTTTGTCACAATATAGAATATTGACCTAGCTTAACGTGGGTGTTGGATTCGTGTCATTCTGAACTCTAAATCCAAAGATACAAAAGATTTAGTGCGGATATGTAAAGTTTATCGGCCAGTTAAAATGATAATTCTAAACTGATCATTAGTGCTCCTTGAGTAAAGGATTATAAATGAAGCATAATGCATGGCATCACGCAGTTTGGGATACATTGGATTACGTGGAGCCTTTGTCATAGCTCTTTAAGTCTCAAATGTTGTCACAATATTGAAAATTGAGATAGATTAACGTGGGCGTTGGATTCATGTCATTTTGAGCTCTAAATCAACTGTTAAAACGATTTAGTGCAGACATGTGAAGTTAATCAGCTAGTTAAAATGATCATTCAACATTGATCATTGCTGCTTATTGAAAAAAGATTTACAAATTAAACATAATGCATGACATCATGCAGTTTGGGATGGATTGGATTACTTAAAGGTTTTGTTGTAGCTCTTTCACCATCAAATGTTGTCACAATATTAAAAATTGAGCTAGATTAACATGGCCGCATGATTCATGTCATTTTGAGATCAAAATCAAACGTTAAATATGATTTAGGCGACATGTCAAGTTGATCAGCTAGTTAAAATAATCATTCTAAACTGATCATTGGTGCTTTTTGAGCAAAGGTTTACAAATGAAGCATAATGCATGGCATTATGCAGTTTGGGATAGATTGGCTTATTTGAAAGCTTTGTCATAACTATTCCGGTCTTTAATTTTGTAACAATATATAATATTTAGTTAGCTTAACGTGGGCATTGGATTTGTGTCATTCTAAAATTTAAATCAAGTACAGATGATTTAGTGCAAACATGTAAAGTTGATCGGCCAGTTAAAATGATCATTTTAAACTGATAATTGGTGCTCCTTTAGTAAAGGCTTATAAATGAAGCATAATACATGGCATCACGTAGTTTTGGATACATTGGATTACTTATAGGCTTTTTCGTAGCTATTTTAGTCTCAAATGTTGTCCCAGTATTAAAAATTGAGTTACATTAACATCGGCGTCGGATTCATGTCATTTTGATCTCTGAATCAAATGTAACAGATGTTGTAGTGCGGACATGTCAAGTTGATCAGCTAGTTAAAATGATAATTCTAAACTGATCATTGGTGTTCCTTCAGTAAAAGATTATAAATGAAGCATAATGAATGGCATCACACAATTTGGGATAGATTGGATTACTTGGAGGGTCGTAACTATTTCGGTTTTAAAATATATCACAATATTGAATATTGATCTACCTTAATGAGGGCATTGGATTCGTGTCATTTTGAGCTCTAAATCAATTATTATGGAAAATTTATTGCGGATATGTAAAGTTGATCAGCAAGTTAAAATGAGAATTCTATACAGATCATTGGCGCTCCTTGAGTAAAGGCTTATAAATGAAGCATATGCATGGCATCACGGAGTTTGGGATACATTGGATTACTTCGAGCCTTTGTCATATCTCTCTAAATCTCAAATGTTGTCACAATATTGAAAATTGAGGTACATTAATGTGGGTGTTGGATGCATGCCATTTTGAGCTCTAAATCAAATGTTAATGACGATTTAGTGTAGACATGTCAAGTTGATCAGCTAGTTAAAATGATCATTCTAAACTGATCATTGCTTCTTATTGAGCAAAGGTTTACAAGTGAAACATAATGTATGGCATCATGCAGTTTGGGATAGATTGGATTACTTAAAGCTTTTGTCGTAACTCTTTCAGTCTCAAATGTTGTCACAATATTAAAAATTG
>CM032165.1:20565591-20898030 GCA_018901935.1 Pugionium cornutum | reverse complement strand
AAAATAGCTACACACAAGCCTCCAAGTAATCCAATGTATCCCAAACTGCGTGATGCCATGCATTATGTTCCATTTAAAAGCCTTAACTGAAGGAGCACCAATAATCAGTTTAGAATGTTCATTTTAACTAGCAGATAAATATGACATGTACGCACTAAATCGTCTGTAACATTTGATTTAGAGTTCAGAAGGATACAAATCCAACGCCATCTTAATTAGCTAGCTCAATTTTCCATATTGTGACAACATTTGAGACTGAAAGAGCTACGAAAAAGCCTCCACCTAATCCAATGTATCCCATACGGCGTGCTCCCATGCATTATGCTTCATTTCTAAGCATTTACTCAAGGAGAACCAATGATCAGTTTAGAATAATCATTTTAACTGGCCGATCAATTTGACATGTCCACATTAAATCGTTCGTAATTCTTGATTTAGAGTTCAAAATGACACAAATCCAAAGCCCACGTTAAGCTAGCTCAATTTTTTGTAATGTGAAATATTTTAAGACCGAGTTAGATGTGGCAAAGCCTCCAAGTAATAAAATCTATATGCATTATGATTCATTTCTATGCCCTTACTCAATGAGCACAAATGATCAGCTTAAAATGATCAATTTAACAACCTGATCAACCTTACATGTCCGCACTACATTGTTCGTAACTTTTGATTTAAATTTCAAATTGACACGAATATAATGCCCATGTTAAGATAGTTTAATTTTCTATATTGTGACAACATTTAAGACTGAAAGAGCTACGACAAAGCCTACAAGTAATCTAATGTATCCCAAAATGTGTGATGCCCATCATTATGCTTCATTTATAAGTATTTACTCAAGGAGAACTAATTATCAGTTTAGAATTATCATTTTAACTGCCCGATCAACTTGATATGTCTGCACTAAATCATTCGTAACTCCTGATTTAGAGTTCAAAATGACACGAATCCAATGCCCATGTTAACCTAGCTCAATTTTCTATATTGTGACAAAATTTAAGACCAAAACAGCTACGACAAAGCCTCCAAGTAATCCAATCTATCCCAAACCGTTTTTCTAAATTGTGACAATATTTGAGACTAAAAAAGCTACGAAAAAAGCCTCCAAGTAATCCAATGTATCTCAAACTGCATGATGCCATGCGTTATGCTTCATTTATAAGCCTTTACTCAAGGGGCACCAATCACCAGTTTAGAATGATCATTTTAACTGGCCGATCAACTTGACATGTCAACACTAAATCGTCCGTAACTTTTGATTTAGAGTTCAGAATGACACGTATCCATCACCAACGTTAACCTGGCTCAATTTTCTGTATTTTGACATAATTTAACACCAAAATAGATGCGAAGAAGCCTCCAAGTAATCCAATGTATCACCAACTGCGTGATGCCATGCATTATGCTTCATTTATAAGCCTTTACTCAATGAGCACTAGTGATCAGTTTAAAATGATGTGAACCTCCCAAGGAATGCACTTCTGGATGTGGTTGAGAAGGGCTTTGCAACTGAATGAATCGAAATTCAATTTGTTCAAAGGTTGTGGATTGAAGGGTCACATAATAGCTGCGGAAAGACTACTGATTTACCTAAGATAGTAGCTTAGATATTACACAATAAGGCTACTAAATTTTGACTGAAGTATATTACACACCAACAATCAGATTAAGAAGAGAATCACTCTGAAACATAAGAAAAGAAGTTGTTTTTATTTGAAAAGTTGAATGATCAAGTTTACAACTGAAACCCCCTATTTATACTATAAGGGGACGTAAATATGAGGAGCGTACAACATTAAATTGGTTACAATTACAAGGGAAGACTTGACCAAAGACCTTGACCAAAGACCTTGACTTCATTAACTCTTATTTTGACTATGAATGTAGACACTTCCCCCCACCCCCCTTTGATGACGCCAATTTTGAACATTTTTAATTGAACTCCTTTTGATTTTAAACAACAAATTGGGCTGGTTGTAATGTGATTCATTTGCCTCATTAAAAACCTTACCAAGAAAACCCAATGGGAGAAAACTTGGATAAGGGAAAAGAGTACAAATGGATCACATACCCATTTGTATGCTGTCTTGAGCTTGTACTAAAATCACAGTGCTTTTAGGCACTTCTCCATTCAAGCTCAAGTGAATTTGTTGTGCATTCTCCTTTTTGAGCATGCTGCTGATTGCCTCTTTGAGTTTCTTGCCCTTGGCTCAGGTTAATGGTCCAGCTGGTAGTGCAAGAGCTTCTTCATGTGCTACTGGTTCATTCCTCGCCATGAGCTTCTCCTTTTGTGTGCTTTCCATGCTCGTATCATCCCCCTCCTTATGAAAAGGATTTGACCTCAAATCTGGTTCATCTGCAATGAAAGGCACAAGATCAAAAACATTGAAGCTTGAACTCACATTATACTTACCTTCAAAATCAATTTGGTAGGCGTTGTTGTTGATGTTCTGAACTATCTTGAAAGGTCCATCTATTCTGGGCATAAGTTTGGATTTCCTTTCAGCTGGAAATCTTTCTTTCTTCAAGTGAACCCACACAAGGTCTCCCACCTCAAATACCATTTCACATCTTCCTTTTGTTGGCCTTTCTTGCATATTGTTTGGTTCTGGCCTCAATATTCTTCCTTGCATTCTCATGGATCTGTTTAACAATCTCAGCTTTTCTTTTTCCATCAATACTAGCTCTTTCACTTAAAGGAAAAGGGGTTAGATCCAAAGGAAATAAAGGATTGAAACCATACACAATTTGAAAAGGAGAATACTTAGAAGCAGAATGTACATAATGGTTATATGCAAATTCAGCATGTGGTAAACATTCTTCCCATGTTCTTAGATTTTGTTTGATTAATGCACGCAATAAAGTAGACAAGGTTCCATTAACTACTTCAGTTTGACCATCCGTTTGTGGGTGACATGTTGTAGAGAATACCAACTTAGTTCCTAACTTAGACCAGAGAGTTTTCCAAAAGTAACTCAAGAACTTAGTGTCTCTATCAGAAACTATGGTCCTAGGCATTCCATGCACGCGAACTACCTCTTTAAAGAACAGATTGGCTATATGCAATACATCATCAGTCTTGTGACATGCTATAAAATGAGCCATCTTAGAGAATCTATCAACCACAACAAAGATAGAATCCTTTCCAGTCTTAGTTCTAGGCAAACCAACCACAAAGTCCATTGATATGTTAATCCATGGATGAGTAGGAATGGGTAAGGGAGTGTACAAACCGTGGGGTTGAACCATAGACTTAGCCTGTTTGAATGTGACACACCTTGCACAGATTATTTCTACGTCTCTCTTCATGTGTGGCCAATGGAAATGATCTTGCATTACTTTAAGAGTTTTGGCAACTCCAAAATGCCCCATAAGTCCTCCTCCATGAGCTTCCCTAACTAGCAAGTCTCGAATAGAACAGTTAGGCACACATAATCTATTATCATAAAATAGGAATCCTTCATGCCGATAGTATTTTCCTGAAGCAAACTTTTTGCTAGCAATATATACATCTTTAAATTCAGGATCAGTTTCATATAGCTCTTTAAGTTGTTCAAAACCTAACAACTTAGCATCAAGAGTAGAGATTAAGGCATACCTCCATGACAATGCATCTGCCACAACATTCTCTTTACCTTGTTTGTATTTAATGACATGCGGAAATGTTTCTACGAACTCAACCCACCGTGCATGCCTTTTGTTCAGCTTCTGTTGGCCCTTTAAGTGCTTGAGTGACTCATGATCAGTGTGAATCACGAACTCCTTAGGCCACAAGTAGTGTTGCCAAGTTTGCAAAGCACGGACTAAGGCGTACAATTCCTTGTCGTAGGTTGGATAGTTGAGGGTTGCTCCTCCAAGCTTCTCAGTGAAATAGGCTATAGGTTTCTTATCCTGCATCAAAACAGCTCCAATACCTATACCAGAAGCATCACATTCTATCTCAAAGGTTTTAAGAAAATCAGGTAAAGATAGAAGAGGTGCATGTGTAAGCTTTTCTTTCAAAGCTTGGAATGAGCTTTCTTGAGCTTCTCCCCATTTGAATCCTATGTCTTTCTTGATTACTTCAGTAAGTGGGGCAGCAATAGTGCTAAAATCCTTGACAAAGCATCTATAGAAGCCAGCTAGCCCATGGAAGCTTCTCACTTCTTTTACTGTTTTTGGACTTGGCCATTCCTTAATAGCTTTGACCTTCTCCTCATCAACCTTAATACCATCTGCACTTATAAAAAAGCCTAGGAACACAATGTTATCTGTACAAAAAGTGCATTTCTTAAGATTGGCATATAGTTTTTCTTTTCTAAGAACACTTAGAACCAATGTCAAATGACTAGCATGCTCTTCTAGATTCTTGTTGTAGATTAAGATGTCATCAAAGTATACTACAACAAAGACTCCTATGAATGCTCTAAGAACATGATTCATCAAACTCATGAAAGTACTAGGTGAATTTGTTAACCTAAATGGCATGACTAACCATTCATATAATCCATGCTTTGTTTTAAATGCAGTTTTCCATTCATCCCCTCCCTTCATGCGTATTTGACGGTACCCATTCTTAAGATCTATCTTAGAAAAGATTCTTGAATCATGCAATTCATCAAGCATGTCATCTAACCTAGGGATTGGATGGCGATACCTTACCATAATGTTGTTGATTGCTCTACAATTAACACACATGCGCCAGCTGCCATCTTTCTTTGGCACAAGTAGAGCTGGCACAGCACAAGGACTCATGCTCTCCCTGATGTAGCCCTTCTCCATTTGCTCATTAACTTGTCTTTGCAGCTCCTTAGTCTCAACGGGATTGGTTCTATAAACTGGTCTATTTGGTAGTGAGGCTCCAGGTACAAAATCAATCTGATGTTCAATGCCTCTGATGGGTGGTAGCCCCTTTGGATTGTCTTCTGGAAAGACATCTTCATAATCCTGCAAAATAGAAGTCACTTCACTCGGTAATACCGGTGCAACGTTAGTTAAGCTTATGAGAGCTTCCTTATAGATAAACAAAAGAACAGATTGTTGTGAGAAGAGAGCCTTCTTAACTCCATCAGTTCTCACAAAGAAACTTGAGTGTTTCTTGTTCTTGTTCTCACAGCCTCTGTCACTTTTGGTGCTTATGGTTTCCTTTGAAGTTCCAGCTCTTTTCTTTTGCTGCAACCCGAGCTGATCTTGGTACACCTCCTGTGGTGTCATAGGAACAAATGTGATCTTCTTACCTTTGTGTTCAAATGAGTGTTGGTTGGTGTAACCATCATGAATGACCTTTCGATCAAATTGCTATGGTCTTCCAAGCAGAATGTGGCCAGCCTCCATTGGTAAAACATCACAAAGGATCTCATCTTGGTACTGTCCAATGGTTATAGGTACCTTGACTTGGCTGCTTACCTTCATTTCGCCACACTCATTAAGCCATTGCAGCTTATACGGCTTTGGGTGCTTGAACACTTTCAGACCTAACTTGTTTACCATAGTTTCACTAGCCACATTAGTGTAGCTGCCTCCATCAATAATGATGCTGCAAACCTTTCCTTGGACGTGGCATCTTGAGTGAAACAGGTTCTCTCTTTGCTCATGTTCTTTGGTTTTGTTTTGTACGCTTAGGGTTCTTCTTGTTACAAATAATTCTCCTGCCATAGTAGCTCCTCTATCTTCTGAAATGTCTGCCCTGATCATGAGGGTTTCCAACTCCTGGTAATAGTCCTCAACACTTCGGCTTCCTTGATTGAGTCTCCTTAGCTTTTGGTGAAGTTCACGGTGGTAATGGCTGGGCACAAACCTTTTCCTCATTATGGCTTTCATCTCAGCCCATGTTTATACTGGATACTCACCATTACGTCTTCTGGAAGTCACCAATTGATCCCACCAGCTGAGTGCATAGTCATAAAACTTAGTAGCAGCTACGTGGACCTTGTTGAGCTCGGAATAGTGTTGACAATCAAACACCAACTCGATCTTCTTCTCCCATTCCAGGTAAGTGTCTGGATCATTTGTGCCATAGAATAATGGTATCTTAAGTTTAAGACCTCCTAAGGTGTCATTAGGCTGACCCCTTTCTTCTCTTACACGCCTAGGCCTCCTTTGGGTTCTCCTACTTCCTTCACTGCCACGTCTATAGTAGGATTATGTTTCTTCATTTTGCCCACGTCTTGAGGGATTCCTAGTTCTCAATGGGCTTCCTTCAGTGTTACTATTGTTCTGAACATCATCAAGCCGCAAATGAATGGCTTCCAGCTCTATTTGTGATGCTTTCTTCATTTCTGCTACTAGAGCCTCCATTAACAAGTTTGGTGCTTCTGAAGTTTGATTTCCTCCTGACATAGCTACAAATGCACTTAACAAATATGTTAAAAATACCTGTTCTGAAAAAAAAATTTGATGGAAGATGAAGAGTTGCGAGTGTGTTATTTTCTAATCTAAAAATGCAATGGGTTGGGGTCGATTTTGATGTGATAAACTGATGTAATATTGGATAAAAACAAAAATGCAATTATATGAATAGGTTTTTTTGATTAATCAACTGATGCAAATCAATACACACAAGCTGATGCAATCTAAGCAGATGGAAATGGAGAGATATAGAGATGAGGGATAGGGATAACCGATCAGAAGTGTGCTCTGATACCAAATGATGTGAACCTCCCAAGGAATGCACTTCTGGATACGGTTGAGATAGGCTTTGCAACAGAATGAATCGAAATTCAATCTGTTCAAAGGTTGTGGATTGAAGGGTCACACAGTAGCTGCGGAAAGACTACTGGTTTACCTAAGATAGTAGCTTAGATATTACACACTAAGGCTACTAAATGTTGACTGAAGGATATTACACACCAACAATCAGATTAAGAAGAGAATCACTCTCAAACTTAAGAAAAGAAGCTGTTTTATTTGAAAAGTTGAATGATCAAGTTTACAACTGAAAGCCCCTATTTATACTATAAGGGGACGTAAATATGAGGAGCCTACAACATTAAATTGGTTACAATTACAAGGGAAGACTTGACCAAAGACCTTGACCAAAGACCTTGACTTCATTAACTCTTATTTTGACTATGAATGTAGACACTTTCCCCCCCCCCCTTTGATGACGCCAATTTTGATCATTTTGAATTGAACTCCTTTTGATTTTAAACAACAAATTGGGCTGGTTGTAATGTGATTCATTTGCCTCATTAAAAACCTTACCAAGAAAACCCAATGGGAGAAAACTTGGATAAGGGAAAAAGAGTACAAATGGATCACATCCCCATTTGTATGTTGTCTTGAGCTTGTACTAATATCAGAGTGCTTTTAGGCACTTCTCCATTCAAGTTCAAGTGAATTTGTTGTGCATTCTCCTTTTTGACCATGCTGTTGATTGCCTCTTTAGCTTTCTTGCCCTTGGCTCAGGTTAATGGTCCAGCTGGTAGTGCAAGAGCTTCTTCATGTTCTACTGGTTCATTCCTAGCCATGAGCTTCTCCTTTTGTGTGCTTTCCATGCTTGTATCATAATTTAACACCGAAATAGATGCGAAGAAGCCTCCAAGTAATCCAGTATATCATAAACTGCGTGATGTCATGCATTATGCTTCATTTATAAGCCTTTAATCAAGGATCACTAGTGATCAGTTTAAAATGATCATTTTAACTGGCCGATCAATTTGATATGTCCGCACTAAATCGTTCGTAACTTTTGAGTTAGAGCTCAAAATGACATGCATCCAATGTCCACTTTAAGCTAGCTCAATATTCTATGATGTGACAAAAATTAAAACCGAAATAACTACAACAATGCTTAAAAGTAATCCAATCTATCCCAAGCTGTGTGATGCCATGCATTATGCTTCATATATAAACCTTTACCTAGGGAGCACCAATGATCATCTTAACCAGCTGATAAACTTGACATGTCCAAACTAAATCATCTTTAACTTTTGATTTAGAGCTCAAAATGACATGAGTCAGACACCCACGTCAAGCTAGCTCAATTTGAGACTGAAAGAACTACTACAAAGCCCCCATGTAATCTAATATATCCCAAACTGCATACTGCCATGCGTTATGCTTCATTTATAAGCTTTTACTCAAGGAGCACCAATGATCAGTTTAGAATGATCATTTTAACAGGCTGATCAACTTGACATGTCCGCACTAAATTGTTCGTAACTTTTGATTTAGAATTTTGAATGAAACCAATCCAACGCCCACGTTAACCTAGCACAATTTTCAATATTGTGACAAAATATCAGACTGAAATAGATACGACAAAGCCTCCAAGTAATTCAATGTATCCCAAACTCGTGATGCGATGCATTATGCTTCATTTATAATCATTTACTTATTGAGCACCAATGATCATTTTAGAATTATCATTTCAAATTGCCAATGAACTTGAAATGTATGCAAAAAATCGTCTGTAAATTCTATTTAGTGTTCCAAATGACACGAATCCAATACCCACGTTAAGCTAGTTCAATTTTCTATATTGTGACAAAATTTAAGACTTAAAGAGCTATGACAAAGCCTCCATGTAATCCACTCTATCCCAAACTGCATGATGCATTGCAGTATGCTTCATTTATAAGCCTTTACTCAAGGAGCACCAATGGTGAGTTTAGAATGATCATTTTAGCATGCTAGGTCAATTTGAGACTGAAAAGAGCTAGCTTAATCCAATGTATCCCAAACTGCGTGATGCCATATGATATGCTTCATTTATAAGCCTTTACTCGGGGAGCACCAATGATCAGCTGAGAAAGATCAATTTAACTAGCCCATCAACTTGACATGTCTGAATTTAGTCATTCATAACTTTTGATTTAGAGTTCAGAATGACACGAATCGAATGCCCATATTAAGCAAGCTCAATATTCTGTATTGTAACAAAATGTGAGACTGAAAGAGCTACGACAAAGCCTCCAAGTAATCCAATGTATCCTAAACTGTGTGATGCGATGCATTATGCTTCATATATAAGCCCTTACTCAAGGAGCACCAATGATCAGTTTAGAATGTTCATTTCAACTGGCCAATTAACTTGACATGTCTGCAACTTTTGATTTATAGATCAAAATGACACGAATCCAATGCCAACTTTAAACTAGCTTAATTTTCTATATTGTGAAAAAATTTTAATACTGAAATAACTACGTCAAAGTTTCCAATTAATCCAATGTATTCCAAACTGCGTATGCCATACATTATGCTTCATTTATAAGCTTTTACTCAAAGAACACCATTGATCAGTTTGGAATGATCATTTTAACTGTCTGATCAACTTGATATGTCTGGGCTAAATTGTCTGTAACTTTTGATTTATAATTCAAAATGACACGGATTCAACGCCCATGTTAGGCTAGATCAATTTTTTAAATTCTGACAAAATTTAAGACCAAATTAGCAACGAGAAAGTCTCCGAGTAATCCAATCGATCTCAAACTATGTGATGCCATGCATTATGCTTCATTTATGAGCCTTTACTCAAGGAGCACCATTGATCAGTTTAGAATTATCATTTTAAGAAGCTGATCAACTTGACATGTCCGCACTAAATTTCTTTACACTTTTGATTTGGAGCTCAAAATGACAAGAGTCCAACGCCCAAGTTAATCTAACTCAATTTTCTATATTGTGACAAAATATAATACTGAAAGAGCGACTACAAAGCCCCCAAGTAATCCAACCTATCCCAAACTGCGTGATGCCATGCATTATGCTTCATTAATAAACCTTTACTCAAGGAGCACCAATGATCAATTTAGAATGATCATTTTAACTAGCCCATCAACTTGAAATATCCGCATTAAGTCGTCCATAACTTTTTTTTTAGAGTTCAGAATGACACGAATCCTACGCCCAAGTTAAGATAGCTAAATTTTCTATATTGTGACAACATTTAAGACTGAAAAAGCTAGGACAAAGTCTCCAAGTAATCCAATGTATCCCAAACTGCGTGATGTAATGCATTATGCTTCATTTATAAGGCTTTACTCAAGCAGCAGTAGTGATCACATTAGAATGATCATTTAAACTAGCTGATCTTCTTGACATGTACACACTAAATCGTCTTTAACTTTTGATTTAGAGCTCAAAATGTAATGAACCCAACGCCCACGTTAATCTAGCTCAATTTTCCATATTCTGAAAACATTGAGACTGAAAGAATTTCAACAAACCCTCCAAGTAATGAATGTATCCCGAACTGCATGATGTCTTGCATTCTGCTTCATTTATAAGCCTTTACTCAAAGAGCACCAATGATCAGTTTTCAATGATCATTTTAACAGTACGATGAACTTGACATTTTCTGCACTAAATTGTCCGTAACTTTTGATTTCGAGTTCCAAATGACACAAATCCAATGCTCACATTAAGTTAGCTCAATTTTCTATATTGTAACAAAATTTAAAACCGAAATAGCTACGGCAAAGCCTCCAAGTAATCCACTCTATCCCGGACTGCGTGATGCATTGCAGTATGTCTATTTATAATCCTTTACTCAAGAAGCACCAATGATCAGTTTAGAATGATAATTTTAACTGGCCGATCAACTTGACATTTATACACTAATCCATCCGTAACTTTTGATTTATACGTCAGAATGACACAAGTACAACGCCCACGTTAAACGAGCTCAATATTTTATATTGTGTCAACATTTGAGAATGAAAGAGCTATAAAAAGCCTCCAAGTAATCCAATGTATTCTAAACTGCGCGATGCCATGCATTATGGTTTATTTATAAGCATTTCCTCATTGAGCACAATTGATCAGTTTAGAATGGTCATTTGAACTGGCCGAGTAGTCTAATCTATCCCAAACTGCATGATGCCATGCATTATGCTTCATATATAAGCTTTTACTCAAGGAGCACCAATGATCAGTTTAGAATGTTCATTTTTTAAGTAGCTGATCAACTTGAGATGTCCGCACTAAATCGTCTATAACTTTTGATTTTAAGCTGAAAATGACATGATTCCAACGCCCACGTCAAGCTAGCTCAATTTTCCATAGAATAAAAGTGCTACGTAAAACCTCCAAGTAATCCAATATATCCCGAACTGCCTTATGTCAAGCATTATGCTTCATTTATAAGCATCAATGATCCGTTTAGAATGATCATTTTAACTGGCGGATCAACTTGACATGTCCGCACTAAATCGCCTGTAACTTTATTTAGAGTTCAGAATCACATGAATCTAACGCCCTTGTTAAGCTAGTCCAATTTTCAATATTGTTACTAAATTTAAGACCGAAATAGCTATGACAAAGCCTCCAAGTAATACAATATATCCCAAACTACGGGATGTCATGCATTATGCTTCATTTATTAGCCTTTACTCAAGGGTCACTAATGATCATTTTTACTAACTGATCAACTTACATGCCCGCACTAAATCATCTTTGACTTTGATTTAGAGCTCAAAATTACATGAGTCCAACGCCGACATTAAGCTAGCTGAATTTTCAGTATTGTGACAACATTTGAGACTCAAAGAGCTATGAAAAAGCCTCCAAGTAATCCAAAGTATCCCAAACTGCGTGATTTCATGCATTATGCTTCATTTATAATGCTTTACAAAATGAGCACCAATAATCAATTTAAAATGATCATTTAACTAGCCGATCAACTTCACATGCCTGCAACTTCACATGTCTGCACTAAATCATCCGTAACTTTTGATTTAGGGTTCAGAATGACACGTATTCAACGTCCACGTTAAGGTAGCTCAATTTTCAATATTGGGACTAAATTTAGCACTAAAATAGCTACAAAAAAGCCTCCAAGTAATCCAATTTATCCCAAACTACGTGATGCAATGTATTTTGCTTAATTTATAAGCCTTTACTCAAGGAGCACGAATGATCAGTTTAAAATGATCATTTTAAGTAGCTTATCAACTTTACATGTTTGCACTAAATTGTCTTAAACCTTTGATGTAGAGCTCAAAATGACATGAGTACAACGCCCACATCAAGCTAGCTCAATTTTCTATATTGTGACATCATTTGACATTCAATTAGCTACTACAAAGGTTCCAAGAAATCTAATATATCCCAAACTATGTGATGTGATGCATTATGCTTCATTTACAAGCCTTTACTAAACGAGCACCAATGATCAGTTAAGAATGATCATTTTAACTGGCCTATCAACTTGACATCTCTACAAAAAATCATCTGTAACATTGGATTTATAGTTCAGAATGACACAAATCTAACACCCACATTAAGTGAGCTCAATGTTCTGTATTGTGACAAAATGCGAGACTGAAAGAGCTACGACAAAGCATCCAAGTAATCCAATGTATCCTAAACTGCATGATGCCATATATTATGCTTCATATATAAGCGTTTACTCAAGGAGAACCAATAATCAGTTTAGAATGTACATTTCAAATGGCCGATGAACTTGACATGTCCGTACTAAATCATCTGCAACTTTTAATTTATAGATCAAAATGCTACGAATCCAATGCCAACGTTAAATTTATAGCTTAATTTTTATATTGTGAATTAATTTAAAACCAAAATAACTACGACAAAGCTTCCAAGTAATCCAATGTATCCCAAACTACGTGATGCCAGACATTATGCTTCATTTATAATCTTTAATTTTCTATATTGTAGCACCTCTTCTTTAGAATCAAGAGATTTCAAAACAGTGGCAGGTGTTACATAAAGGTTAGTTTTATTTAGCTTTTCTCCTTTAGACATAGTTTGTTGTATCTCATGCACTTCCTGTGGAGTTAAAGGTTCTAAGCTATGTTTCTTGTTATTGTGCACGAAGGTATAGTGATTGGTGCGTCCATTGTGTAATGCTTCTTTGTCAAATTGCCATGGACGACCTAGAAGTAGATGTCCAGCTTGCATAGGCACCACATCACACACAACTTGATCTGCATACTTGCCTATGCTGAATGGTATAGTGACTTGTTCTGCGATTTTTAGCTCAGTTTCATCGTTCAGCTATTTGAGCTTGTATGGTCGAGGATGCTTTGTCTTTTGTAACCTTAGCTTATTAACCAAATACTTGCTGGCTACGTTAGTACAAGAACCCCCATCTATGATCAAGCTACATACCTTAGAGTATAATTGTGCACCGACAATGGAAAATATTTTCTCTTTGTATAGTTTCTGGTTCAAAAAGAGCACTGAGGGATCTCCTTGTAACTAGAAGCTCTCTGGTATCAGGATAGTCCACAATTTCTTCCTCAGATTTTTAGTTGATACTCCTCTTCATCTTGAGACTCATTTTTGCCATTTGATTTAAGGATCATAATTCTTTGGTTTGCGCATTCTCTTGCATAGTGGCCTTTTCCCTGACATTTAAAACAGGTTATATCACGATATCTTTGAGTTAGAGTTTTACCTTGCTCTAGTTTATTGTTTTTAGACGTTTCAGCAATGGATTTATTGAATCTGGATTCTATGTCGATGGCCTTTCCTTTGTCCAGAGCCTTTTGAGGTTGTTGATTCCAGGTAGAATTGCTACGATTTGATGAGATATTCTTCCTTTTTATGTGCTGCTCGGCCTGAACCGCAAGATGTAGCAACTCGTCCAGATCATGATAGGTTTGTCTCTCCACTTTTCTAACAATTCAATCTTGCAGACCATCTAGGAATTGAGCCATCAAAGTTTCTTCTAAATCTTCGGTCTCCAACCTGTTTCTAAGCATTTCAAACTCATCAAAGTATTCTTCAAAAGATTTAGAACCTTGAGTTAGTTTTCTAAATTTCTTCTGCAACTCTCTGTAGTAGTAGTATGCAGGGACATATCTCCTCCTTAGTTGGAACCTCATGTCTTCCCAAGTAGTGATCTGACCATGTATATGTCTTCTTCTTTTAGACACTTCTCTGTCCCACCAAGCAAGAGCGCTTTCAGTGAGCTGAGCAGCTGCTAGAGACACTTTTCTCTGATCTGAATAGTTGTAATACTCAAATATGTATTCCATACACCTTTCCCAATCAAGGTAAGCATCTGGATTAACCTTTCCAGCAAAGGTTGGTGCCGTGAGCTTTACGTCTCTGTTTCCATGCCAAGATTCTTCTACTCTATCTCTGTCACATTGATATTGTCTTCGTGGTCTCTGATTATGATCAGGTTCTTGTGTAAAATCATCTTCTAAGTCAGCTATTTTATCAACCTCATGATTCACACATTGGGCATTCGCATTTCTGATAGGATTTCTGCGAATTGGTGGTGGTTGTTCTATTCCTTTCATGCGACCTCCTAGGTTTTGAAGTTGAATCTGAATAGCAGCAAGCATTTGAGCAACATTCACATCTACTGGTTCTCCCATAGTCACACAATCTGTCTCACACTAAACAAACAGATCAAGTGCAAAAGAAGTTGAATACACACAATCAAAAACAACTTAAAATGGACAGAACTAGTTGCAGCATCAAAGGAAGTCGAATAGACACAATCAAAACAACTGAAAATTGACAATCTAGTTGCAGCAGCAAAGGAAGTCAAATAGACACAATCAAAAATAACTAAAAATTGACAGAACTAGTTGCAGCAACAAAGGAAGTTGAATAGACACAATCAAAAACAACTAAAAATTGACAGATCTAGTTGCAGCAGCAAGGAAGTCGAATAGACACAATCAACACAACTGAAAATCGACAGATCTAGTTGTAGCAACATAAGCTATCAACAAGTAATGATGTTACTGGTTTCTAACACACAAAAACAACAGATTGGGGTTCGATTTTTATGGGTTTTATGAAGAGATGCAGTTTGACAGCAAGTTAACAAAGAAATGACAGAGTAAAAAACGAAAAATGGGGGTAGATAAACCTGAATAGGAGCGATTAAGCTCTGATACCAGATGATGCAGGAACAAGAGGACTTGTTCGAGCAAGAAGAACTGCTGGATAGGCTCTACCTGGCTGTACAACACTTTCTAGAGACTCAGGAGTGATGGGTTGATGGTGACCCTTCAGCTGGCTGTAGAGCACTTTCTGGAGGATCTAAGTAAGGATTGAGTAGAGAGGTGGATCGAGAGACGCCACACAGATTATGGAAGATCTGTGATAAGTCTTGAGCACTCAAGCTTCAAGGATTCTCACACAAGAAGGCTGGAGGCATCAGCTTCATGGAATCCTCCATCTTCTTGGATTGTTATGAGACTATCGACAAACTTGTTGAACATCTTACTAAGGTTTCTTGTGCCTGATCTTGTTCTTGGAGCTTGTCTCATAATAGGTATATTAATGGGATCTTCCTCAGCTTCTAGTGAGCTATTATTGATGTCCTCATCATCTCCTCGCTGTAGAAAAGGTTCTGTCCTCAAAACAGGTACATCTGTATGAAAAGGAGCAAGATCAGTAATATTAAAAGTAGGAGATATGGTCATCTCACCTGGCAGTTCAAGCTTATAGGCATTGTTGTTGATCTTCTCTAAAACACGAAAAGGACCGCCGCCTCTTGGGGAAAGCTTGGATTTCCTTTGGTTGGGGAATTTTTCATGTCTCATGTGCAACCATACCCAATCTCCAGGTTCAAATGATATGTGATTTCGGTGTTTATCTGCATTTCTTTTGTACTGATCGGTTCTCTTTTCCAAATTTTCCTTGACCTTTTTATGAATCTTATTAGCACAATTTGCCCTGGTTTCTCCTTCACTAGACATAACATCTTGAGGTAAAGGTATAAGATCTGGTGGGGTAGTAGGAGCAAATCCATAAACCACTTCAAAAGGAGAAAGTTTTGTTGTTGAATGTTTATCATGATTAAAGCAAACTCGATGTAAGGTAAGCAAGACAACCAGTTTCTTAGATTCTTACCGACCATGGCTCTCAACAATGTTTAAAGAGTTCGGTTTACTACCTTTGTTTGACCATCGGTATGTGGGTGGCAAGTAGTTGAGAAGAGCAGCTTAGTTCCCAACTTTTTCCATAATGTCTTCTAGAAATGACTTAGAAATTTGGTGTCACAATCTGAAACGATTGTTTTGGGAACTCCATGTAGGCGCACTACTTCTTTAAAAAAAAAGATCAGCTATTTGTGTAGCATCATTAGTCTTGTTACATGCTATAAAATATGCCATCTTAGAGAACCTGTCTACAACTACAAAGATAGAATCCTTGTGGTTGATCTCCGGCAGACCTAAGACAAAGTCCATAGAGATATCTACCCAAGGTAGGTTAGGAATGGGCAAAGGCATATAACAATGATAGGGGTGTAACCTGGATTTTGCTTTCAAGCAAGTGATGCACTTAGCACAGAATCTTTAAACATCTCGTTTTAGATGTGGCCAGTAGAAATGTTCCATAAGTTTACTCAATGTCTTATCTCGGCCAAAATGTCCCATGAGTCCTCGTCCATGAGCTTCTCCAATCAATAGTTCTCTCATTGATCCCTGAGGAATACAAAGACGCTTTTCATTAAACAAAAATCCATCATGTTGATAAAACATACCAGATGCAGCCATGTTGGTCTCCTTAAACATTTCTTGAAAATCTGGATCAGTCTCATACATTGCCTTGATGTGTTCAAATCCCATAATCTTAGCTTCCATTGTGCTGATGAGAGCATGTCTCCTTGATAAAGCATCAGCCACAACGTTATCTTTACCTTTCTTATATTTGATCACATAGGGAAAAGTCACCACAAACTCAAGCCACTTTGCATGCCTCTTCTTAAGCTTAGTTTGTCCTCTTAAGTGCTTGAGCGTCTCATGATCTGTATGAATAACAAACTCCCTTGACAGTAGGTAATGTTGCCAAGTTTCAAGAGACCTTACCAAAGCATAGAGCTCCTTATCGTATGTGGGATAGTTAAGTGAAGCTCCACTAAGTTTCTCACTGAAGTAAGCCACTAGTTTTCCTCCTTGCATTAGGACAGCTCCTATACCTGTTCCAGACGCATCACATTCAATTTCAAAGGTTTTATCAAAGTTAGGAAGTACCAAAACAGCCGCATGTGTGAGGCTATCTTTCAGCTTGTTGAATGCCTTCTCTTGTGCTGATCCCCATTTGAACCCCAGATTCTTCTTAATTACTGAAGTGAAAGGTGCAGCAACGGTACTAAAGTCTTTGACAAATCTTCTATAGAAACTAGCCAATCCATGGAAACTCCTCACATGTCCGATTGTTGTTGGGGTTGGCCAATCTTGAATTGCTTTGATCTTTTCTTTGTCGACCTTTAAGCCCTGAGAACTTACAATAAATCCTAGGAATACAACTTGATTAGTGCAGAAAGTACATTTCTTAAGGTTAGCATAAAGGTTTTCAGCATTAAGCGTTTCAAGTACCTGCTCAAGATGTCGTAAGTGATCTTCAAGATTAGAGCTATAGATTAGAATGTCATCAAAATAAACTACTACGAACTTACAGATAAATGCTCTTAGGACGTGGTTCATGAGTCTCATGAAAGTACTTGGAGCGTTTGTGAGTCCAAATGGCATGACTAGCCATTCATACAATCCTTGTTTGGTTTTAAACGTTGTCTTCCATTCATCACCTTCTTTCATTCTCACCTGATGATATCCACTTCTTAGATCAATTTTTAAGAAGATAGTTGCTCCATTGAGTTCATCTAGCATGTCATCAAGTCTTTGAATTGGATGTCGGTATTTGACAGTGACATTGTTTATTGCTCTACAATCAACGCACATTCTCCAAGTTCCATCTTTCTTAGGCACTAGAAGAACAGGAACAGCACATGGGCTTAGACTTTCTCGGATATAGCCCTTAGACATTAAGTCATGTACTTGTCTTTCCAGCTCCTTTGCTTCTTCTTGATTCACTCTATAGGCAGATCGGTTTGGCAATGGTGCTCCAGGAACAAGATCAATCTGATGCTCGATTCCTCTTAGAGGTGGCAATCCTGGTGGTATCTCTTCTGGAAAATATCAGTGAATTTGTGAAGAAGCTCTAGAACAGCAGCACGGAGTTCCTCCTTTTCTTGTCCTGAAAACAACACTTCTTTAAAGATCATTAGTAGCACCTCTTCTTTAGAATCAAGAGATTTCAAAACAGTGGAGGGTGTTACATAAAGGTTAGTTTTATTTAGCTTTTCTCCTTTAGACATAGTTTGTTGCATCTCATGCACTTCCTGTGGAGTTAAAGGTGCTAAGCTATGTTTCTTGTTATTGTGCATGAAGGTATAGCGATTGGTGCGTCCATTGTGTAATGCTTCTTTGTCAAATTGCCATGGACGACCTAGAAGTAGATGTCCAGATTCCATAGGCACCATGCCACCACATCACACACAATTTGATCTGTATACTTGCCTATGCTGAATGGTATGGTGACTTGTTCTACGATTTTTAGCTCAGTTTCATCGTTCAGCCATTTGAGCTTGTATGGTGGAGGATGCTTTGTCTTTTGTAACCCTAGCTTATCAACCAAATACTTGCTGGCTACGTTAGTACAAGAACCCCCATCTATGATCAAGCTACATACCTTAGAGTATATTGTGCACCGAGAATGGAAAATATTTTCTCTTTGTATAGTTTCTGGTTCAAAAAGAGCACTGAGCGACCTCCTTGTAACTAGAAGCTCTCCGGTATCAGGATAGTCCACAACTTCTTCCTCAGAGTTTTCTGGTTCATACTCCTCCTCATCTTGAGGCTCATTTTCACCATTTGATTTAAGGATTATAACTCTCTAGTTTGGGCATTCTCTTGCATAGTGACCTTTTCCCTTACATTTAAAACAGGTTATATCACGAGATCTTTGAGTTGGAGTTTTACCTTGCTCTGGTTTATTGTTTTTAGATGTTTCAGCAATGGATTTCTTGAATCTGGATTCTATGTCGATGGTCTTTCCTTTGTCCAGAGCCTTTTGAGGTTGTTGATTCCAGGTAGACTTGCTACGATTTGCTGAGATAGTCTTCCTTTTCATGTGCTTCTCTGCCTGAACTGCAAGATGTAGCAACTCATCCAGATCATGATAGGTTTGTCTCTCCACTTTTCTAGCAATTCGATCATGCAGACCATCTAGGAATTGAGCCATCAAAGTTTCTTCTGAAACTTCGGTCTCCAACCTGTTTCTAAGTATTTCAAACTCATCTAAGTATTCTTCAACAGATTTAGAACCTTGAGTTAGTTTTCTAAATTTCTTCTGCAACTCTCTGTAGTAGTAGTATGCAGGGACATATCTCCTCATTAGTTGGAACCTCATGTCTTCCCAAGTAGTGATCTGACCATGTCTATGTATTCTTCTTTCAGACACATCTCTGTCCCACCACGCTAGAGCGCTTTCAGTGAGTTGAGCAGCTGCTAGAGACAATTTTCTCTGATCTGAGTACTTGTAATACTGAAATATGTATTCCATACCCCTTTCCCAAACAAGGTAAGCATATGGATTAACCTTTCCAGCAAAGGTTGGTGTCGTGAGCTTTACGTCTCTGTTTCCATGCCAAGATTCTTCTACTCTATCTCTGTCACATTGATATTGTCTTCTTGGTCTATGATTATGATCAGGTTCATGTGGAAAATCATCTTCTAAGTCAGCTATTTCATCCGCCTCATGATTCACATGTTGGGCATTCGCATTTCTGATAGGATTTCTGCGAATTGGTGGTGGTTGTTCTATTATTCTCATGCGATATCGTAGGTTCTGAAGTTGAATCTGAATAGCAGCAAGCCTCTGAGCAACATTCACATCTACTGGTTCTCCCATAGTCACACAATCTGTCTCACACTAAACAAACAGATCAAGTGCAAAAGAAGTTGAATACACACAATCAAAAACAACTTAAAATGGATAGAACTAGTTGAAGCATCAATGGAAGTCGAATAGACACAATCAAAACAACTGAAAATCGACAATCTAGTTGCAGCAGCAAAGGAAGTCAAATAGACACAATCAAAAACAACTAAAAATGGACAGAACTAGTTGCAGCAACAAAGGAATTTGAATAGACACAATCAAAAACAACTAAAAATTGACAGATCTAGTTGCAGCAGCAAGGAAGTCGAATAGACACAATCAACGCAACTGAAAATCGACAGATCTAGTTGCAGCGACACAAGCTATCAACAAGTAATGATGTTACTGGTTTCTAACACACAAAAACAACAGATTGGGGTTCGATTTTTATGGGTTTTATGAAGAGATGCAGTTTGACAGCAAGTTAACAAAGAAATGACAGAGTAAAAAAACGAAAATGGGGTGGATAAACTTGAATAGGAGCGGCTAAGCTCTGATACCAGATGATGCAGGAACAAGACGACTTGTTCGAGCAAGAAGAACTGCTGGAGAGGCTCTAGCTGGCTGTACAGCACTTTCTAGAGACTCAGGAGTGATGGGTTTATGGTGACCCTTTAGCTGGCTGTAGAGCACTTTCTGGAGGATCTAAGTAAGGATTGAGTAGAGAGGTGGATCGAGAGACGCCACACAGATTATGGAAGATCTGTGATAAGTCTAGAGCACTCAAGCTTCAAGGATTCTCACACAAGGAGGCTGGAGGCGTCAGCTCCTTTCAAAGGAAGAAAAACTAGGTTTCTATTTCATAAAACTTAAGTGATTACATGCTGAGAAGGGACTTTATATAAAAGTCCAGCAGCAGGTGCCTTCTAGGGCTGAAAATACATTATAAAGGAAGGACGAAAACGAAAATAACAACAAGACATTAGGACCTAATGACAAATAAAAGACTCTTGAACTTCAAAGTCACATTCCTTCAAAAAAAGCAAATAAACTTGATAATTCAAACATAAGAATTTTAAATACGCACCTTGGTCTCTTGTAGCTCTTTATAATGTCTTCTTAAGTTTGTTTAGCAATGATGAACAAGGTTGTATCTCTAAAGCCTTGAAAAACTGGAAGGAGTGAAATTGTTGTAGTCTTTAGTTGTTCATAGTCTCCTTCTTGTAATTCTTTAGTAAGTTCAGCTTCATGGAATCCCCCATCTTCTATGATTGTTATGAGACTCTCGACAGACTTGTTTAACATCTTACTAAGGTGTCTTGTGCCTGATCGTGTTCTTGAAGCTTGTCTCATAATAGGTATATTAATGGGCTCTTCCTCAGCTTCTAGTGAGCTAGTATTTATGTCCTCATCATTTACTCAAGGAGCACCAATGATCAGTTAAGAATGATCATTTTAATTTGCCGATCAACTTGACATGTATGCACTATATCGTCTGTAACTTTTGATTTAAAGTTCAGATTGACACGAATCCGACGCCTACGTTACTCTAGTTCAATTTTCAATATTGTGACAACATTTGAGACTTAAAGAGCTACGACAAAGCCTCCAAATATTCTAATGTACTCCAAACTGTGTGATGTTATGCATTATGGTTCATTTATAAGGCTTTACTCAAGGAGCACCAATTGTCAGTTTAGATCATTTTAACTAGCCGATCAACTTGATATGTCCGCACTAAATCGTACTTAACTTTTGATTTAGAGTTCAAAAAGACACGAATCCAGTGCCCACATTAAGCTAGCTCAATATTCTATATTATGACAAATTTTAAAACCGAAATAGCTACGAAAAAGTCTCCAAGTGATCCAAACTATCCCAAACTGCGTGATGCCGTGCATTTTGCCTCATTTGTAAACCTTTGCTTCATGAGCACCAATGATAAGTTTAAAAATGATCATTTTAACTTGCTGAGCAACTTGACATGTCAGCACTAAATCGCCTTTAACATTTGATTTAAAGTTCAAAATGACACGAATCCAATGCCCACTTTGAGCTAGCTCAATTTCATATGTGGCAATTCCACCAGGATCTCTTTGTTAGTTGGGGGAAGAATCCGCACGAATCAAAAAATGCATTTTTGTTCAAGATTGAAATCTTATTGGAACTGTCCATATCCAGTTAATCCTTCGTAACCATATCACATCCCAGATCTGATGAAATAGGTTACTTCAGTGAAGAGCCTATTTAAGACTAAAATAGCTAGGACCAAGCCTGCAAATAATCCAATCTATTACAAACTGCATGATACTATGCATTATGGTTCATTTGTAAACCTTTAATCAATGAGCAGTGATGATTAGTTTAGAAAATTCAATTTAACTATCCGATAAACTTGACATGCCAGCACTAAATCATCCGTAACTTTTGATTCAGAGTTCAAAATGACATGAATTCAATGCCAACGTTAAGCTTGCTTAATTTTCTACATTGTGACAAAATTTAGGACTGAAATAGCTACAAAAAAACCTCCAAATAATCCAATGTATCCCAAGCTGTGTGATGTTGTGCATTATACTTGATTTATAAGCATGTACTCAAGGAACACCAATGATCAGTTTAACACGATAATTTTAACTTGCCGATAAACTTGACATGCCGCACTAAATTTTCCGTAAGTTTTGATTTAGATTGCAGAATGACATGAATCCAATGCCAACCTTAAGCATGCTCAATTTTCTATACTGTGAAAAAATTTAGGGCCAAAATAGCTACGAAAAAGCCTCCAAGTAATCCAATGTATCCCAAACTGTGTGATGCCATGCATTAAACTTCATTTTCAAGCCTTTACTCAAGGAGCACCAATGATCAATTAAGAATGATCATTTTAATTGGCTGATCAACTTGACATATATGCACTAAATTGTTTGTAACATTTGCTTTAGAAATCAGAATGACACGAATCCAATGCCTACGTTAATCTAGCTCAATTTTCAATATTGAGACAACATTTGAAAATCAAAGAGCTATGACAGAGCCTCCAAATAATCCAATGTATCTCAAACTGCGTGATGCCATACATTATGCTTCATTTATAAGCCTTTACTCAAGAAGCATCAATGATAAATTTAGAATGATCATTTTAACTGGCCGATCAACTTGATATGTCTGCACTAAATCGTCCTTAACTTTTGATTTTTAGTTCATAATGACACAATTCTAATGCCCACATTAAGCTAGCACAATATTCTATATTGTGAAAAATTTTAAGACCGAAATACCTATGACAAAGCCTCCAAGTGATCCAATCTATCGTAAAAAGCATGATCTCATGCATTATGCCTCATTTCTAAGCCTTTGCTCAATGAGCACCAATCATCAGTATAGTATGATTTTTTTAACTTGCTGATCAATTAGACATGTCCACACTAAATAGTCTTTAACATTTGATTTAAAGGTCATAATGACATGAATCCAATGCCCACTTTAATCTAGCTCAATGTTTGATATTGTGACAACATTGGACACTGAAAGAGTTACGAAAAAGCCTCCAAGTAATCCAATGTATCCCAAACTATGTATGCCATGTATTATGCTCCATTTTTAAGCATTTACTCAAGGAGCACCAATGATCAATTTAGGATGAGCATTTTAACTGGCTGATCAACTTGACATGTCCGCACTAAATCGTCCATAAGTTTTTATTTAGAGTTCAGAATGACATGTATCCAACAACCACGTTAAGCTAGCTCTTATTCTATATTGTGATAAAATTTAAGAATGAAATAGCTAGGACTAAGCCTCGAAGAAATCCAATCTATCCCATGCTGTATGATGCCATGCATTATGCTTGATTTATAAACCTTTGCTCAATGAGCACCAATGATTAGTTTAGAATATTCAATTTAACTAGCCGATAAACTTGGCATGCCAGCACTAAATCATCCATAAGTTTTGATTTAGACTTCAAAATGACATGAATCTAATGCCAACGTTAAGTTTGCTCAATTTTTTATATTTTGAGAAAATTTTGGATCAAAATAGCTACGACAAAGCCTCCATATAATCCAATGTATTCCAAACTGCGTGAAGCCATGAATTATGATTCATTTAAAAACCTTTACTCAAGGAGCACAATGATCAGTTAAGAATGATCATTTTAATTGGCAGATCAACTTGACATGTATGCACTAAATCATCTGTAACTTTTGATTTAGAATTCAGAATGACACAAATCCAATGCCCACGTTAGCTACGATAAAGCCTCCAAGTAATCCAATCTATCGCAATCCGTGTGATACCATGCATTGTGCTTTATTTATAAGCATTTACTCAACTAGCACCAATGATCAGTTTCGAATGATCATTTTAGCTAGCTGATTAACTTGCCATGACCGCATTAAATCGTTTTTAACTTTTGATTTAGAGCTCAAAATGACATGAATCTAATGCCCACGTTAAGCTAGCTCAATTTTCCATATTGTGATAACATTTGAGACTGAAAGAGCTATGACAAAGCCTCAAAGTAATCCAATGTATCCCAAACGTCGTGATGCCATGCATTATGCTTCATTTATAAGCCTTTAATCAAGGAGCACCAATGATCATTTTAACTGGCGATGAACTTGATATGTCTGCACTAAATCGTTCGTAACTTTTGATTTAGAGTTAGAAATAACACGAATCCAACACCCACGGTAAGCTCGCTGAATTTTCTTGTGACAAAATGTAAGATCAAAATAGCTACGACAAAGACTTCAAGCAATCCAATTTATCCCAAATTGTGTGATGCTATGCATTATGCTTCATTTATACTCCTTTAATGAATGAGAATCAATGATCAGTTTAGAATGATCATTTTAACTAACTGATCATCTTGACATATTTGCACTAAATAGTCATTAACTTTTGATTTAGAGCTCAAAATGACATGAACGCAACCCCCACGTTAAACTAGTTCAATTTCCATATTCTCATAACATTTGAGACTGAAAGAGTTACGACAAAGCATCCAAATAATTCAATATATCCCAGACTACGTGATGCAACTAGTTATCTTCATTTATAAGCCTTTACTCATGGAGAACTAATGATCAGTTTAGAATGATCATTTTAACTGTCCGATCAACTTGACATGCCCGCACCAAATCATCGGTAACTTTTTATTTAGAGTTCAAAATGGCACGAATCCAATGCACATGTTAAGCTAGCTCGATTTTCTCAATTGTGACAAAATTTAAGACCAAAATAGCTACGACAAAGCCTCCAAGTAATGCAATCTAGCCCAAACTGCGTGATGCCATGCATTATGCTTCATTTCTAAATCTCTACTCTAGGAGCACCAATGATTAATTTAGAATGATAATTTTTACTAGATGATCAACTTGACATATCTGCATTATATCGTCTTTATCTTTTGATCTAGAGCTCAAAATAACATGAGTCCAAAGCCACGTTAAGCTAACTCAATTTTTCATATAGTGACAACATTTGAGACTGGAAGATCTACGAAAAAGCCTCCAAGTAATCCACTGTATTCCAAAATGTATGATGCCATGCATTATGCTTCAAATATAAGCCTTTACTCAAGGAGCACCAATGATCAATTTAGAAAGATTATTTTAACTAGGCGATCAACTTGACATGTCTGCACTAAATCGGCCTTAACTTTTGATTTAGAATTCAAAATGAACGAATCCAACACCCACGTTAAGCTAACTCAATATTCTATGCTGTGAAAACATTTAAGACCAAAATTGTTATGACCAAGCCTCCAAGTAATCCAATCTATCCCAAACTGCATGATGACATGCATTATGCTTCAATAAGCCTTTACTCAAGGAGCACCAATGATCAATTTAGAACGATCATTTTAACTAGCTGATCAACTTGACATGTCCACACTAAATCGTCTTTAGCTTTTGATTTAGAGCTCAAAATGACATGAGGCCAACGCCCACGTTAAGCTAGCTAAAGTTTCAATATTGTGACAACATTTGAGGCTACGAAAAGGCCTCCAAGTAATCCAATCTATTTCAAACTGCTTGATGCCATGCATTGTGCTTCATTTATAACCCTTTACTAAAGGAGCACCAATGATCAGTTTAGAATGATCATTTTAACTAGCTGATCAACTTGTCATGTCCGTATTAAGTTGTCTTTAACTTTTGATTTGGAGCTCAAAATGACATGAGTCCAATAGCCGCGTTAAGCTAGCTCAATTTTCTATTTTGTTACAACATTTGAGGATGAAAGAACTAATAAAAAGCCTCCGAGTAATCCAATTAAACCCAAACTGCGCGATGTCATGCGTTATGATTCATTTATGAGCCTTTACTCAAGGAGCACCAATGAGATCATTTTAGAATGATCATTTTAACTGCCGATCAGCTTAACATCTACACACTAAATTGTCTGTAACTTTTAATTTAGAGTTCAGAATGACACGAATCCAACGCCCACGGTATTCTAGCTCAATTTCCTATATTTTACTAAAATTTGAGATTGAAAGAAAAAGGACAAAGCCTCCAAGTAATCCAATGTTTCACAAATTGCGTGATGCGATGCATTATGCTTCATTTATAAGCCATTACTAAAGGAGCACCAATTAGCAATTTAAAATTATCATTTTCACTGCCAGATAAACTTCACATGATCGCACTAAATCGTCTGTAACGTTTTTATTTAAAGTTTAAAATGACATGAATCCAACACCCACATTAAGCTAGCTTAATTTTTTATATTGTGACAAAATTTAAGACCGAAAGAGCTACTACATAGCCTCCAAGTAATCCAATCTATCCCAAACTGCGTGATGTCATGCGTTATGCTTCATTTATAAGCCTTTAGTCAAGGAGCACCAATGATCAGTTTAGAATGATCATTTGAACTAGCTGATCAACTTGACATGTCCGCACTATATCGTCCTTAACTTTTTGTTTAGAGCTCAAAATGACATGACTCGACCGCCAATGTTAAGCTAGCTCAATTTTCCATATTGTGACAACATTTGAGAGTGAAAGAGCTAATACAAAGCCTCCAACTAATCCAATGTATCCTAAACTCTTTCATACCATGCATTATGATTCTTTTATAAGCTGTTACTAAAGGAGAACCAATGAAAAGTTTAGAATGATCATTTTAACTAGACGATTAACTAGATATGTGTGCAATAAATTGTCTGTAACTTTTGATTTAGAGTTCAAAATGACACGACTCCAACGCCCATATTAAGCTAGCTCTATTTGCTATATTTTGACAAAATTTAAGATGGAAATAGCTACGATAAGCCTCCAAGTAATCTAATCTATCCCAAACTAAGTGATGCAACGCGTAATGCTTCAATTATTGCCTTTACTCAAGGAGCAAAGATGATCAGTTTAGAAAGATTATTTTAACTTGACGATCAACTTGACAAGTCCACACTAAATCGTCCATAACTATTGATTTAGAGTTCAGAATGACATGAATCCAACGCCCACATTAAGGTAGCTCTATTTTCTATATTGTGACCATATCTTAAACTGAAAGAGCTACAACAAAGCCTCCAAGTAATCCAATGTATCCCAAACTGCGTGAGTCCATTCATTATTCTTCATTTATAAGGCATTGCTCAAAGAGCACCCAATGGTCAGTTTAAAATGATCATTTTAACCGGCTGATCAACTTTCAAGTCTGCAATAAATCATCTTTACCTTTTGATTTAGAACTCAAAATGACATGACTCCAACACCAACGTTTTGCTAGCTCAGTTTTCCATATTGTGACAACATTTGAGACTTAAGAAGCTAAGAAAAAACCTCCAAGTAATCCAATGTATCCGAAAATGCATCATGCCATGCATTATGCTTAATTTAAAAGCCTTTACTCAAGGAGCACCAATGATCAGTTTCGAATGATCATTTAACTATCCGATAAACTTGACATGTTTAACTATCTGATAAACTTCATATGTCCGTACTAAATCGTGCGTAACTTTTGATTTAGTGTTAAGAATGACACGAATCAAACTCCCATGTTTAGCTAGCTCAATTTACTATTTTGTGAAAAAGTTTGACACTAAAGTAGGTACGAAAAAGCATCCAAGTAATCCAATCTATCCCAAACTCCGTGATTTCATGCATTATGCTTCATTTATAAATCTTTGCTCTAGGAGCACCAATGATTAATTTAGAATGATAATTTTAACTAGATGATCAACTAGACATATATGCATTATATCGTCTTTATCTTTTTATCTAGAGCTCAAAATAACATGAGTCCAAAGCCACGTTAAGCTAACTCAATTTTCCATATAGTAACAACATTTGAGACTAGAAGATCTACGAAAAAGCCTCCAAGTAATCCACTGTATCCCAAAATGTATGATGCCATGCATTATGCTTCAAATATAAGCCTTTACTCAAGGAGCACCAATGATCAATTTAGAATGATTATTTTAACTAGGCGATCAACTTGACATGTCTGCACTAAATTGGCCTTAGCTTTTGATTTAGAATTCAAAATGAGACGAATTAAACACCCATGTTAAGCTAACTCAATATTCTATGCTGTGAAAAAATTTAAGACCAAAATAGTTATGACAAGGCCTCCAAGTAATCCAATCTATCCCAAACTGCATGATGACATGCATTATGCGTCAATAAGCCTTTACTCAAGGAGCACCAATTATCAATTTAGAATGATCATTTTAACTAGCTGATCAACTTGACATGTCCACACTAAATCGTGTTTAGCTTTTGATTTATAGCTCAAAATGACATGAGGCCAACGCCCACGTTAAGCTAGCTAAAGTTTCAATATTGTGACAACATTTGAGGCTACGAAAAGGCCTCCAAGTAATCCAATCTATTTCAAACTGCTTGATGCCATGCATTGTGCTTCATTTATAACCCTTTACTAAAGGAGCACCAATGATCAGTTTAGAATGATCATTTTAACTAGCTGATCAACTTGACATGTCCGTATTAAGTTTTCTTTAATTTTTGATTTGGAGCTCAAAATGACATGAGTCCAGTGGCCGCGTTAACCTACCTCAATTTTCTATATTGTTACAACATTTGAGGCTGAAAGAACTAATAAAAAGCCTCCGAGTAATCCAATTAAACCCAAACTGCACGATATCATGCGTTATGATTCATTTATGAGCCTTTACTCAAGGAGCACCAATGAGATCATTTTAGAATGATCATTTTAACTGCCGATCAGGTTGACATCTACACACTAAATTGTCTGTAACTTTTGATTTAGAGTTCAGAATGACACAAATCCAACGCCCACGGTGTTCTAGCTCAATTTCCTATATTTTACTAAAATTTGGGATTGAAAGAAAAAGGACAAAGCCTCCAAGTAATCCAATGTTTCACAAATTGCGTGATGCGATGCATTATGCTTCATTTATAAGCCATTACTAAAGGAGCACCAATTAGCAATTTAAAATTATCATTTTAACTGGTTGATAAACTTAACATGACCGCACTAAATCGTCTGTAACTTTTTTATTTAAAGTTTAAAATGACATGAATCCAACACCCACTTTAACCTAGCTTAATTTTTTATATTGTGACAAAATTGAAGACCGAAAGAGCTACAACATAGCCTCCAAGTAATCCAATCTATCCCAAACTGCGTGATGTCATGCGTTATGCTTCAGTTATAAGCATTTAGTCAAGGAGCACCAATGATCAGTTTAGAATGATCATTTGAACTAGCTGATCAACTTGACATGTCCGCACTATATCGTCCTTAACTTTTGGTTTAGAGCTCAAAATGACATGACTCGACCACCAATGTTAAGCTAGCTCAATGTTCCATATTTTGACAACATTTGAGAGTGAAAGAGCTAATACAAAGCCTCCAACTAATCCAATGTATTCTAAACTCTTTCATACCATGCATTATGTTTTAGAATGATCATTTTAACTAGACGATTAACTAGATATGTGTGCAATAAATTGTCTGTAACTTTTGATTTAGAGTTCAAATGACACGACTCCAACGCCCATGTTAAGCTAGCTCTATTTGCTATATTTTGACAAAATTTAAGATGGAAATAGCTACGATAAGCCTCCAAGTAATCTAATCTATCCCAAACTAAGTGATGCAACGCGTAATGCTTCAATTATTGCCTTTACTCAAGGAGCACCGATGATCAGTTTAGAAAGATTATTTTAACTGGACGATCAACTTGACAAGTCCACACTAAATCGTCCGTAACTATTGATTTAGAGTTCAGAATGACACGAATCCAACACCCACATTAAGGTAGCTCAATTTTCTATATTGTGACCATATCTGAAACTCAAAGAGCTACAACAAAGCCTCCAAGTGATCCAATGTATCCCAAACTGCTTGAATCCATGCATTATTCTTCATTTATAAGCCTTTGCTCAAAGAGCACCCAATGATCAGTTTAAAATGATCATTTTAACCGGCTGATCAACTTTCATGTCTGCAATAAATCATCTTTACCTTTTGATTTAGAACTCAAAATGACATGACTCCAACACCAACGTTTTGCTAGCTCAGTTTTCCATATTGTGACAACATTTGAGACTTAAGGAGCTAAGAAAAAGCCTCCAAGTAATCCAATGTATCCAAAAATGCATCATGCCATGCATTATGCTTCATTTAAAAGCCTTTACTTAAGGAGCACCAATGATCAGTTTCGAATGATCATTTAACTATCCGATAAATTTGACATGTTTAACTATCTGATAAACTTCATATGTGCGCACTAAATCGTCAGTAACTTTTGTTTTAGTGTTAAGATTGACACGAATCCAACTCCCATGTTTAGCTAGCTCAATTTACTATTATGTGAAAAAGTTTAACACTACAATAGGTACGAAAAAGCATCCAAGTAATCCAATCTACCCCAAACTCCGTGATTCCATGCATTATGCTTCATTTATAAGCCTTTACTCAAGCAGCACCAATGATCAGTTTAGAATGATCAATTTAACAAGCTGATCAATTTGATATGGCCGAATTAAATCGTTTTTTACTTTTGATTTAAAGCTCAAAATGGCATGAGTTCAACGCCCACGTTAAGCTAGGTTAATTTCCATATTTGAGAAAATTTGAGACTGAAAGGGATACAACAAAGCCTCTAAGTAATCCAATGTATCCCTAACTCCGTGATACCATGCATTATGCTTCATTTATAAGCCTTTACTCAAGGAGCACCAATGATCAGTTAAGAACGATCACTTTAACTTGCTGATCAACTAGACATTTCCGCACTAAATCATCCGTAACTTTTGATTTAGAGTTCAAAATGACACGAACCCAACATCCACGTTATGCTATCTCAATTTTATATATTTTGCCCACATATGAGACTGAAAGAGAAACGACAAAGCCTCCAAGTAATCCAATGTATCCCAAACTTCATGATGCGATGTATTATGCTTCATTTATAAGCCTTTACTAAAGGAGCACCAATGATCAATTTAAAAATATCATTTTAACTGACTGATAAACTTGACATGTTTGTACTAAATCGTCTATAACTTTCAAAATGACTCGACTCCAACACCCACGTTAAGCTAGCTTAATTTTCTATATTGTGACAAAATTTAACAGCGAAATAGTTTTGAAAAATCCTCCAAGTAATCCAATCTATCCCAAACTGCATGATGTCATGCATTATGCTTCATTTAAAGTCTTTACTCAATGATCAGCATTGATTAATCTATAGTGATCATTTTAATTGTCCAATCAACTTGAAATGTCCGCACTAAATTGTCCATAATTTTTTATTTAGAGTTCAGAATGACATGAATCCAACGACCACGTTAATCTAGATCAGTTTTCTATATTGTGACAATATTTAAGACTGAAAAACCTACGACAAAGCCTCAAAGTAATCCAATGTATCCCAAATTGCATGAAGCCTTGCATTATTCTTCATTTATATGCCTTTACTCAATGAGCACGAATGATTAGTTTAGAATGATCATGTTAACTAGCTGATCAACTTGATAATGCCACACTAAATCGTCTTTAACTTTTGATTTAGAGTTCAAAATGACATGAGTGCAACGCCCACGTTATGCTAGCTTAATTTTCCATATTGTGAGAAAATTTGAGACTGGAAGAACTACAACAAAGCCTCCAAGTAATCCAATGTACCTAAAACTGCGTGATGCCATGCATTATGCTTCATTTATAAGCCTTTACTCAATGAGCACTTGTGATCAGTTCAGAATGATCATTTTAATTGGCTGATCAACTTGACATGGTCGCACTAAATCGTCCGTAAATTTTGATTTAGAGTTCAGAATGACACGAATCAAACGCCCACGCTAAGCTAGCTCAATTTACTATGTTGTGATAACATTTGAGACTGAATGAGCTATGACAAAGCCTCCAAATAATCCAATGTATCCCAAACAGTGTGATGCCATGCATTATGCTTCATTTGCAAGTCTTTACTCAAGGAGCACCAATGATCAGTTTGGAATGATCATTTTAATTGCCCGATCCATTTGACATGTCCACACTAACTCGTCCGCAACTTTTGATTGAAAGTTTAAAATGACACGAATCAACCGCCCACGTTAAGCTAGCTCCATTTTCAATAATCTGAATAATTTTAAGTTTGAAATAGCTTCGACAAAGCCTCCAAGTAATCCAATATATCCCGAACAACGTCATACCATGCATTATGCTTCATCTCTAAGCCTTTACTCATGTAGCACCAATGGTCAGTTTTGAATGATCATTTTAATTATCTAATCATTTTGACATGTATGCACTAAATTGTGTTTAACTTTTGATTTAAAGCTCAAAATGATATTAATCCAACCCCCGGGTTAAGCTAGCTCAATTTTCCATATTGTGACCGTATTTGAGACTGAAATAACTATTACAAAGCCTCCAAGTAATCCAATTAATCCCAAACTGTGTGATACCATGCGTTATGCCTCATTTACAAGCCTTTACTCAAGGAGCAGCAATGATCATTTTGGAATGATCATTTTAACTAGCTGATCAACTTGACATGTCTGCACTAAATCGTCTTTAACTTGTTTTTTAGATCATAAATGACATGAGTCCAACGCCCGAGTTCAGCTAGCTCAAGTTTCCATATTGTGACAACATTTGAGACTGAAAGAACTACTACAAAGTCTCGAAGAAATCCAATTAATCCCAAACTGTGTGATGCCATGCATTATGCTTCATTTAGAAGCCTTTATTCAAGGAGCACCAATGATCAATTTAGAATGATCATTTTAATTTGCTGATCAACTTGACATGTCATTTCTAAATCGTCCATCACTTTTGATTTAGAGTTCAGAATAACACGAATCCAACGCCCACGTTTAGCTAGCTCAATTTTTTATATTGTGGCAAAATTTCACAACGTAATAGCTGTGAAAAAGGCTCGAAATAATCCAATCTAACCCAAACTGCGTGATGCCATGCATTATACTTCATTTTTAAGCCTTTACTCTAGGAGCACCAATGATCAGTTTAGAATGATCATTTTAATTGGCCGATCAACTTGAGATGTCCGCACTAAATCATCCGTCACTTTTGGTTTAGAGTTCAGAATAACACGATTCTAACGCCCACGTTTAGATAGCTAAATTTTCTATATTATGACTAAATTTAACACCGAAATAGCTACGAAAAAGCCTCCAAGTAATCCAATATATCCCAAACTGCGTGATGCCATGCATTATGCTTAATTTATAAGCCTTTACTCAAGGAGCAACAATGATGAGTTTAGAATTATCATTTTAACTAGCAGATCAACTTGACATGTACGCACTAAATCGTTTTTAACTTTTGATTTAGAGCCCAAACAATGAAATCAGTCCAACGCCCACGTTAAGCTAGCTCAAGTTTCCATATTGTTACAACATTTGAGACTGAAAGAACTACTACAAAGCCTCCAAGAAATCCAATTAATCCCAAACTGCGTGATGCCAGGCGTTATGATTCATTTACAAGCCTTTACTCAATGAGCACCAATGATAAGTTTAGAATGATCATTTTAACTTGTCGACCAACATGATATGTCCGCACTAAACCGTCCATCACTTTTTATTTAGAATTCAAAATGACACGAATCCAATGACCACGTTAAGCTATCTCAATTTTCTATACTGTGACAAAATTTAACACCGAAATAGCTACGAAAAAATCTCCAAGTAATCCAATCTATCCCAAACAGCGTGATTCCATGCATTATGCTTCATTTATAAGCCTTTACTCAAGGACCAAAAATGATCAGTTTAGAATGATCATTTTAACTAGCTGATCAACTTGACATGTACGCACGGATTCGTCTTTAACATTTGACTTAGAGCTCAAAATGACATCTGTCCAATGCCCGCATTAAACTAGCCAAGGTTTCCATATTGCGACAAAATTTGAGACTGAAAGAACTACTACAAAGCCTCCAAGTAATCCAATTCATCCAAAACTGTGTGATGCCATGCATAATGGCTTAGTTACAAGCCTTTACTCAAGTAGAAACAATGATCAGTTTAGAATGATCATTTTAACTAGCCGATCAACTTCACATGTCTGCACCAAATTGTCCGTCACTTTTGATTTAGAGTTCAGAATGACACGAATCGAACGCCCAAATTTTACTAGCTCAATTTTCTATATTGTGATAAAATCTAACAACGAAATAGCTACAAAAAAGCGTCCAAGTAATTACTCCAATCTATCCCAAACTGCGTAACTCCATGCATTATGCTTCATTTATAAGCCTTTGCTCAAGGAGTACCAATGATCAGTTTAGAATGATTATTTTAACTAGCTGATCAACTTGACATGTCTGCACTAAATCTGCTTTAACTTTTGATTTAGAGCTCAAAATAACATGAGTCCAACGCCCGCATTAAACGAGCTCAATTTTCCATATTGTGACAAGATTTGAGACTGAAAGAACTACTACAAAGCCTCCAAGTAATCCAATAAATCCCAAACTTTGTGATGTCATTGGTTATGCTTCATTTACAAGCCTTTACTTAGGAAGCACCAATGATAAGTTTAGAATGATCATTTTTGACTAGCCAATCAACTTGACATGTACGCACTAAATCGTCTTTAACTTTTGATTCAGAGCTCAAAATATCATGACTCCAATGCCCGCATTAAGTTATCAATTTTTCATATTCTGACAACATTTGAGACAAAAAGAACTACTACAACGCCTCCAAGTAATCCAATTAATCTTAAACTGCGTGATGCCATGTGTTATGCTTTATTTACAAGCCTTACTCAAGGAGCACCAATGATCAGTTTATATTGATCATTTTAACTGGGCGATCAAATTGATATGTCCGTGACTTTTGATTTAAATTTCAGAATGACACGAATCCAACGCCCACGTTTAGCTAGCTCAGTTTTCTATATTGTGACAAAATTTCACACGAAAATAGCTATGAAAAAAGCCTCCAATTAATCCAATCTATACCAAACCGCGTGATGCCATGCATTATGCTTCATTTATTAGCCTTTACTTAAGGAGCACCAATGAACGGTTAGGAATGATCATTTTAACTAGCTGATCAACTTGACATGTCCGCATTAAAAAGTCCGTCACTTTGTATTTAGAGTTCAGAATTACACGAATACAATGCCCACGTTTAGCTAGCTCAATTTTCTATATTGTGACTAAATTTAACACCAAAATAGCTACAAAAATGCTTCTAACTAATCCAATCTATCCCAAACTGCGTGATGACATGCGTTATGCTTCATTTACAAGCCTTTACTCAAGGAGCATCAATAATCAGTTTAGAGTGATCATTTTAACTAGCCGATCAAATTCAGATATCCGCACCAAATCGTCTTTAACTTTTAATTTAGAGCTCAAATTGACATGATTCCAATGCCCGCATTAAACTGATTATTTTAACTAGTTGATCAACTTGACATGTATGCACTAAATCGTTTTTAACTTTCTATTTATAGCTAAAAATGACATGAGTCCAATGCCCACGTTAAGCTAGCTCAATTTTCCATATTGTGACAACATTTGAGACTAAAAGAACTACGACAAAGCCTCCAAGTAATCCAATTAATCCCAAACTACGTGATGTTATGGGTTATGCTTTATTTATAAGTCTTTACTCAAGGAGCACCAATGATCAATACAAAATGATCATTTTAACTGGCCGATCAACTTGACATGTCCGCAGTAAATCGTCCGTAACTTGTCATCTAGAATTCCGAATGTCACGAATCCAACGCCCACGTTAAGCTTGCTCAATTTTCCATATTGTGACAACATTTAAGACTGAACGAGCAACAAACAGCCTCCTAGTAATCGAATTTATCACAAACTGCGTGTTGTCATGCATTATGCTTCATTTATTAGGCTTTACTCAAGGAGCACCAATGATCAGTTTAGAATGATCATTTTAACTGGCCGAACAACATGACATGTCCACAGTAAATTGTCCGTAACTTTTGATTTAGAGTTCAGAATGACACGAATCCAATTCCCACGTTAAGCTAGCTCAATTTTCTATATTGTGAAAACATTTGAGACTGAAAGAGGTACGGCAAAGCCTTCAATTAATCCAATGTATCCTACACTACGTGATGCCATGCATTATTCTTCATTTTTAAGCCTTTACTCAAGGAGCACCAGTGGTCAATATAGAATGATCATTTTAACTAGCCCATCAAATTGAGATATCCACAATAAATCGTCTGTAATTTTTGATTTAGAGTTCAAAATGACCTACATCAAACGCCCACATTAAGGAAGCTCAATTTTCAATGTTGTGACAAAATTTGAGACTAAAATAGCTAAGACAAAAGCCTCCAAATAATCCAGTGTATCCCATACTGTATGATTCCATCCATTATGCTTTATTTATAGCCCTTTACTCAAGGAGCACCCGTGATCAGTTTAGAATGATCACTTTAACTGGCCGATCAATTTGAAATGTTAACACCAAATTGTCCGTATTTTTTTATTTAGACTCCAAAATAAAACAAATCCAACGCCCATGTTAAGCAAGCTAAATTTTCAATACTGTGACAAAATTTTAGTACGAAATAGTTACGAAAAAGCCTCCAAGTAATCCAATGTAGCCCAAACTGCGTGATGACATGCATTATGCTTCATTTATAAGCCTTTACTTAAGGAGCACCAATGATTAGTTAAAAATGATCATTTTAACTGGCCGATAAGCTTGACATGTTCTCACTAAATCATCCGTAACTTTGATTTAGACTTCCGAGTGACACGAAACCAATGCACACGTTAAGCTAGCTCAACTTTCTATTTTGTGACAATATTTGAGACTAAATGAGCAACGAAAAAGCCTCCAAGTAATCCAATTTATCCCTAACTGAGTGATGCAATGCATAATGCTTCATTTATAAGCCTTTTTTCAAGGACCACCAATGATGAGTTCGGAATGATCATTTTTTATTGACCGATCAACATGACATGTACGCACTAAATGGTCTGTAACTTTTGATTTAGAGTTCATAACGACACGAATCTAATTTGCACGTTCAGCTAGCTAAATTTTCCATATTGTGAAAACATTTGAGATTAAAAGAGGTATAAAAAAGCCTCTTGGTAATCCAATCCATCCCAAATTGCGTGCTGCCGTGCATTATGCTTCATTTATAAGCCTTTTTTCAAGCAGCACCGTTATCAGTTTAGAATGATTATTTTAACATGCCGATCAACTTGACATGTCCGCACTAAATCGCCTGTATCTTTTGATTTAGAGTTTGAAGAATCCAACGCCCACGTTAAGGTAGCTCAAATTTCTAGATTGTGACAAAATTTAAAACCGAAATAGCTACGACAAAGCCTCCAAATAATCCAGACTATTCAAAACTGTGTGATATCATGCATTATGCTTCTATAATACGCCTTTACTCAAGGAGCACCTATGATAAGTTTTCAATGTATCCAAAACTGCGTGATGCCATGCATTATGCTGCATTGATAAGGCTTTACTCAAGTAGCAGCAATGATAAGTTTAGAATGATCATTTTAACTGTCGATCAACTTGACATGTCCGCACTAAATTGTCCGTAACTTTTGATTTTGATATCAGACTGACACGAATCCAATTCCCACGCCAAGCTAGCTCACTGTTCTATATTTTGAAAATATTTGACACTGAAAGAGCTACGACAAAGCCTCCAAATAATCCAATGTATCCCAAACTGTGTGATGTCATCCATAATGCTTCATTTATAACCCTTTACTCAAGGAGTACCAGTTATTTTATTAGAATGATCATTTTAACTGGCCGGTCAACTTGACATATCCGCACTAAATCATCCGTATTTTTTTATTTAGAGTTCACAATGACACAAATCCAACACCCACGTTAGCTAGCTCAATTTTCAATATTGTGAGAAAATGTAGCTTTGAAATAGTTACGACAAGCCTCCAAGTAATCCAATCTCTCTCCAAACTACGTGATGCCAAGCATTATACTTCATTTATAAGCCTTTACGTAAGGAGCCCCAATGATGAGTTTAGAATGATCATTTTAACTAGCCAATAACCTTGACATGTCCGCACTAAATGGTCCATAACTTTTGATTTAGAATTCTAAATGACACGAGTCCAACGCCCACGTTAAGCTAGCTCAATTTTCTATTTGTGATAATGTTTGAGACTGAATGAGCTATGACAATACCTCTAAGTAAATTATTGTATCCCAAACTGTGTAATGCAATGCATAATGCTTCATTTATAAGCCTTTACTCAAGAGCACCAATGATCAGTGTAGAATGATCATTTGAACTGGCCGATCAACATGACATGTGCGCATTAAATCCGCTGTAACTTTTGATTTAGAGTTCAGAATAACACGATTCCAACGTGCACGTTAAGCTAGCTAAAATTTTCCATATTGTGACAACATTTGAGACTAAAGACTACAAAAAAGCCTCCAAGTAATCCAATGTATCCTAAACTGTGGGATGTCATGCATTATGCTTCATTTATAATCCTTTACTTAAGGAGTGCCAATTATCAATTTAAAATGATCATTTTAACTAGTCGATCAACTTGACATGTCCGCACTAAATCGTCCGCAACTTTTTATTTAGAGTTCCAAATGACACGAATCCAACACCCACGTTAAGGTAGCTCAATTTTCAATATCGTGACAAAATTTCAAACTGAAATAGCTATGACAAAGCCTCCAAGTAATCGAAACTATTCCAAAATGTGTGATGCCATGCATTATGCTTCATTTATAAGCCTTTACTCAAAGAGCAGCAATGACAAGTTTAGAATGATCATTTTGACTAGCTGATCAACTTGACATTTCCGCACTAAATTGTCTTTATCTTTTGATTTAGAACTTAAAATGACATGAGTCCAACATCCACGTTAAGCTAGTTTAGTCTTAGATATTGTGACAACATTTGAGGTGAAAGAGTTACAAAAAAAAGCCTCCAAGTAATCCAATGTAGCCCCAACTGCGTGATGACATGCATTATGCTTTATTTATAAGCCTTTACTTAAGGAGCACCAATGATTAGTTAAAAATGATCATTTTAACTGGCCGATAAGCTTGACATGTTTGCACTAAATTGTCCGTAACTTTGATTTAGACTTCCGAGTGACACGAAACCAACGCACACGTTAAGCTAGCTCAACTTTCTATTTTGTGACAATACTTGAGACTGAATGAGCTACGACAAAGCCTCCACGTAATCCAATTTATCCCTAACTGAGTGATGCAATGCATAATGCTTCATTTATAAGCCTTTTTTCAAGGACCACCAATGATGAGTTTGGAATGATCATTTTTTATTGACCGATCAACATGACATGTACGCACTAAATGGTCTGTAACTTTTGATTTAGAGTTCATAATGACACGAATCTAATTTGCACGTTCAGCAAGCTAAATTTTCCATATTGTGATAACATTTGAGATTAAAAGAGGTATAAAAAAGCCTCTTAGTAATCCCATGCATCCCAAACTGCGTGCTGCCGTGCATTATGCTTCATTTATAAGCCTTTTTCAAGTAGCACCGTTATCAGTTTAGAATGATTATTTTAACATGCCGATCAACTTGACATATCTGCACTAAATCGCCTGTATCTTTTGATTTAGAGTTTGAAGAATCCAACGGCCACGTTAAGGTAGCTCAAATTTCTATATTGTGACAAAATTTAAAACCGAAATAGCTACGACAAAGCCTCCAAAATAATCCAGACTATTCCAAACTGTGTGATGTCATGCATTATGCTTCTGTAATAAGCCTTTACTCAAGGAGCACCAATGATAAGTTTCGAATGTATCCGAAACTGCGTGATGCCATGCATTATGCTGCACTTATAAGGCTTTACTCAAGTAGCAGCAATGATAAGTTTAGAATGATCATTTTAACTGTCGATCAACTTGACCTGTCCGCACTAAATTGTCCGTAACTTTTGATTTTGAGAACAGACTGACACGAATCCAATTCCCACGCCAAGCTAGCTTAATGTTCTATATTTTGAAAATATTTGAGGCTGAAAGAGCTACGACAAAGCCTCCAAATAATCCAATGTATCCCAAACTGCGTGATGCCATCCATAATGCTTCATTTATAACCCTTTACTCAAGGAGTACCAATTATCTGATTAGAATTATCATTTTAACTGGCCGATCAACTTGACATGTCCGCACTAAATCATCCGTATTTTTTTATTTAGATTTCACAATGACACAAATCCAACACCCACGTTAGCTAGCTCAATTTTCAATATTGTGAGAAAATGTAACTTTAAAATAGTTACGACAAAGCCTCCAAGTAATCCAATCTCTCTCCAAACTACGTGATGCCAAGCATTATACTTCATTTATAAGCCTTAACGTAAGGAGCCCCAATAATGAGTTTACAATGATCATTTTAACTAGCCGATAACCTTGACATGTCCGCACTAAATCGTCCATAACTTTTGATTTAGAATTCTGAATGACATGAGTCCAACACCCACGTTAAGCTAGCTCAATTTTCTATTTGTGATAATATTTGAGACTGAATGAGCTATGACAATGCCTCTAAGTAAATTATTGTATCCCAAACTGCGTAATGCAATGCATAATGCTTCATTTATAAGCCTTTACTCAAGAGCACCAATGATCAGTGTAGAATGATCATTTGAACTGGTCGATCAACATGACATGTGCGCATTAAATCCGCCGTAACTTTTGATTTAGAGTTCAGAATAACACGAATCCAACGTGCACGTTAAGCTAGCTAAATTTTTCCATATTATGACAACATTTGTGACTAAAGACTACAAAAAAGCCTCCAAGTAATCCAATGTATCCAAAACTGTGGGATGTCATGCATTATGCTTCATTTATAATCCTTTACTTAAGGAGTGCCAATTATCAGTTTAAAATGATCATTTTAACTAGTCGATCAACTTTACATGTCCGCACTAAATCGTCCGTAACTTTTTATTTAGAGTTCAAAATAACGCAAATCCAACACCCACGTTAAGGTAGCTCAATTTTCAATATCGTGACAAAATTTAACGCCAAAATAGCTATGACAAAGCCTCCAAGTAATCGAAACTATTCCAAAATGTGTGATGCCATGCATTATGCTTCATTTATAAGCCTTTACTCAAAGAGCAGCAATGACAAGTTTAGAATTATCATTTTGACTAGCTGATCAACTTGATATTTTTGCACTAAATTGTCTTTATCTTTTGATTTAGAACTTAAAATGACATGAGTCCAACATCCACGTTAAGCTAGCTTAGTCTTAGATATTGTGACAACATTTGAGAGTGAAAGAGTTACGAAAAAGCCTCCAAGTAATCCAATGTAGCCCAAACTGCGTGATGACATGCATTATGCTTCATTTATAAGCCTTTACTTAAGGAGCACCAATGATTAGTTAAAAATGATCATTTTAATTGGCCGATAAGCTTGACATGTTCGCACTAGATCGTCCGTAACTTTGATTTAGACTTTTGAGTGACACAAAACCAACGCACACGTTAAGCTAGCTCAACTTTCTATTTTGTGACAATATTTGAGACTGAATGAGCTACGACAAAGCCTCCAAGTAATCCAATTTATCCCTAACTGAGTGATGCAATGCATAATGCTTCATTTATAAGCCTTTTTTCAAGGACCACCAATGATGAGTTGGGAATGATCAGTTTTTATTGACCGATCAACATGACATGTACGCACTAAATGGTCTGTAACTTTTGATTTAGAGTTCATAATGACACGAATCTAATTTGCACATTCAGCTAACTAAATTTTCCATATTGTGATCACATTTGAGATTAAAAGAGGTATAAAAAAGCCTCTTAGTAATCCAATGCATCCCAAATTGCGTGCTGCCGTGCATTATGCTTCATTTATAAGCCTTTTTTCAAGCAGCACCGTTATCAGTTTAGAATGATTATTTTAACATGCTGATCAACTTGACATGTCCGCACTAAATCGCCTGTATCTTTTGATTTAGAGTTTGAAGAATCCAATGCCCACGTTAAGGTAGCTCAAATTTCTATATTGTGACAAAATTTAAAACCGAAATAGCTACGACAAAGTCTCCAAATAATCCAGACTATTCCAAACTGTGTGATGTCATGCATTATGCTTTTGTAATAAGCCTTTACTCAAGGAGCACCAATGATAAGTTTCGAATGTATCCGAAACTGCGTGATGCCGTGCATTATGCTGCATTGATATGGCTTTACTCAAGTAGCAACAATGATAAGTTTAGAATGATCATTTTAACTGTCGATCAACTTGACATGTCCACAGTAAATTGTCCGTAATTTTTTATTTTTAGATCAGACTGACACGAATCCAATTCCCACGCCAAGCTAGCTCAATGTTCTATATTTTGAAAATATTTGAGACTAAAAGAGCTACCACAAAGCGTCCAAATAATCCAATGTATCCCAAACTGCGTGATGCCATCCATAATGTTTCATTTATAACCCTTTACTCAAGGAGTACCAGTTATCTGAATAGAATGATCATTTTAACTGGCCGATCAACTTTACATGTCCGCACTAAGTCATCCGTATTTTTTATTTAGAGTTCACAATGACACAAATCCAACACCCACGTTAGCTAGCTTAATTTTCAATATTGTGAGAAAATGTAACTTTGAAATAGTTACGACAAAGCCTCCAAGTAATCCAATCTCTCTCCAAACTACGTGATGCCAAGCATTATACTTCATTTATAAGCCTTTACGTAAGGAGCCCCAATGATGAGTTTAGAATGATCATTTTAACTAGCCGATAACCTTGACATGTCCGCACTAAATCGTCCATAACTTTTGATTTAGAATTCTGAATGACACGAGTCCAACGCACACGTTCAGCTAGCTCAATTTTCTATTTGTGATAATATTTGAGACTGAATGAGCTATGACAATGGCTCTAAGTAAATTATTGTATCCCATACTGCGTAATGCAATGCATAATGCTTCATTTATAAGCCTTTACTCAAGAGCACCAATGATCAGTGTAGAATGATCATTTGAACTAGTCGATCAACATGACATGTGCGCATTAAATCCGCCGTAACTTTTGATTTAGAGTTCAGAATAATACGAATCCAACGTGCACGTTAAGCTAGCTAAATGTTTCCATATTGTGACACCATTTGAGACTAAAGACTACAAAAAAGCCTCCAAGTAATCCAATGTATCCAAAACTGTGGGATGTCATGCATTATGCTTCATTTATAATCCTTTACTTAAGGAGTGCCAATTATCAGTTTAAAATGATCATTTTAACTAGTCGATCAACTTGACATGTCCGCACTAAATCGTCCGTAACTTTTAATTTAGAGTTCAAAATGACACGAATCCAACACCCACGTTAAAGTAGCTCAATTTTCAATATCGTGACAAAATTTAAAACCGAAATAGCTATGACAAAGCCTCCAAGTAATCCAAACTATTCCAAACTGTGTGATGCCATGCATTATGCTTCTATAAGCCTTTACTCAAAGAGCAGCAATGATAAGTTTAGAATGATCATTTTGACTAGCTGATCAACTTGACATTTCCGCACTAAATTGTCTTTATCTTTTGATTTAGAACTTCAAATGACATGAGTCCAACATCCACGTTAAGCTAGCTTAGTCTTAGATAATGTGACAACATTTGAGAGTGAAAGAGTTACAAAAAAGCCTCCAAGTAATCCAATGTAGCCCCAACTGCGTGATGACATGCATTATGCTTTATTTATAAGCCTTTACTTAAGGAGCACCAATGATTAGTTAAAAATGATCATTTTAACTGGCCGATAAGCTTGACATGTTTGCACTAAATTGTCCGTAACTTTGATTTAGACTTCCGAGTGACACGAAACCAACGCACATGTTAAGCTAGCTCAACTTTCTATTTTGTGACAATATTTGAGACTGAATGAGCTACGACAAAGCCTCCAAGTAATCCAATTTATCCCTAACTGAGTGATGCAATGCATAATGCTTCATTTATAAGGACCACCAATGATGAGTTTGGAATGATCATTTTTTATTGACCGATCAACATGACATGTACGCACTAAATGGTCTATAACTTTTGATTTAGAGTTCATAATGACACGAATCTAATTTGCACGTTCAGCTAGCTAAATTTTCCATATTGTGATAACATTTGAGATTAAAAGAGGTATAAAAAAGCCTCTTAGTAATCCAATGCATCCCAAATTGCGTGCTGCCGTGCATTATGCTTCATTTATAAGCCTTTTTTCAAGCAGCACCGTTATCAGTTTAGAATGATTATTTTAACATGCCGAGCAACTTGACATGTCCGCACTAAATCGCCTGTGTCTTTTGATTTAGAGTTTGAAGAATCCAACGCCCACGTTAAGGTAGCTCAAATTTCTATATTGTGACAAAATTTCAAACCGAAATAGCTACGACAAAGCTTCCAAATAATCCAGACTATTCCAAACTGTGTGATGCCATGCATTATGCTTCTGTGATAAGCCTTTACTCAAGGAGCACCAATGATAAATTTGGAATGTATCCGAAACTGCGTGATGCCATGCATTATGCTGCGTTGATAAGGCTTTACTCAAGTAGCAGCAATGATAAGTTTAGAATGATCATTTTAACTGTCGATCAACTTGACATATCCGCACTAAATTGTCCGTAACTTTTGATTTTGAGATCAGACTGACACGAATCCAATTCCCATGCCAAGCAAGCTCAATGTTCTATATTTTGAAAATATTTGAGACTGAAAGAGCTACGACAAAGCCTCCAAATAATCCAATGTATCCCAAACTGCGTGATGCCATCCATAATGCTTCATTTATAACCCTTTCCTCAAGGAGTACCAGTTATCTGATTAGAATGATCATTTTAACTGGCCGATCAACTTGACATGTCCGCACTAAATCATCCGTATTTTTTTATTTAGAGTTCACAATGACACAAATGCAACAGCCACGTTACCTAGCTCAATTTTCAATATTGTGAGAAAATGTAACTTTGAAGTAGTTACGACAAAGCCTCCAAGTAATCCAATCTCTCTCCAAACTACATGATGCCAAGCATTATACTTCATTTATAAGCCTTTACGTAAGGAGCCCCAATGATGAGTTTAGAATGATCATTTTAACTAGCCCATAACCTTGACATGTCTGCACTAAATCGTCCATAACTTTTGATTTTGAATTCTGAATGACACGAGTCTAACGCCCACGTTAAGCTAGCTCAATTTTCTATTTGCGATAATATTTGAGAATGAATGAGCTATGACAATGCCTCTAAATAAATTATTGTATCCCAAACTGCGTAATGCAATGCATAATGCTTCATTTATAAGCCTTTACTCAAGAGCACCAATGATTAGTGTAGAATGATCATTTGAACTGGTCGATCAACATGACATGTGCGCATTAAATCCGCCGTAACTTTTGATTTGAGAGTACAGAAGAACACGAATCTAATGTGCACGTTAAGCTAGCTAAATGTTTCCATATTGTGACAACATTTTGAGACTAAAGACTACAAAAAAAGCCTCCAAGTAATCCAATATATCCAAAACTGTGGGATGTCATGCATTATGCTTCATTTATAATCCTTTACTTAAGGAGTGCCAATTATCAGTTTAAAATGATCATTTTAACTAGTCGTTCAAAATGACGCGAATCCAACACCCACGTTAAGCTAGCTCAATTTTCAATATCGTGACAAAATTTAAAACCAAATTAGCTATGGCAAAGCCTCCAAGTAATCCAAACTATTCCAAACTGTGTGATGACATGCATTATGCGTCATTTATAAGCCTTTACTCAAAGAGCAGCAATGATAAGTTTAGAATGATCATTTTGACTAGCTGATCAACTTGACATTTCCGCACTAAATTGTCTTTATCTTTTGATTTAGAACATAAAATGACATGAGTCCAACATCCCCGTTAAGCTAGCTTAGTCTTAGATATTGTGACAACATTTGAGAGTGAAAGAGTTACGAAAAAGCCTTAAAGTAATCCATTGTATCCCAAACTGTGTGATGTCATGCGTTATGCTTCATTTATATTTCTTTACTTCACGAGCACAAATGATTAGTTTAGAATGATCATTTTAAGTGGGCGATCAACTTGACATGTCCGCACTAAATCGTCGGTACCATTTGATTTAGGGTTCATAATGACACAAATCTAACGCCCACGTTAAGCTAGCTCAATTTTCTATTGTGTCACAACATTTGAGATTCAAAGAGCTACGAAAAAGCCTCCATGTAACCCAATGTATCCTAAACTGCATGATGCTATGAATTAGGCTTCATTTATAAGCCTTTAGTCAAGGAGCACAATTCATCAGCTTAGAATGATCATTTTAACTGGCCGATCAACTTGACATGTCCGCACTAAATCGTCCGTAACTTTTGATCTAGAATTGAAATGGCACGAATCCAACGCTCAGGTTATGCTTGCTGAATTTTCCATATTGTGACAACATATGAGACTGAAAGAGCTACGAAAAAGCATCCAAATAATCAATTCTATCCAAAACTGCATGATGCCATGCATTATGCTTGATTTATAAGCCTTTACATAAGGAGCACCATTGATCAGTTAAGAATAATCATTTTAACTGGCCGATCAACTTCACATTTCCACACTAAATCGTCCATAACTTTTGATTTAGAGCTCAAAATGACACTAGTCTAACGCCCACGTTAATCTAGCTCAATTTGCCCTATTGTGACAACCTTTGAAAATGAAAGAGTTACGAAAAAGCCTAAAATAATCCAATGTATCCCAAAGTACGTTTTCCCTGCATGATGCTTCATTTATATGCCTTTACTTAAAGAGCACTAATGATCAGTTTAGAATGATCATTTTAACTAGCCGATCAACTAGACATGTCGCACTAAAATCGTCCGTCGCTTTTGATTTAGAGTTCAAAATGACAAGAATCCAACACCCATGTTAAGCTAGCTCAATTTTCTGTATTCTTACATCATTTGAGACTGAAAGATCTAAGACAAAGCTTGCAAGTAATCCAATGTATCCCAAACTAAGTGATGCCATTCATTATGCTTCATTTATCAGCTTTTACACGAGGAGCACCAATGATAAGTTTAGAATGATCGTTTTAACTAGCTGATCAACTTGACATGTCGCAATAAATTGTCTTTAACTTTTAATTTAAAGCTCAAAATGACATGAGTCCAATGCCCACGTTAGTCTAACTGAATTTTCCATATTGTGACAACATTTGAGTCAGAAGGAGTTATGAAAAAGCCTCCAAGTAATCCAATGTATCCCAAAGTATGTGATCCCACACATTATGCTTCATTTATATGCCTTTACTTAAGGAGCTCCAATGATCAGTTTAGAATGATCATTTTAATTGGCCAATCAACTTAACATGTTCGCACTAAATCGTCCGTGATTTTTGATTTAGAGTTCATAATGACACGAATCCAACGCCCACGTTAATCTAGCTCAATTTTCTATATTGTTACTAATTTTAACACCAAAATAGTACGATAAAGCCTTCAAGTAATCCAATCTTTTCCAAACTGCGTGATGCCATACATTATGCTTCATATATAAGCTTGTACACAAGGAACACCAATGATTAGTTAAGAATGATCATTTTAACTAGCCGATCAACTAAAAATGTCTGCACAAAATTTTTTGTAACTTTTGATTTAGAGTTCAGAATGACACGAATCCAATGCCCACGTTAAGTTACGTTAATTTTCTATATTGTGACAACATTTTTGAGATTGAAAGATCTACGACAAAGCCTATAAGTAATCCAATGTAGCCCAAACTGCGTAATGCCATGCATTACGCTTTATTTATAAGCCTTTTCTCAAGGAGCACCAATGATCAGTTTAGAATGATCATTTTAACTGGCGATCAACTTGACATGTCCGGAATAAATCGTTCATAACTTTTGATTTATAATTTGAAATGACACGAATGCAACGCCCACGTTAAGCTAGCTCAATTTTTTAAGTTGTGACAAAATTTATTACGGAAATAGTTACGAGAAAGCCTTCAAGTAATCCAAACTATTCCAGACTACATGATGCCATGCATTATACTTCTTTTATAAGCATTTACTCAAGGAGCCCCAATGATAAGATTAGAATGATCATTTTAACTAGTTGATCAACTTGACATGTCCTCACTAAATTGTCTTTAACTTTTGAATTAGAGCTCACAAACATGAGTCTAACGCCCACGTTAAGCTAGCTCGATTTTCCATATTGTGACAATTTTTGAGACTCAAAGAGTTACAAAAAGCCTCAATGTAATCCAATATATCCCAACCTACGTGACGCACTGCATTACGCTTCATTTGTATGCCTTTACTTAAGGAGCACCAATGATCAGCTTGGAATGATCATTTTAACTGGCCGATCAAGTTGACATGTCCGCACAAAATTGTCTTTAACTTTTGATTTAGAGCTCAAAATGACATGAGTCCAACGCCCATATTAAACAATCTCAATTTTTCATATTGTGACAACATTTGTGAGTGAAAGAGTTACAAAAAACCTCCAAGTAGTCCAATGTATCCCAAACTCCGTGATGCCATGCATTATGCTTGATTTATATGTCTTTACTTAAGGAGCACCAATGATGAGTTTCGAATGATTATTTTAACTGGGCGATCAACTTGACATGTCCACAATAAATCGTCAGTAACATTTGATTTAGGGTTCATAGTGACACAAATCCAATGCTTCATTGATAAGCTTTTACTCAAGGAGCACCAATCATTAGTTTAGAATAATCAATTTAACTAGCCGATCAACTTGACATGTCCGTGCTAAATCGTCAGAACTTTTGATTTACACTTCGGAATGACACGAATAAAACACCCATGTTAAGCTTGCTCAATTTTCTATATTGTGAAAACATTTGGGACTGAAAATGAGCTACGATAAATCTTCCAAGTAATCTAATGTATCCCAAACTGCCTGATCTCATGCATTATGCTTCCTTGATAAGCTTTTACTCAAGGAGCACCAATCATTAGTTTAGAATAATCAATTTAACAGGGCGATTAAATTGACATCTCCACACTAAATCGTACGTAACTTGTGATTTAGAGTTTTGAATGACACGATTCCAACGCCCACGTTAAGGTAGATCACTTTTCTATATAGTTACAACATGTGTGACTGAAAGACCTACGACAAAGACTCCAAGTAATCCAATGTATCCCAAACTGTGTGATGCCATGCATAATGTTTCATTTACAAGCCTTTACTCAAGGAGCACCAATGATCAGTTTAGAAGGATCATTTTAACTGGTCGATCAACTTGACATGTCCGCACTAAATCGTCTATAACTTTTGATTTAGAATTCATAATGACACAAATCCATCCCCCACGGTAAACTAGCACAATTTTCAATTGTGTGACAACATTTGAGACTGAGAGAGTTACGACAAAGCCTCCATGTAATCTAATGTAAAGCTTCGTTTATAAGCCTTTAGTTAGGGAGCAGCAATGACCAGTTTAGAATCATCATTTCAACTGGCCAATCAACTTGACCTGTCCGCACTAAATCGTCTGTAAATTTTGATTTAGTTCAGAATGACATGAATTTAATGCCCATGTAAGCTAGCTCAATTTTCTATATTGTGACAACATTTGAGTTAAAAATAGATACGACAAAGCCTCCAAATAATCTTATGTATCCAAAACTGCGTGATGCCATCCATTGTGCTTCATTTATAACCCTTTACTCAAGGAGCACCAATGATCAGTGGCCGATCAACTTAACATATCCGCATAAATTGTATGTAATTTTTGATTTAGAGTTCAAAATGACAAAAATCCAATGCCCACGTTAAATTAACTCAATTTTTAATATTTTGAAAAATTAAAGTCCAAAATAGATAAGAAAAACCATCCAATTAATCCAAAATATCCCAAACTACGTGATGCCATGCATTAAGTTTCATTTATAAGCCTTTACTTAAGGAGCACCAGTGATCAATTTAGAATGATTATTTTAACTGGCTGATCAACTTGACATGTCTGCACTAAATTTTTTGTAAATTTTGATTTAGACTCAGAAATACATGAATCAAACACCGAGGTTATGCTTGCTCAATTTTCTATATTGTAACAATATTTGAGACTAAATGAGCTACGACAAAGCCTCCAAGTAATCCAATGTATTCCAAACTGCGTGATGCCATGCATTCTGCTGCATTGATAAGATTTTACTTAAGGATCGCCAATCATCAGTTTAGAATGATCATTTTAACTGGCCGATCAACTTGACATTTCCGAACTAAATCGTCCCTAACTTGTGATATAGAGTTCAGAATGACACGAATCTAACGCCCACGTTAAGCTAGTTCAACTTTCTATATTGTTACACTATTTGAGACTGAAAGATCTATGACCAAGCCACCAAGTAATCTAATGTCTCTGAAACTGTGTGATGCCATACATTATGATTCATTTATAAGCCTTTACTCAAGGAGCACCAATTATCAGTGTAGAATGATCATTTTAACTGTCCGATCAACTTAACATGGCCGCATTAAATTGTCTGTACCATGTGACTTACAGTTCAGAATGATACAAATCCAACACCAACGTTAAAGTAGCTCAATTTTCCATATTGTGACAATATTTCAGACTAAAAGAGCTACGTAAAAGCCTCCAATTAATCCAATGTATCGCAAACGGCATGATGTCATGGATACTGTTTCATTTATAAGCCTTTACTCGAGGAGCACCAATGATTAGTTTAGAATGATCATTTTAACAGGCCGATCAACTTGATATGTCTGCTCTAAATCATCTGTAAGTTTTTATTTAAAGTTCATAATGACACAAAACCAACACCCACGTTAACCTAGCTCAATTTTCTATTGTGTGACAACACTTGAGACTGAAAGAGCTACAACAAAGACTCCAGGTAATACACTATATCCCAAACTGCGTGATGACATGCATAATGTTTCATTTATAAGCCTTTACTCAAGGAGCACCAATGATCATTTTAACTGGCCGATCAACTTGATATGTCCACACTAAATTGTTTGTAACTTTTGATTTAAGGTTCATAATGACACAAATCCAATGCCCACGTTAAGCTAGTTCAATTTTCTATTGTGTGACAACATTTGAAACTAAAAGAGGTACGACAAAGCCTCCATGTAATCCAATGTATCCCAAACTGCATGATGCCATGCATTAAGCTTCATTTATAAGCCATTAGTGAAGGAGCAGCAATGATCAGTTAAGAATGACCATTTTATCGGGCCGATCAACTTGACATGTCCGAGCTAAATCGTCTGTAAATTTTGATTTATAGTTCAAAATGACACGAATTTGATGCCCATCTAAGCTAGCTCAATTTACTATATCGTTACAATATTTGAGACTAAAAGAGTTGCGCCAAAGCCTCCAAATAATCTAATGTATCCCAAACTGCGTGATGCCATCCATTGTGCTTCATTTATAACCCTTTACTCAAGGAGCACCAATGATCAGTTGCTGTTCAACTTGACATATCCGCACTAAATTGTATGTAAATTTTTGATTTAGAGTTCAAAATGACACAAATCCAATGCCCACGTTAAATTAGTTTAATTTTTAATATTGTGAAAAATTCAAGTCCAAAATAGATAAGACAAACCATCCAAGTAATCCATCTATCCCAAAATGTGTGATGCCATGCATTAAGCTTCATTTATATGTCTTTACTTAAGGAGCCCCAATGATCAGTATAGAATGATTATTTTAACTGTTCCATCAACTTGACATGTCCGCATTAAATTGTCCGTAACGTTTGATTTAGAGTTCAGAAATACACGAATCCAATGCCCAGGATATGCTTGCTCAATTTTCTATATTGTAACAACATTCGAGACTGAATGAGCTATAACAAAGCCTCCAAATATTCCAATGTATCCCAAACCGTATGATGCCATGCATTATGCTTCATTGATAAGCTTTTACTCAAGGAGCACCAATGATCAGTTGCTGTTCAACTTGACATGTCCGCACTAAATTGTATGTAAATTTTTGATTTAGAGTTCAAAATGACACAAATCCAATGCCCACGTTAAATTAGTTTAATTTTTAATATTGTGAAAAATTCAAGTCCAAAATAGATAAGACAAACCATCCAAGTAATCCATCTATCCCAAAATGTGTGATGCCATGCATTAAGCTTCATTTATATGCCTTTACTTAAGGAGCCCCAATGATCAGTATAGAATGATTATTTTAACTGTTCCATCAACTTGACATGTCCGCATTAAATTGTCCGTAACGTTTGATTTAGAGTTCAGAAATACACGAATCCAATGCCCAGGATATGCTTGCTCAATTTTCTATATTGTAACAACATTCGAGACTGAATGAGCTATAACAAAGCCTCCAAATATTCCAATGTATCCCAAACCGTATGATGCCATGCATTATGCTTCATTGATAAGCTTTTACTCAAGGAGCACCAATGATCAGTTGCTGTTCAACTTGACATGTCCGCACTAAATTGTATGTAAATTTTTGATTTAGAGTTCAAAATGACACAAATCCAATGCCCACGTTAAATTAGTTTAATTTTTAATATTGTGAAAAATTCAAGTCCAAAATAGATAAGACAAACCATCCAAGTAATCCATCTATCCCAAAATGTGTGATGCCATGCATTAAGCTTCATTTATATGCCTTTACTTAAGGAGCCCCAATGATCAGTATAGAATGATTATTTTAACTGTTCCATCAACTTGACATGTCCGCATTAAATTGTCCGTAACGTTTGATTTAGAGTTCAGAAATACACGAATCCAATGCCCAGGATATGCTTGCTCAATTTTCTATATTGTAACAACATTCGAGACTGAATGAGCTATAACAAAGCCTCCAAATATTCCAATGTATCCCAAACCGTATGATGCCATGCATTATGCTTCATTGATAAGCTTTTACTCAAGGAGCACCAATCATCATTTGAGAATGATCATTTTAACTGGCCGATCAACTTGACATGTCCGCACTAAATCGTCCACAACTTGTGATTTAGAGTTCTGAATGACTCGAATCCTACGCCACGTTATGCTAGCTCAACTTTCTATATTGTTACAACATTTGAGACTGAAAGATCTACGACAAAGCCTCCAAGTAATCCAATGTCTCCCAAACTGTGTGATGCCATGCAATATGCTTCATTTATAAGCTTTTACTCAAGGAGCACCATTGATTAGTTTAGAATGATCATTTTAAATGTCCGATGAACTTAACATGTCCGCATTAAATTGTCCATAACTTTTGACTTAGACTTCAGAATGTCACGAATCCAACGCCCACGTTAACCAAGCTCAATTTTCCATATTGTGACAACATTTGAGACTAAAAGAGCTACGAAAAAGCTCGAAGTAATCAAATGTATTCCAAACTGCATGCTGACATGCATAATGTTTCCATTATAAGCCTTCACTCAAGGAGCACCAATGATCAGTTTAGAATGATCATTTTAACTAGCCGATCAACTTGATATGTCCGCACTAAGTTTTTTGTAACTTTTGATTTAAAGTTCATAATGACACAAGTCCAATGCCCATGTTAAACTTGCTCAATTTACTATTGTGTGACAATATTTTAAACTGAAAGAGCTACGGCAAAGCCTCCATATAATCCAATGTATCCCAAACTACATGATGCCATGGATTAAGCTTCATTTATAAATCTTTAGTAAGGAGCAGCAATGATCAGTTAAGAATGATTATTTTATCTGGCCGATCCAATTGACATGTCCAATCTAAATCGTCTGTAAATTTTGATTTATAGTTCAAAATGACACGAATTTGATGCCCATGTAACCTAGCTCAATTTACTATATTGTGACAATATTTGAGACTAAACGAGCTGCGACAAATCCTCCTAATAATCTAATATATCCAAACTGCGTGATTCCATCTATTGTGCTTCATTTATAACCCTTTACTCAAAGAGCACCAATGATCCGTGGCCGATCAACTTCACATGTATGCACTAAATTGCATGTAAATTTTTTATTTAGAGTTCAAAATGACACAAATACAATGCACACGTTAAATTAGCTCAATTTTTAATATTGTGAAAAATTTCAAGACCGAAATAGATAAGACAAAGCATCCAAGTAATCCAATCTATCCCAAATTGTGTGATTCATTTATAAGCCTTTACTTAAGGAGCACCAATGATCAGCATAGAATGATTATTTTAACAGTTCCATCAACTTGACTTGTCCGCACTAAATTGTCCGTAACTTTTGATTTAGAGTTCAGAAAAACACGAATCCAACGCCCAGGTTATGCTTGCTCAATTTTCTATATTGTAACAACATTTGAGACTGAATGAGCTACAACAAAGTCTCCAAGTAATCAAATGTATCCCAAACTGAGTGATGCCATGCATTATGCTTCATTGATAAGCTTTTACTCAAGGAGCACCAATCATCAATTTAGAATGATCATTTTAACTGGCCGATCAACTTGACATATCCGCACTAAATCGTCTGTAACTTGTGATTTGGAGTTATGAATGACACGAATCCAATGCCCACGTTAAGCTAGCTCAAAATTCTATATTGTTACAACATTTGTGACTGAAAGATCTACGACATAGCTTCCAAGTAATCCAATGTCTCCCAAACTGTGTGATGCCATGCATTATGCTTCATTTATAACCCTCTACTCAAGGAGCACTAATTATGAGTTTAGAATGATCATTTTAAGTGTCCGATCAACTTAACATGTCCGCATTAAATCGTATGTAACTTTTAACTTAGAGTTCAGAATGACACAAATCCAACACCCATGTTAAGCTAGCTCAATTTTCCATATTGTGACAACATTTGAGACTAAAATAGCTACGAAAAAGCCTTATAGTAATACAATGTATCCCAAACTGTGTGATGACATGCATAATGTTTCATTTATAAGCCTTTACTCAAGTAGCACCAATGATCAGTTTAGAATGAGCATTTTAACTGGCTCATCAACTTACTATGTCCGCACTAAATCGTCTGTAACTTTTTATTTAAAGTTCATAATGACACAAATCCAATGCCTACGTTAAGCTAGCTCAATTTTCTACTGTGTGACAACATTTGAAACTGAAAGAGCTACGACAAAGCCTTAATGTTATCCAATGTATCCCAAATTGCATGATGCCATGTATTAAGCTTCATTTATAAGCCTTTAGTGAAGGAGCAGCAATGATCAGTTTAGAATGATCATTTTAACTGGCCGATCAACTTGACATGTCTGCACTAAATCGTACGTATATTTTGATATATAGTTCAGAATGATATGAATTTAATGCCCATGTAAGCTATCTCAATTTTTTATATTGTGACAATATTTGAGACTAAAAGAGCTGCGACAAAGCCTTCAAATAATCTAATGTATCCCAAACTGCGTGATGTCATCCATTATATTTCATTTATAACCCTTTACTCAAGGAGCACCCATGATCAGTGGCCGATCAACTTGACATGTCCGCAATAAATCGTCCATAATTTTTTATTTAGAGTTCAACATAAACCAAATCTAGTGCCCACATTAAGCTAGCTAAATTTTTAATATTGCAAAAAAATTTAAATCGAAAATAGCTACGAGAAAGCCTCCAAGTAATCCAACAAACCCAAACTGCTTTATGCTATGCATTATGCTTCATTTATAACCTTTTACTCAAGGAGCACCAATCATCAGTTTAGAATGATCATTTTAACTAGCCGATGAACTTGGCATGTATGCACTAAATCGTCTGTAAATTTTGATTTATAGTTTAGAATGACACGAATTTAATGCTCATGTACGCTAGCTCAATTTTCTATACTGTGAAAATATTTAAGACTAAATAAGCTGCGACAAAGCCTCCGAATAATCTAATGTATCCTAAACTGCGTGATGTCATCCATTGTGCTTCATTTATAACCCTTTACTCAAGGAGCAGCAATGATTAGTGGCCGAGCAACTTGACATGTCTACACTAAATCGTATGTAATTTTTGATTTAGAGTTCAAAATGACACAAATCCAATGCCCACGTTAAATTAGCTCAATTTTTAATATTGTGAAAAATATTAATTCTGAAATAGCTAAGACAAAGCCTCCAAATAATCCAATCTATCCCAAACTGCGTGATGCCACACATTATGCCAATGATCACCAATGATCAGTTTTGAATGATTATTTTAACTTGCCGATCAACTTGACATGTCTGCAATAAATTTTTCGTAACCTTTGATTTAGTGTTCAGAAATACACGAATCCAATGCCCAGGTTATGCTTGCTCAATTTTCTATATTGTGACAACATTTGAGATTGAATGATTTACGAAAAAGATTCCAAGGAATACAATGTATCCCAAATTGCGTGATGCCATGCATTATGCTTCATTGATAAGCTTTTACTCAAGGAGCACTAATCATCAGTTTAGAATGATTATTTCAATTGGCCGATCAACTTAACATGTCTACACCAAATCATCCGTTTCTTTTGATCTAGAGTTCAGAATGACATGAATCCAACGCCCACGTTAAGATAGCTCAATTTTCTATATAGTGACAACATTGAGACTGAATGAGCTACGACAAAGCTTCCAAGTAATCCAATGAATCCATAACTGCCTGATGCCATGCATTATGCTTCATTTATAAGCCTTTAGTGAAGGAGCACCAATGATCAGCATAGAATAATCATTTTAACTAGCTGATCAACGTGACCTGTCCACACTATTTCGTCTATAACTTTTGATTTGGAGCTCAAACTGACATGAGTCCAACGCACACGTTAAGCTATCTCAATTTCCATATTTTGAAAATATTTAAGACTTAAAGAGCTACGAAAAAGCCTCCAAGTAATCCATTGTATCCCAAAATACATGATGTCATGCATTATGCTTCATTTATATGCCTATACTTATGGAGCTCCAATGATCAGTTCAGAATGATCAGTTTAACTGGCCGATTAACTTGAAATGTTCGCACTTAATCGTCCGTAACTTTTGATTTAAAGTTCTGAATGACACGAATACAATGCCCACGTTAAGCTAGCTCAATTTTCCATATTGTGCAAATATTTAAGACTAAAAGCGCTATGAAAAAGCCTCCAAGTAATCCATTGCATCCCAAAATGCGTGATGCCATTCATTATGCTTCATTTATAAGCCTTTACTCTAGGAGCACCAATGATCAGTTTAGAATGATCATTTTAACTGGCCGATATACTTTACATGTCTGCACTAAATCATCCGTCACTTTGATTTAGAGTTCCGAATTACAAGAATCCAATGCCCACGTTAAGCTAGCTAAATTTTCAATATTGTGACAACATTTGAGACTGAAAGAACTACGACAAAGCCTCTAAGTAATCCAATGTACCCCAAATTGCATGATGCCATGCATTATGCTTCATTTATAATACTTTATTGAAGGACCACTAATGATCAGTTTAGAATGATCATTTTAATTGGCCGATCAAGTTTACATATCTGCAGTAAATCGTCCGTAACTTTTTATTTAGAGTTTACAGAATCCAATGCCCACGTTAAGCTCGCTCAATTTCCAATAGCGTGCAACATTTGAAACTGAAAGAGCTACGACAAAACCTCCAAGTAATCCAACGTATTCCAAACTGCATGATGCCATGCATTATGCTTCATTTGTAAGCCTTTAGTCAAGGAGCACCAATGATCAATTTAGAATGATCATTTTAACTAGTCGATCAATTTGATATGTCCGCACTACATTGTCTATAAATTTTGCATCGCAGTTCGAAATGACATGAATCTAATGCCCATGTAAGCTAGCTCAATTTTCTATATTTTTACAATATTTGAGACTAAAAGGGCTACGAAAAAGCCTCCAAATAATCAATCCCAAACTGCATAATGCCATCCATAATGCTTCATTTATAACCATTTACTCAAGGAGCACCAATGATCAGTGGCCGATCAACTTGTCATGTCTGCACTAAATCGTCCGCAATTTTTTAGTTAGAGTTCAAAGTAACCCAAATACAGTGCCCACATTGAGCTATCTCAATTTTTAAGATTGTGAAAAAATTAAAATCCAAAATAGCTACGACAAAGTCTCCAAGTAATCCAATCTATCCCAAACTGCGTGATACCATGCATTATGCTTCATTTATAAGCCTTTACTTAAGGAGCACTAATGATCAGTTTAGAATGATTATTTTAACTGGTCGAGCAACTTGACATGTCCGCAGTAAATCGTCTATAACTTTTGATTTAGAGTTAAAAATACACGAATCCAACACCAACGTTAAGCTTGCTCAATTTTATATATTGTGACAATATTTGATACTGAATGAGCTACAACAAAACCTCCATGTAATCCAATGTATCCCAAACTACGTGATGCCATGCATTATGTTTCATTGATAAGATTTTACTCAAGGAGCACCAATCATAAGTTTAGAACGTTCATTTTAACTGGCTGATCAACTTGACATGTCCTCACTAAATCGTCCGTAACGTTTGATTTAGAGTTCACAATGACACGAATCCAATGTCCACGTTAAACTAGCTGAATTTTCTATATTGTTACAACATTTGAGACTAAAAGATCTACGACAAAGCCTCCAAGTCTTCTAATGTATCTCAAAATGTGAGATGCCATGCATTATGTTTCATTTATGAGTCTTTATTGAAGTAGCACCCATGATCAGTTTTGAATAATCATTTTAACTAGCCGATCAACTTGACAAGTCCACACTAAATCATGTGTAACTTTTGATTTAGAGTTTAAAATGACACGAATCCAACGTCCACGTTGAGCTAGATCAAGTTTCTAAATTTTGACAAAATTTAAGACCGAAATAGCTACGAGAACGCCTCCAAGTAATCCGAACTTTTCCAAACTGCGTGATGCCATGCATTATACTTCTTTTATAAGCCTTAACTCAAGTAGCACCAATGATAAGTTTAGAATGATCATTTTAACTAGCTAATCAACTTGAGATTTCTGTACTAAATTGTCTTTAACTTTTGCCTTATCCTTCTTGCTTTTCCCCGTCTTGGCACTCTTGGCCATCTGCAAAACCATTTGGTTAGTCTCAACACTTAACATGCGCAAGACCTGGTGCCGAATGAGTGGTGTCTACTTAACCCACATCTAACCCGTCCTAGGACCAAGCATGCTCTGATAACAACTTGAAACACCCCTTCCCGGATTATCAGTCCGAAGACGGTGTTCCCTTTCGGATTCACCAAGGAATTCCGAGTCTTAGGTCCATATTTTAGGGTCCTTTATTTATACTTAGTCCAAATTTGAGTTATTCTGAGATTCATCAGTTTTTAGAGTCGTTATTATAGTCATAATATAATACATCTGGATTTTTATTGAAGTATAAGAATAGGATTTGTTACAACATGATAGTTTTCCCGAAGGCTTACACATTCAAACGATCCTAACTACCCGGACCAATACACCACCGATATACTCGGGCCACCAGCCTTGTGCTCAAGCCAAATCCTTACCACGATCACCATCTTTTCCTGAAAAAAGCCAAAGGCGCATAATTAACGTGGACTTAACAAGTATTACTCGATAAGGCTTTAGAATATGCATGAATGAATGGAATTCATGCGAAACCCATCAATTCTCTAAGTTTTAGTGAACATTCGGCCAAGACACACTCGGTTTGGCCTTGGGCAGAACCCATCGACCAACCGACCATGGTAGGAATCGCCCAATCGTTTGGCCAGCCAATATTCGTCCTGAAAGACTCGATCTGGTGGAAGGGCAGGCCAAGCCGATTATCTGGGCGGGAAGGTATCACCCAGTCCCGACCACCTGGCCACACGGACAAATTTACCCAGCTAGGGCCCTTGGATTCCCTTGATCGCCGAACCACCGGCAAAGAGGAATCCAAGCATGAAGGGTAAGAAATTACTAACCTCGACCACACTTAGCCCTTAATCGCGTACCGTCTATGTTGGCCTCCCGATCCAATGTTCACGAAAACTACTTCACTCAGTCTAACATTTTTTGAGTATTGACTTAGAAAAATTCAGGGACTTATACTCTATAAGCGTACCCCTTGTACAGACCCTAAGACTCATATATATAGGGCACGTGGTCCGTTTTCACGAACAGTCATGGTTTTTGCTCGACCAGTCAATTTTCCCAGTTGAACTGTTACCCTGGTCGTGGTACCAGTTCGGCACAATCTGCCCGAGGCAGTGCTAGCTGGCCAGTTGGCCCAGCTACCAACCAGCTTGTCCAACAACCGGTCAGCTTGCCCAATTTCTGGCCAGCTTGCCCAGCTGCCAGCCAGCTCGCCCAACTGCTGGCCAGCTCGCCCAACTGATCGTTAGTGAGGATCATGGGTATTACACGACCAACATGACATGTATGCACTAAATCGTTCGTAACTTTTGATTTAGAGTTCTGAATGACACTAATCCAATGCCCACACTAATCTAGTTCAATTTTCTGTATTATGATAACATTTGGGACTGACAGAGCTACGACAAACTCCAAGTAATCCAATGTATCCCCAACTGCGTGATGCCATACATTATGCTTCATTTATAAGCCTTTACTCAAGGAGCACCAATGATTATGTTATAATTATCATTTTAACTGGCCGATCAACTTGAAATGTGCGCACTAAATCGTCTGTAACTATTGATATAGAGTTCAAAATGACATGAATCCAACGTCCAAGTTAAGCTAGCTTAATTTTCCAAACTGTGACAGGAATCAAGACTCAAAGAGTTACGAAAAAGCCTCCATGTAATCCAATGTATCCCAAACTGCGTGATGCCATGCATTATGCTTCATTTTTAAGCTTTTACTTAAGGAGCACCAATGATACGTTTAGAATGATCATTTTAACTTTTCGATCAACTTGACATGTCCGCACTAAATTGTCCATAACTTTGAATTTAGAATTCAGAATGACATGAATCCAACGCCCACGTTAAGCTGGCTAAATTTTCTATATTGTGACAATATTTGAGATTGAAAGAGCTACAAAAAAGCCTCGAGGTAATCTAAAGTATTCCAAACAACGTGATGCTTCATTTGTTAGCCTTTACTTAAGGAGCACCAATGACGAGTTTAGAATAATCATTTTAACTGGCCGATCAACTTGACATATCCACACTAAATCGTCCATAATTTTTGATTTATAGTTCAGAATGACAAGACTCAAACGCCACGTTAAGCTAGATCAATTTTCTATATTGTGACAATATTTGAGACTGAAAGAACTACGACAAAACCTCCAAGTAATCCAATGTATCCCAAACTGCATAATGCCATGCATTATGCTTCATTTAAAAGCCTTTACTCAAGGAGCACCAATGATCAGTTTAGAACGATCATTTTAACTGGCCGATCAACTTGATAAGTCCAAAACAAATCGCTGTAACTTTTGATTTAGAGTTCAGAATGACACGAATCCAACGTCCATGTTAAGCTATCTCAATTTTTTATATTGTGACAAAATTTTGAGACAAAAAGAGCTACGACAAACCCTCCAAGTAATTCAATGTATCCCAAACTGCATGATATCATGCATTATTCTTCATTTTTAAGCATTTACTCAAGGAGCACTAATGATCAGTTTAGAATAATCATATTAACTGGCCGATAAATTTGACATGTCCGCACTAAATCATTCGTAGCTTTTGATTTGGAGTTCAAAATGACAAAAATCCAATAGCGACGTTAAGCTAGCTTAATTTTCTATATTATGACAAAATTTAAGACTGAAATAGCTATGAGAAAGCCTCCCAGAATCCAATATATTCCGAACTGTAATGCCATTAATTATGCTTCATTTATAAGCCTTTACTCAACGAGCACCAATGATAAGTTTAGAATAATCATTTTTACTAGCTGCTCGACTTTTCATGTCCTTACTAAGTCATCTTTAACTTTTGATTTAGAGATCAAAATGACATGAGTCTAACGCCCACGTTAAACTAGATCAATTTTCTATATTAAGCCAGAATTTGAGACTGAAAGAGTTACGAAAAAGCCTTCAAGTAATCCAATATATCCCAAACTACGTGATGTCATATGCATTATGCTTCATTTAGAAGCCTTTTCTTAAGGAGCACCAATGAACAATTTAGAATGATCATTTTAACTGGCCGATCAACTTGACATGTCCGCACTAAATCGTCCATAACATTTGATTTAGAGTTCGGAATGGCAGGAATCCAATGCCCACGTTAAGCTAGCTAAATTTTTCATATTGTGACAACATTTGAGATTGAAAGAACTACGAAAAATCTTCCAAGTAATCCAATGTATCCCAAACTCCTTGATGCCATGCATTATACTTAATTTATTAGCCTTTACTCAAGGAGCACAATTGATCAGTTTAGAATGACCAATTTAACTGGCCGTTCAACCTGACATGTTCGCACTAAATCGTCATTAGCTTTTGATTTAGACTTCAAAATGACACGAACCAAAGCCCATGTTAACCTAGCTCAATTTTCTATATTGTGACACCATTTGAGACTTAAAAAGCTACGACAAATCCTCCAAGTAATCCAATGTATCCCAAATTGCGTGATGCAATGCATTATGCTTTATTTATAAGGCTTTACTCAAGGAGCACTAGTGATAAGTTTAGAATGATCATTTTAACTGGTCGATCAACTTGATATGTCCACACTAAATCCTCTGTAACTATTGATTTAGAGTTTAGGATGACACGAATACAATTCCCACGTTAAGCTAGCTCCATTTTCCATATTGTGACAACATTTGAGATTGAAAGAACTACGAAAAAGCCTTCAAGTAATCCAATGTATCCCAAACTCCGTGATGCCATGCATTATACTTCATTTATAAGCCTTTACTCAAGGAGTACCAATGATCAGTTCAGAATGATCATTTTAACAGGCCGATCAATTTGACATGTCCATAATAAATCGGTCGTAACTTTTGATTTATAGTTCAGAATGACGCGAATACAACGCCCACATTAAGCTAGTTCAATTTTCTATATTGGACGAAATTTGAGACTGAAAGAGCTATGACAAAGCCTCCAAGTAATCCAATGTATCCCAGATTTCATGATGTCATGCATTATGTTTCATTTATAAGCTTTTACTCAAGGAGCACCAATGATCATTTTAACTGGCCGATCAACTTGACATGTACGCAATAAATCATCTGTAACTTTTGATTTGGAGTTCAAAATGACACAAATCCAACATCTATGTTAAGCTAGCTCAATATTCTTTATTGTGACAAAATTTAAAACCGAAATAGCTATGAGAAAGCCTCCAAGTATTCCAATCTATTCCAAACTGCGTGGTGCCATGCATTATGCTTCATTTATAAGCATTTACTCAAGGAGTACCAATGAAAAGTTTAGAATGATCATTTTTACTAGCTGATCGACTTTACATGTCCGCACTAAGTCATCTTTATCTGTTGATTTAGAGCTCAAAATGACATGAGTCCAACGCCCACGTAAAACTAGCACAATTTTCCATATTATGACAAAATTAGATACTAAAAGAGTTACAAAAAAGCCTACAAGTAATTCAATGTATCCCAAACTGTTTAATGTCATGCATCATGGTTCATTTATAAGCCTTCACGTAAGCAGCACCAATGAACAATTTAGAATGATCATTTTAACTGGCCGATCAACCTGACATGTCTGCACTAAATAGTCAGTAACTTTTGATTTTGAGTTCAAAATGACAAGAACCAATGCCCACGTTAACCTAGCTCAATTTTCTATATTGTGACAATATTTGAGACGAAAAGAGTTAGGACAAAGCCTACAAGTATTCCAATCTTTTCCAAACGGTGTGATGCCATGCATTATGCTTCATTTATAACCCTTTACTCAAGGAGGTTACATTTTTGATTTAGAACTCAAAATTACATGATTCCAACGCCCAATTAAGCTAGCTCAATGTTCCATATTGTGACAACATTTGATACTGAAACAGATACGGAAAAGCCTCCAAGTAATCCAATGAATCCCAAACTGCATGATGCCATGCATTATGCTTCATTTATAAGTCTTTACTCAAGGATCAGTAATAATAAGTTTGGAATGATCAGTGTAGAATGATCATTCTAACTGGCCGATCAAGTTGACATGTCCACACGAAATATTTCATAACTTTTGATTTAGACTTTAGGATGACACGAATCCAATGCCCACGTTAAGTTAGCTCAATCTTATATATTGTGAGTCACTTGAGACTAAAAGAGCTTCGATAAAGTCTCCAAGAAATCCGATCTATCCTAAACTGCGTGATTTTATGCATTATGCTTGATTTATACACCCTTACTCAAGGAGTACCAATTATCTGTTTACAATGATCATTTAAATTGGCCGATCAACTTGATATGTCCACGCTAAATCGTCTGTCACTTTTGTTTTTGAGTTCAGAATGCATGAATCCAATGCCACGTTAAGCTTGCTCAGTTTTCCAAATTGTGACAAAATTTGAAATTAAAAGAGCTACGACAAAACCTACAAGTAATACAATGTATTCCAAAATGTATGTTGCGATGCATTATGCTTCATTTATAAGCCTTTACTCAAGGAGCACCAACGATCAATTTAGAATCATCATTTTAACTGACCGATCAACTTGATATGTCCGCACTAAATCGTCCGTAACTTTTGATTTAGAGTTCCGAATGACACGAATCCTACACCAAGTTAAGCTATCTCAATTTTCCATATTGTGACAATATTTGAGACTGAAAGTGCTATGACAAACCCTCCAACTAATCCAATTTATCCCAAATTGCGTGATGTCATATATTATGCTTCATTTATAAGCTTATACACAAGGAACACTAATGATAAGTTTAGAATGATCATTTTAACTGGCCGATCAACTTGACATGTCCACACTAAATCATCCGTAACTTTTGATTTAGAGTTCAAAATGACACGAATCCAACGCCCACGCTAAGCTAGCTCAATTTTCTACATTGTGACCTAATTTAAACAGAAATAGCTATGACAAAGCCTACAAGTATTCTAATATATCTCAAACTATGTGATGCCATGCATTATGCTTAATTTATTAGCCTTTACTCGAGGAGCACCAATGATCAGTTAAGAATTATTATTTTAAGTAGCTGATAAACGTACATGTTCACACTAAATTGTCTTTAACTTTTGATTTAGAGCTCAAACCGACATGAGTCCAACATCCACGTTAAGCTAGCTCAATTTTCCATATTATGACAATTTTTAAGACTCAAAGTGTTACGAAAAAGCCTTCAAGTAAACCAATGAATCCCAAAATATGTTATGCCATGCATTATGCTTCATTTATAAGCCTTTAATGAAGAAGCACCATTGATCAGTTTATAATGATCATTTTACTGGAGATGTCTACACTAAATCCTCCGTAACTTCTAATTTGGGATTCGGAATGACCCAAATCCAACGCCCACGTTAAACTAACTCAATTTTCTATATTGTAAAAAAATTTAAGATCGACATATCTACGACAAAACCTCCAAGTAATCTAATCTATCCCAAATTCTGTGATGACATGCATTATACTTCATTTATAAGGCTTTACTCAAGGAGCATCGATGATCAGTTTAGAATGATCATTTTAACTATCTGATCAACATGGTATGTCTGCACTAAATCGACTTTAACTTTTTATTTATAGGCAAAATCACATGAATCAAACCCTCACGTTAAACTAGCTTAATTTTCCATATTATGTCAATATTTGAGACTAAAAGATCTAAGACAAATCATCCAAGTAATCCAATGTATCCCAAACTTGTGTGATGCCATACATTATGCTTTATTTATGAATCTTTACTCAAGGAGCACCAATGATCAGTATAGAATGTTCTTTTTAACTGGCCGATCAACTTGACATGTCAGCACTAAATCATCCGTAACTTTTGATTTAGAGTTCAGAATGATACGAATCCAATGCTACATTAAGCTATCTCAATTTTCCATATTGTAGACTGAAAGAGCTACAACAAAGCCTCCAAGTGATCCAATGTATCCCAAACTGTGTGATGCCATGCATTATGCTTCTTTTATAAGCCTATACTGAAGGAGCACTAATGATCAGTTTAGAATGATCATTTTAACTGGCCGATCAACTTGACATATCCACACTAAATCGTCTATAACTTTTGATTTAGAGTTCAAAATGACAGGAATCCAAGGCCAAGGTTAAGCTAAGTCAATTTCTATATTCTGACAAAATTTAAACCGAAATAGCTACGATAGAGCCCCCAAGAAATCTAATCTATCCCAAACTGCATGATCCCATGCATTATGCATCATTTTTTATACTCAAGGAGCACAAATGATCAGGTTAAAATGATCATTTTAACTAGCTGATCAACTTGGCATGTCCGCTAAATCGACTTTCTCCATGCATTAGCTAGCTTAATTTTCTATATTTTGATAACATTTGAGACTGAAAGAGCTACGACAAAGCCTCCAAGTAATCCAATGTATCCCAAGGAGCTATACAAATGATCAGTTTAAAATGATCATTTTAAATCGTCCTAAGCTAGGTCAATATTCTATATTGTGGCAAAATTTATCACATAAACAGCAACGAAAAAGCCTCATAGTATTCGGATCTATACTAAACTGCGTGATGCATGCATTATGCTTCTTTTTAAGCCTTTACTCAAGGAGCACGAATGATCAGTTTACAATGATCATTTTAACTAGGTGATCAACTTAAGATGTCCGCACTAAATTGTCTATAACTATTGATTTAGAGTTCAGAATGCCCCGAATCCAACGCCAACATTAAGCTAGCTCAATTTTCTATATTGTGACAACATTTGAGACTGAAATAGCAACGACAAACCTTGAAGTAAATCAATGTATACCAAACTGCGTGATGAATTGCATTATGCTTCATTTATAAGCCTTTACTCAAGGAGCACTAATTATCAGTTTCTAACGATCATTTTAACTGACACGAATCCAACACCCACATTAAGCTAGCTCAATATTATATATTGTAACAAAATTTAGCACCGAAATAGCTACGAAAAAGCATCCAACTGATTAGATCTATCCTAAACTCCGTGATGCCATGCATTACGCTTCTTTATAAGCCTTTAGTCAAGGAGCGCCAATAATCAGTTTAGAATGATCAATTTGGCTAGAAGATCAACTTGACAATTCCGCAGTAAATAATTTTTAACTTTTGATGTATACCTAAATATAACATGAGTCCAATGCCCACATTCATCTAGCTCAATTTTCCATATTGTGATAACATTTGAGAGTGAAAGAGCTACTACAAAGCCTCCAAGTAATCCAATGTATTACTTGATATGTCCGCTCAAAATCGTCCGTAACTTTTGATTTAGAGTTCAGAATGACACAAATCCAACACTGACGTTAAACTAGCTTAATTTTTCTTATTGTGACAACATTTGAGACTGAAAGACCTACAACAAAGCGTCCAACTAATCCAATGTATCCCAAACTGCGTGATGTCATACATTATGCTTCATTTATAAGCCTTTACTCAAGGTGCACCAATGATTAGTTTAGAATGATCATTTCATCGGGCCAATCAACATCTCATGTCCTTCTAAATCGTCTGTAACTTTTAATTTAGAGTTTATGATGACACGAATCCAATATCCACGTTAATCTAGCTCAATATTCTATTTTGTGATAAAATTTAACAGCGAAATAGCTACGAAAAAGCTTCCAAGTAACACAATCCATCCCAAACTGCGTGACACCATGTATTATGTTTCATTTATGAGCTTTTAGTCAAGGAGCACCAATGATAAGTAAGAATGATCCTCTTAACTAGCTGATCAACTTGACATCTTCGTTCTAAATCGTTTTTAAATTTTGATTTAGAGCTCCAAATGACATGAGTCCAACGCCCACTTTAACTAACTCGATTTTCCATATTGTGACAACATTTGAGATTGAAAGAGCTACATACAAAGCCTCCAAGTAATCCAATGTATACCAAACTGCGTGATGCCATTCATTATACTTCATTTATAAGCCTTTACTCAAGGAACAACAATGATCAGTTTGGAATGATCATTTGAACTGGCCGAACAACTTGACACGTCCGCACTAAATCGTCAGTAACTTTTGATGTAGAGTTCAGAATTATATGAATACAACGCCCACCTTAAGCTACTTCAATTTTAAATATTATAACAATATATGAGACTGAAAGAGCTATGACAAAGCCTCCAAGTAATCCAATGTATCCCAAACTGCGTGAAAACACGCATTATACTTCATTTATAAGCCTTTACTCAATGAGCACCAGTGATTAGTTTAGAATGATAATTTTAACTGGCCGATAGATTTGACATGTCCGCAAATCGTCCGTAATTTTTTTTAGAGTTTAAAATGATACGAATTCAATGCCCACGTTAAGCTAGCTCAATTTTCTATATTGTTACAACATTTGAGACCAAAAGAGCTACAAAATAACCTCCAAGTAATCCAATGTATTTCAAACTGCGTGAAACAAAGATCAAAGTAGTACCAATTATGCTTCATTTATAAGCCTTTACTCAAGTAGTACCAATGATCAGTTTAGAATGATTATTTTAAATGGTAGATCAACTTGACATTTCCGCACTAAATCGTCAGTAACTTTTGATTTAGAGTTCAGAATAACACGAACTGAATGCACACGTTAAGCTAGATAAATTTTTTATATTGTGACAACATTTTAGACATAAAAAGCTACGAGAAAACCTCCAAGTAATCCACTGTATCCCAAACTGCGTGAAGCCATGCACTATGCTTCAATTATAAGCCTTTACTCAAACAGCACCATATATTAGTTTTGAATGATCATTTCAAGGGGCCGATCAACTTGGAATGTGTGCACTAAATCATTTGTAACTTTTGATTTAGAGTTCAAAATGACACGAATTCAATGCACACGTTAAGCTAGCTCAATTTTCTATATTGTGACGAAATTTAAATCCAAAATAGCTATGAAATAGCCTTCAAGTAATCCAATCTATCCAAAACTGCGTGATGCCATGCATTATGCTTCATTTATAAGACTTTACTCATGGAGACAAAAAAATATGATATTAATTATATAAAAAATATTATTAGTAAATTATTATTAGTTAAAAAACAAAAAAATATTATTAGTAAATTATTATAATATTAATTATATAAAAAAATCAAACTTACATCAAGAACAAGATGGTTAATCTTAGAACGAGGCAATTCGGCGACCGAAGATGAAAAACCAATTTGAGACTGCTGGGTTAAAATATCACTATTTTTCTTTTTTACTTTTTCGATGATCTCACTAACGAGACACTCCAATTTCTTGTGCCTAAAAGTAAAAAAAATTATAAATTAATAATTTTAAAATTTTCAAATAATAATAAATAAAATTAATATAAAAATTAATTTCAATTGATTAGTCTCATAAAATAGTCGACCATTGTGAATATAAAGTTTCGAATTAGTTCTTGATTCAGAGCTGAAAGATTCCTAATAACGAATAAAATCGTTCCAAACCAACTTATTTTTGGTTTATCTTTTCCTTTTTTCCATTTTTGTTTCCACTCGCTCATGTGGCGAGAAAATTGTACTGCAACCTCTTTTCCGAAAGCTTCTTCCACCAATTTTGTGTTCATGGGATCCCATGTAAATTCTTGATGCGAAATTTACTTATATATTACTAAAAAATATTATTAAAAACTATTTAAAACAATTATATATTTTAAAATTAAATAACGCACCGCAAACGTCCTGAACTAAATCTGACGTTTTTCAAATGGAATATCTTTAAATTTGGTATATGGTTTGTTCAAAAGAGAATGAAGCATCTTTAATATATATTTGCTTATTCCGTTGTTTGAAATACCAAACCTACGAATTTTTATTAGAATAGCGTTTAAATAATTATTTTAAAATAATTACGTCGTGAACTTTTTATATTTTAAAATAAGATATCACACTATGCAACACAGAACTGAGAATCTTAAAATAGCAAGATTTCAACTCACAACCTAAAATTATTGGATAGAATCAAGTCTAAAAGTCTCCTCTTTTTTTTAGCATTTACTAAACAACAACTAAAACCCATAAATCAAAATCGAACCTTTATATTAAAACTCTCAACGATACAAACAAAACCCAGATGAAAAATTAGGCAGTGAAAATTTAGAAGGATATATACAGTGAAAATTATAGATATTCATGATATTAAACTGAACATGAAACTTAAAATTTTTTAACAAATCTATATTATGTTATAAAACTTTACATTATTTATGACCACATGTCGAATTTCGGCGACAACAACAGGTTTTCCGGCGAGAACGTGGCGGGGAGGCGAAGAGATTTTGTTGCAGAGAAACGCGAGAGAGAAAAAAGAAAAAACGGCCGTAGGTTATATTAAAAATTTCTGACGGCAATTTCCGTCGGGAATCCGTCAGGAATCCGTCAGGAGTGAAATAAATATTTTCGCAGAATCCCGCATTGGGAATTACGTTTACCGAGTATAGCTGTCGGTAATCCATCAGCAATCCGTCGTAAATCCGTCGGAAGGATTAAATCACATGCATGATTGACAAATAGTCAGCTTACATTGCAATTACGTATTTGATGGGTTTCCGACGGGTTTCCGACAGGTTTTCGACGGGTTTCCGACAGGTTTTCGATGGGTTTCCGACGGGTTTCCGACGGAATTAATAAAGCCGTCGGAAATCCGTCGGTAATGTAGATCAATATTTCAAAAAAATATTAAATTAAAAAAGTTAAAAAATATATAGATAAATTTATAAAAAACACTTTTAATTATAAGATTGTCGACGGATTTCTGACGGAATTACCGCCACCGTCGGAAATCCATCAGTAAGGATATTTCAAAAATATATATATTTCTTCACATAAATTTAAAAATAACATCATAAATATTTATTTTCAATATTTTTTGGTTTACTATAATTTATTATAGTTATAATAATGTCAAATGAAATATTATCAGTAAAACAAATAATTTATATATAATTAATGAATGAAAAAAATAAAATATTATTATCACAAATTTAATGCGATTCTGATGAACATTCCGAATAAGCTGAATTTTGGTCGTCAAACTCGCTAATCTCTTCTTTTGAATCTTGAAACACGTTGTAATTTTTGTTCGTGTTGTCATCAACAACAAGGTTAACTTCAAGAGAAGTTTGCTTCATGGAACCTAAGTTACCAATTGTGCTTTGCTTCATAGGATCTTGTTCAGTAATACAACATACCATTCCTCTAGGATGTATTGAGGTCACTGTAATCCAAAGATCTTGTTTATTCCTCACACGAGGATATCGAATGTAACAAACCTGATCCGCTTGTGATGCAAGTATAAAAGGATCATATTTTCGATGTCGCTTACAAAAGTGGACAGATGTAACCCCGAATTCATTTTCACGTTGACCCATGACAGGGTCATACCAGTTACAATAGAACACAATACACCTCAAATCAATCATTTCAGGATAGTGAACTTCTAATATTTCACGAAGAACACCGTTGTATACAATTTCTCCCGATTGAGTTGATACACCATAATTACAAATTGTTTGTGAGTTTCCTTCGTGATGACTGTTAAAGGCATGTCCACGAGTGCAGTACATTGGATAAGATTTTGAAGTAAATGTAGGACCACTCACCAACTCAACTAACCACGTGGGAAATGTTATCCCTCTAGAAGGACATGTAGTAACCTATAAGATAATTGAATGTAGTCAATTATAAATATATATATATATATATAAATAGTAAACTATTATTGAAAATTACATAATTGTGGTAACACTAACATAAAAATGCAACCATCTTGCAAATTCGCTTTTTAAAGTTCAACCAACTCATTCTTGCTGTAATCTGAATAATGAACACGTATTTGTTCCATATATATCCTGTTAATTATGAAAAAAAATAATTAACAATAAATTATAATAAAAACTAAAAACAAAATTTAATTGAAAGTACCTTTCATATTCCAAAACGTCATCGCAATTTGTCAAAATATACAAATGCAAGTGGTTGTCTTCCCTTTTCCACTTAAACGTCCAATTTGTGCAAATATTTCTTTAGGTGGAATATATATATATCTCTTAAAATGATACATTCATCGATACTGAACAGGTCCTCCAAGCGCTGCTTCTCTAGGGAGGTGAATAGGAAGATGCTCCATAACATCAAAAAATGCTGGTGGAAATATTTTCTCGAGGTTACAAATGCGAACCGGTATTTTTTCCTCCAAATTACGGATATCGTCTGCAGTAAGTGATCTTGTACATAAATCTCGGAAAAAAGCACCAATCCCTACAAAAAAAATATTTTAATATCATGTAATATATGAAATTATGATTATTTATATATAAAATAATGTAAACGTACCTACAATTGCTCCGTGAATGTTTTTAGGCAGCAGATCGCTAAACGCAAATGGGAATAGTCTTTGCATGACAACATGACAATCATGACTTTTTATATTTGAAAATTTGCCTTCAATAGTATCGACACAATTACGAAGATTAGATGTGTATCTATCTGGAAATTTAACACTATTCTTAATACAGTAAAAGAATTCATCTTTTGCATGCGCATCCAACCGGAATGCGGTAGACACTAATTTTCCATTTAACATTACATATAGTTCCTTCCGGGAACAAATATCCGGCAAATCTAATCTAGCTTTCAAATTATCTTTTGTTTTTCCTTGCACATTTAGAACGGTATTCATTATGTTGTCAAAAAAATTCTTCTCAATGTGCATAACATCTAGATTATGGCGCAACAAAATGGTACTTCCAATATGGTAAATCCCAAAAATGCTATTCTTGTGCCAATTATGGTATTCGCCACAACAATCAATAGGGTAATGTTCGATACCTCCACATGAAGCCGTTCTCTCAGCACCAAAATCTCTAAGTTGAGTCATCATATAACTCCCATCAAGAATAGGAGGTAGAGCATCAATTTTTTTTTTGTTTTTCCTAAACAATGTCGTGCTCCGGCGATATGGATGATCTTGTGATAGAAATCGACAATGAAAATCGAACCAACTAGTCTTTCGTCCGTGTTTCAGTTGGAACGCATCAGTATTATCTTGACAATATGGGCATGCTAATCTTCCATGCATCGAACATCCTGATAACATACCATATGCTGGAAAATCACTTATTGTTTACATAAGTACTGCTCGCATCAAGAAGTTCTGTTGGTTGGAAACATGAATGCTTCGACACCATTTTCCCACAATATTTTTAACTCATGAATTAGTGGCTGCAAGAAAATATCAAGCGATCGCTTAGGATGCTCTGGGCCGGGGACGAGAATTGTTAGAAACAAAAACTCTTGTTTCATGCACAAAGAAGGATGCAAATTATAAGGTGTAACGATAACTGGCCCCAACGAGTATTGCCTCCCATGCTTCCCAAAAGGGTTGAATCCATCTGTAGATAACCCGAGGTATATGTTTCTAGGCTCATATGCAAAACTAGGATAAACCTGTTGAAAATGTTTCCATGCTTCTGCATCCGAGGGATGCACAATTTCTCCATTCGAATTATGTTCTGCATGCCATCTCATAGGTTTTGCCGTGTGTTCAGATTGATATAACCTCTTTAACCTCTCTGTTAATGGAAAATACCACATCCGTTTATGCGGAATAGGTACTCTACCGCTTGTCTCTTGAAATCGAGGTTTGTGACAAAATCGGCACTTCATGCGGTTTTCATCATTTCTCCAATAGATCATGCAGTTGTCAATACATACATCGATCATCTGATATGGCAATCCAAGACCAGCTACAATTTTTTGAACCTCGTAATATGAATCAGGTGCAATATTATCTTTAGGTAATATATCTTTAACAAAATCAGCTATTGCATTCACACAATCTTCAACCAAGTTGAAATCCGTCTTTATCGTCATCAACCTGCTTGCAGCAAATAAATGCGATAATCCATCTCTACGTCCTTTATACAAAGGCTGCTTGGATGCATCTAACATATCAAAAAATTTCCGGGCTTCCAAATTAGGTTCCTCTATTCTGCTAATATCTTCAATGTACGATGCTCTTTGTTCACGAAATGCATCATTCACCATCTGAACAGTACCTTTGTTTATATCAACTTGTGATGCCGGTTCCTATAGCCTAACATTAGTATTATCTAACTTTTTTGAAGTACTACTATAATATTGCATCGTTGCATCAGTTTCTCCATGTGAATACCAAATTTTATAACCCGGCATAAATCAAGTCCTATACAAATGATTACGTACTTCTCTAACAGAGATTAATCTATGATTTCGACATTTAATACACGTACAATACATTTTACCGTATTCTGATGTCATGATATTGTTTGATGCAAATGTCATGAACTCTTCAATATTTTGTGCAAATTCACCAGTCAATTCCCCCGTTGTTGAATCATAACGAGGTTTATCCATACACGATCGAAAATAACTATAAGAACTTCAAGAACACATTTTCTTAAGAGTTTTTTTTTTCTGACGAAATTGTGAATGATCATAGCGTATTTATATTGAAAATTAGAGATTATCACGAATCTTTAAGAGATTATTACGAATATTTAACAGATTATTACGAATTTTTAACAGATAATCACAAATTTTAAATAGATTATTCTTAAGAATATTCTCTTTTCCGACGAAATTCCGACAGTTTCCGACCACAACCGGATAATCACAAATTGTAAATAGATTTTTCTTACTTTTCCGGCAGATTTCCGATAGTTTCCGACCACCGCTGGATAATCCCAAACTTTAATTAATTATTCTTCAGTTTCCGATGGATTCTGACCATGATCGGATATTTCCAACGGTGATCCAACGATTCAGACGGATAGTAAAAACAACATGCCGTCGGGAAGTCGTCAGAAAAAAACCAACGGTCTTAGTTTCATTTATAATTTGCGACGGTTTCAAGAGGAAATCCCGACGACAACGTGTTCTTTGGAAAACCAATGGTTTACCATCTGGTTTTACAATCGATTTCCCGACAGCGGTGCTGGCGTCGGGAATTACCGATGGATCTCCGACAATAGGCTGCCCCTTGGTATTCTGTCGGAGAGCCGTCGCTATATCGTTGGAAAATTCCGATGGTTTTATTTCCGTCGGAAATACCGTCTGAAATGCCGTCGGAAATGTTAAAGTTTTTTTGTAGTGCAAGAAGCATTAATGATCAATTTAGAATGATCATTTTAACTGGCCAATCAACTTGATATGTATGAACTAAATCGTCTCTAACTTTTGATTTAGAGTTTAGAATGACACGAATCCATTTCCCACGTTAAACTAGCTCAATTTTCTATATTGTAACAACATTTGAGACTCAAAAAGCTACGAGAAAGCCTCCAAGTAAACCAATGCATCCCAAACTGCATCATGTCATGCATTATGCTTCAATTATAAGCCTTTACTCAATGAGCACCAATGATTAGTTTAGAATGATCATTTTAATTAGCTGATCGACCTGACATGTTAGCACTAAATCGTCTTTAACTTTTGACTTAGAATTCAAAATTACATGAATCCAACACCCATGTTAAGTTAGCTCAATTTTCTATATTGTGACAAAATTTCAGACCAAAATAGCAACGAAAAAGCCTCCAATGAATCCAATCTATCCCAAAATGCGTGATGCAATGCATTATGCTTCATTTATAAGCCTTTCCTCAAGGAGCACCAATGATCAGTTTAGAATGATCGTTTAAGTAGCTGATCAACTTGACATGTCCACACTAAATCATCTTTTACATTTGATTTAGAGCTTAAAATAACATGAGCCCAACACCGCTTTAAGCTAGCTCAATATTTTATATTTTGAAAAAATTTAAGATCAAAATAGCCACGAAAAAGCCTCCAAGTAATCCAATGTATCCCAAAATTCATGATGTGATGCATTATACTTTATTTATAAGCCTTTACTCAAGGAGGAACAATGATCAGTTTAGAATGATCATTTTAACAAGCTGATCAACTTGACATATCCGCACTAAATCGTTCGTAACTTTTGATTTAGAGTTCAAAATGACACAAATCCAATGCCCACGTTAAGCTTGCTCAATATTTTATATCGTGACAAAACTTATCACCGAAATAGCAACGAAAAGCCTTTAAGTAATCCAAACTATCTGAAACTGCGTGATTACATGAATTATGCTTCATTTATAAGCCTTTACTCAAGTAGCACCAATGATCAGTTTAGAATGATCATTTTATTTAGATGATTAACTTGACATGTCCGCACTAAATCATCTTTAACTTTTGATTTTGTGCTCTACATAACATGAGTCCAACACCCACCTTAAGCTATCTCAATTTTCCATATTGTTACAACATTTGAGACTCAAAGAGCTACGAAAAAACCTCCGAGTAATCCAATGTATCCCAAAATGCGTGAAGCCATGCATTATGCTTACTTTATAAGCCTTTACTCAAAGAACACAAATGATCAGTGTAGAAAGATCATTTAATTGGCCGATCAACTTGACATGTATGCACTAAATCATCTTTAACATTAATATTGACAATATTTGAGACTGAAAGAGCTACGAAAAAACCTCCATCTAATTGAATGTATCTCAAACTGCATGAAGCCATACAATATGCATCAATGAAGCCATACAATATGCGAATCCAACGCTCATCTTAAGCTAGCTCAATTTTCTATATTGTGAAAACATTTGAGACTAAAATAAATAGGAAAAAGCCTGCAAGTAATCCAATGTATCCCGAATTGTGTGATGCAATGCATTATTCTTGATTTATAAGATTTTACTCAAGGAACACAAATGATTAGCTTAGAATGACCATTTTAACTGGTCGATCAACTTGACATGTCCGCACTAAATCGTCTGTAACTTTTGATTTGGAGTTCAAAATGACTGGAATCTAACGCCCACGTTAAGCTTGTTCAATTTTCATATTGTGACAACATTTGAGAGTGAAAGAGCTTTTGATTTAGAGCTCAAAATAACATGAGTCCAACATCCACGTTAAGCTAGCTCAATAACCTATATTGTGAAAACGTTTAAGACCAAAATAGCCACGAAAAAGCCTCCAAGTAATCTAATGTATCCCAAATGCTTGATGCGATGAATTATGCTTCATATATAAGCATTTAAGCAAAGAGCACCAATGATAAGTTTAGAATGATCATTTTAACTAGTTGATCAACTAGACATGTCCGCATTAAATCGTCTTTAACATTTGATTTGGATCTCAAAATAACATGACTCCAAAACCCACGTTAAACTAGCTCAATAATCTATATTGTGACAAATTTTAAGACCAAAATAGCCACGAAAAAGCTTCCAAGTAATCCAATATATCCCGAAATGCGTGATGCGATGCATTATGTTTCATTTATAAGCATTTATTAAAGGAGTACCAATGATGAGTTTAGAATGATCATTTTAACTAGGTGATCAACTTGACATGTCTGCATTAAATTGTCTTTAACATTTTATTTGGAGCTCAAAATAACATGAGTCCAACGCCCACCTTAAGCTAGCTCAATTTTCCATATTGTGACAACATTTCAGACTGAAAGATCTACGAAAAAAACCTCCATATAATCCAATAAATCCCAAACTGCGTGAAGCCATTCGTTATGCTTCATTTATAAGCTTTTACTCAAGGAAAACCAATGATCAGTTTAGAATGATCATTTTAACTTGCCCATCAACTTAACATGTCCGCAATAAATCATCCGTAGCTTTTGATTTAGAGTTCAGAATGACACAAAGCAAACATTTCTACTTTCTAAAATGTCTCTAAACACTTATAAAATCTCTCCCAATCCAAAAAACCACAAACACACAAATGGCAAGTAGGCGTAGTCGATGATAGGTCATGGAAGACGATATATAAAATATTAATTTAAACAAAATATTTTATATTAATATTAAATATTATATTTATTATTAATTAATGAATAATATTAATAATAATTAATGTTTTTAAAAAATAATAATTAATTTAAATATTTTGAAATTAAAATTAAAAATCTAATTCCATTGTAGTCGCAAATCAGTCTTAATTTTTTGGGACCGATTTGTGACTACATAATTTTTTTTGAATATTTTATAAACAGTCGCAAATTAGTCGCAATTATTTGTGATTGATTTACGACTGAGTATAATTTGTAGTCGCAAATCAGTCACTAAAGTTTGTGACTGATTTGCGACCACATGAACCATTGTAGTCGCAAATCAGTCACAAATTTTTGTGACTGATTCGTGACTACGGGTTTTGCAACCACATACGTTGGTTTTGCAACCACATACGTTGTCGCAAAGTAGTGGGAAAATTTGTTACTGAAAACCAGTCGCAAATTAGTCGCAAACGTAGTCACCAATGATTGGTCGTAAATCAGTCGCAAATTATACCACTATTACTGTGGTCGCAAATAAGTGGCAAAATTGCGAGTGATTTGCGACTACATAGATTTACGACTAGAAATTTGCGACTACATTGCGTGGTCGCAAAGTAGCCGTAAATTCCATTTTTGTGACTACTTTGCGACTACTGCGTGGTCGCAAAATTGCTGTTTTCTTGTACTGTATACGAATCCAACATCCACATTAAGCTAGCTAAATTTTCAATGTTGTAACAACATTTGAGATTACAAGAGCTACGACAAAGCCTGCAAGAAATCTAATGTATTCAAACTACGTGATGCCACGCATTATGCTTCATTTATAAGCCTTTACTCGAGGAGCACTAATGATCAGTTTAGAATGATCATTTATACTGGCCGGTAGACTTGACATGTCCGCACTAAATCGTCCGTAACTTTAGATTTAGAGTTCAGAATGATACGAATCCGATGTCCACATTAAGCTAGCTATTATTCTATATTGTGATAATATTTAACACCGAAATAGCAACGAAAAAGGCTCCAAGTAACCCAATCTATCCCAAAATGCGTAATGCTATGCATTATGCTTCTTTATATGCCTTTACTCAAGGAGAACCAATGATCAGTTTAGAATGATCATTTTAACTAGCTGAAAGCCTGACTTGTCGGCACTAAATCGTCTTTAACTTTTGATTTAGAGCTCAAAATAACATGCATCCAACACCCTCATTAAGCTAGATCAATTTTCCATATTGTGAGAACATTTGAGACTGAAAGAGCTACTACAAAGGATCGTAGTAATACAACGTATCCCAAATTGCATTATCTCATGCATTATGCTTCATTTATAAGCCTTGACTCAAGGAACACCAATGATCAGTTTAGAATGATCATTTTGAATTGGACGATCAACTTGACATGTATGCACTAAATATTTCGTAACTTTTGGTTTAGTGTTCAGAATTACACAAATCCAATGCCCACATTAAGCTAGCTCAATTTTGTATATAGTAACAACATTTGAGACTGAAAGAGCTACGACAAACCCTTTGAGTAATACAATTATTTCAAACTGCGTGATGCCATGCATTATGCTCCATTTATAAGCCTTTACTAAAGGAGGACCAATGATCAGTTTAGAATGATCACTTTAATTGGCCGATCAACTTGACATGTCCGCACTAAATCGTTCGTAACTTTTGATTTAGAGTTCAAAATGATACGAATCAGATGCCAACGTTAAGCTAGATCAATTTTATATATTGTGACAAAACTTAATGCCAAAATAGCCATGAAAAAGCCTCCATGTAATCCAATCTATCCCAAAATGCGTGATGTGATGCATTATGCTTCATTTATAAGCCTTTATTCAAGGAGTACCAATGGTCACTTTAGAATGATCATTTTAACTAGCTGATCAACATGACATGTCCGCAATAAATCGTTTTTAACATTTGATTTAGAGCTTAAAATAACATGAGTTCAACACCCACCTTAAGCTAGCTTAGTTTTCCATATTGTGACAACATTTGAGACTGAAAGATCTACAAATAACCTCCAAATAATCCAATGTATCCCAAAATGTGTGCAGCCATGCATTATGATTCATTTATAAGCCTTTACTCAATGAGCACAAAAGATCAGTTTAGAAATTATTTTAACTGGCCTATCAACTTGAGATGTCCGCACTAAATCGTCTGTAACTTGTGATTTAAAGTTCAGAATGACATGAATCCAACGCCCACGTTAAGCTATCTCAATATTCTAGATTGTGAAAAAATTTATCACCGAAATAGCAAAGCCTCCAAGTAATCCAATCGATCCCAAACTGCGTGATGGCATGCATTATGCTTCTTTAGAAGCCTTTACTCAAGGAGCACCAATGATGAGTTTAGAATGATCATTTTAACTAGCTGATCAACCTGACATGTCTGCACTAAATCATCTTTAGCTTTTTATTTAGAGCTCAAAATAACATTAATCTAACGCCAACATTAAGCTAGATCAATTTTCCATATTGTGAGAACATTTGAGACTGAAAGAGCTACTACAATGCTTCGAAGTAATACAATGTATCTCAAACTGCATGATGCCATGCAATATGTTTCATTTATAAGCTTTTACTCAAGGAACACCAATGATCAGTTTAAAATGATCATTTTAATTATTTGATCAACGTGACATTTCGTCACTAAATCATCTTTAACTTTTGATTTAGAACTCAAAATAACATTAATCTACCGCCCACATTAAGCTAGATCAATTTTCCATATTGTAAAAACATTTGAGACTAAAAGAGCTACTACAAAGGCTCGAAGTAATGCAATGTATACCAAAAAAAGTTAAGAATGACCATTTTAACTAGTTTATTAATTTGACATATCTGCACTAAATCGTGTTTTACTTGATTTAGAGCTCAAAATGACATGTGTCCAACGTCCACGTTAAGTAGCACAATTTTCCATATTCTGAAAACATTTGAGACTGAAAGAGATACACAAAAACCTCCAAGTAATACGATGTATCCCAAACTGTGTGATGTCATGCATAACGATTCATTTACAAGCTTATACTCAAGGAACACCAATGATCAGTTTAGAATGATCATTTTTACTGGTCAATCAACTTAACATGTCCGCAATAAATCGTCTATAACTTTTGATTTGGAATTAAGAATGACACGAATCTAACCCCATGTTAAGATTGTTCAGTTTTGCATACAGCGGCAACATTTGAGATTGAAAAAACTACGAAAAAGCCTCCAAGTAATCCAATGTATCCCAAACTGTGCGATGACATGCATTATTCTTCATTTTTAAGTCTTTACTCAAGGAGCACCAATGATTAGTTTAGAATTATCATTTTAACTGGTGGATCAACTTGACATGTCCGCACTAAATCGCCTTTAAATTTTGATTTAGAGCTCAAAATAACACTAATCTAACGCCCACATTAAGTTACATCTATATTGTGAGAACATTTGAGACTGAAAGAGCTACTACAATGCCTCGAAGTAATACAATATATCCCAAACTGCGTGATGCCATGCAATATGCTTCATTTATAAACCTTTACACAAGCAACACCAATGATCAGTTTAGAATGATCATTTAACTAGCTGATCAAACTGACAGGTTGGCACTAAATCGTCTTTAACTTTTGATTTAGAGCTCAAAATAACATTAATCTAATGCCCACATTAAGCTAGATCAATTTTCGATATTGTGAGAACATTTGAGACTGAAAGAGCTACTACAAAGCCTCAAAGTAATACAATGTATCCCAAACTGCGTGATGCCATGCAATGTGCTTCATTTATAAGCCTTTACTCAAATAACACCAATGATCAGTTTAGGATGATCATTTTAACTATCTGATCAAGCTGACATGTCGGCACTAAATGTTCTTTAACTTTTGATTTAGAGATCAAAATAACATAAGTCCAACTCCCACATTAAGCTAGATCAATTTTGCATATTGTGAGAACATTTGAGACTCAAAGAGCTATTACAAAGCCTCAAAATAATACAATGTATCTCAAACTGCGTGTTGTCATGCAGTATGCTTCATTTATTAGCCTTTACATAAGGAGCACCAATGATCAGTTTAGAATGATAATTTTAACTAGCTGATCAACCTAAAATGTTGGCACTAAATCGTCTTTAACTTTTGATTTAGAGCTCAAAATAATATGAGTCCAACGCCCACATTAAGGTAGATCAATTTTCAATATTGTGAGAACATTTGAGACTAAAAAAGCTACTAGAAAGCCTCGATGTAATTCAATGTATCCCAATCTGTGTGATGTCATGCATTACGCTTCATTTATAAGCTTTTACTCAAAGAACACCAATGATCAGTTAAGAATGATCATTTGAACTGGCCGATCAACTTAACATGTCCGCACTAAATCGTGCGTAACTTTTGGTTTAGAGCTCAGCATTACATGAATCCAACGTCCACTTTAAGCTAGCTCAATTTTCTATGTTGTAACAACATTTGAGGCTGAAAGAGCTATGAAAAAGCCTTCGAGTAATATAATGTATCCCAAAATGCGTGATGCCACACATTATGCTTCATTTATAAGCCTTTACTCAAGGAGCACCAATGATCAGTTTAGAATGATCATTTTAACTAGGTGATCAAATTCCCATGTCTTCACTAAATCTTCTTTAACATTTGATTTAGAGCTCAAAATAACATAAGTAGTCTAACGCCAACCTTAAGCTAGCTCAATTTTTCATATTGTGACAACATTTGAGACTAAAAGAGTTACGAAAAAACCTTCAAGTAATCCAATGTATACCAAACTGCGTGAAGCCATGCATTATGCTTCATTTATAAGCCTATACTCAAAGAGCACCAATGATCAGCTTAGAATTATTATTTTAACTAGCCAATCAACTTGACATGTCTGCACTAAATCGTCCGTAACTTTTTATTTAGAGTTCAGAATTAGACGAATCCAAAGCCCACATCAAGTTAGCTCAAGTTTCTATGTTGTGAAAAAATTTAACACCGAAGTAGCTAGGAAAATTCCTCCAAGTAATCTAATCTATCCCAAACTGCGTGATGCTATGCAATATGCTTCTTTATAATTATTTACTCAAGGAGCACCAATGATTAGTTTACAATGATCATTTGAACTAGCTGATCAACTTGACATGTCTGTACTAAATCGTCTTTAACTTTTGATTTATAGCTCAAAATAACATGAGTCCAATGTCCACATTAAGCTAGCTCAATTTTCTATATTGTGAGTATTTTTGGGACTGAAACAGCTACTACAGAACCTCCAAGTAATCCAATGTATCCCAAACTACGTGATGTCATGCATTATGCTTCATTTATAAGTATTTATTCAAGGAGCACTGATAACAATGGTTTTTGAATTGATTCACCATGCATTTCACTATCTATTTCATGTCTTCATTAACATTTTAGGCACTATATATTCTCATTCACATTCATTGCCATTTGGCATTGCATTCTATAGGTTAGTGCATGTATTTCTGCATCTTCCATACGTTTTTCGATGTATTCAGGTACAACGAGAAGTTAGACGGGATTAAACAAGGAAAAATGACCAAGGGATTTCACCGTGGGCGATCTCAGGCCCAACACCATGATTTTACTGCCCAATCTCACCATGGACGAACTAATAGGCCAATCTCGGGACAACTTAAGCCCAAAATATCTTAAACCTATTTTTTACTTAACCGGTTTGTCCCGGGATTAAACCTAATTACTATGGATACTATATAAATCTTTTTAAAACACTTTTAACCTAAGTTTTGTTTAGGTTCTTCTAGTTTTTGCCTCTGGACGTGTTTAGAGAGAGAGGAGATTGGTTTCAACCTTTGTTCTTGAATTCATGGTTTTTAGTGAAGGATTTCTCTATCCTATCTCTTATCTTATATTTAATTGCTTTTACTTCTTTATGCTTACTGTTTTTATGAATATGTTTGGGTAGTTTTCTGTATGGATTTTGGGTAAGGTACATTAGGGGAATCTGATATTGACTTAGGGTTGTTTGGGTAGATTAGATGATAAATCCCTGATGTTTAGGGTGTGCTTAATGCTAGGGATTGAAGTAGCTAAGCAATGCTTAGATCGATGATGTTCTTCTCCCGAGAGGTATAGACAGAACGTGTAGCTAGGCTTAAACATCCTTATTGCATCTTAGCCAACGAGGGTTGATATCTAATGCGATAGGTAGACTGGATTAGATTCTAACCCAATGATCACTAGGCGATAGATTATGTGCAAAAGACTTGTAGTCTATAGGCTAGTGAATGGGTTGTTGCCATGAGAGTGGATCAGTCTACTAGATAGTGTTCTAAGTCTTTGGGAATTATCTAATCAAACATGTAGAATCGTTAGTCAAAGGAAGATTGCCCCGAATCGAATGCCTTGCCTGCTGTCCATATTTCTTCTCTATTGAATTAACTCGTGTTTACTTTCTTTGCAATTAGATTATTATACAACCCAATCAAAAACCCAATTATTATTTGCCTAGATTTAAGTGTTTCATGCATTTCTAGTGTGCTATTCTTACTTCCTTGTGGATTCGATACCCAACTACTACTCGAATTGCTCTGCACTTTGATTTGTACTCCGGATTTAAAACTTAAAACCGCATCAAGTTTTTGGCGCTGTTGCCGGGGAAGTTAGCAATAGCCATTAGGATTTTGATTCAATTAGAGACTAGGTTTTTATTTTCTTTTTCTTTTGACTACAGTTACTTGGTTTCTTCAGGTGCATGAACACAAGAAGCCGGGGCACACAAGCTTCCAACCAAGTGACATCGACATTCTGCAGTTGGAAAGAGAATCTGCAAGAGCAAGGAGAGAGCGATCAGATCACCTAATGAGGGATTTGGAGATGCAACACCACGACCAGAAGCTGCCACAGAATGCTGAGAATGAAGCTCAAGGAGCTGGATGCCAGTATAAGAATGCATGGAGAGCAAAAGGTCCAATGCACCCACAAAGGCCTCAGCGAGTTATAGGGATGTTTGATGAGCCACATGTATATGGTTACCGAACTGGAATTCACCCACCCCTTGTGGAGAACAACAACTTTGAGATCAAGGCAAGCTTGATCAACATTGTGCAGGGAAGCAAGTTCCACGGTATGCCAATGGAGGATCCCCTAGATAACTTGTACCAATTCGATAGGCTTTGTGGAATTGTCCAGATCAATGGGATCTCGGAGGTTGCTCTTAATCTAATGCAATTCCCTTTCTCTATAGGAGACAAGGCACACAAGTGGGAGAAGAGCTTGCCACACAATGCCATAACCTCATGGGATCAATACAAGAGAGTCTTTCTGGCCATGTTCTTCTCAGCCTCAAGGACAGCAAGCTTAAGGAATGAGATCTCTGGTTTTATGCAGCACGGTAATGAAAGATTCTCTGAAGCATGGGAGCGTTTCAAGGGCTACACAGCACAATGCCCCTATCATGGCTGCTCAGACGAGTTACTCCTCAGTACCCTATACAGAGGAGTGCTCCCTAGAATCCGTATGCTCCTAGACACAGCGAGCAATGGGAAATTCTTTGGACAGGCAGCTGAAAGTGGAATGATATTGGTGGAGAATCTTGTTCAAAGTGATGGAAACAATGGTGAGGACTATGACAGAGCCTCACATGGGAGCAGAGGGTATGAAGATGAACATATAAGAGAGATGAAGGCACTGAATGAGAAGCTGGACAGAGTGCTGCAAGTGTCTCAATGAACAGTGAACTTTTTAGGAGAGTTTGATGGGTACCGAGGAGAGTATCAAGCAGTAGGGAAAGAATTCCAACAAGGTCATGAGGAGATGAACTACATTTGGGGGGGGGGGGGGGCAGGGTATCAGAAAGGTTTCAATCAGAACAACCGAAGCCACCCAAATTTCTTCTACAGGAGTACAAACGTGGAGGACCCTCAAGACTTAATGTGTCTTCCTTAGAAGCCTCAACAGCAAAGCTACCAGCCCTACAGGCCTCCAACTCAAGGATCCAGAAAGAGTATGTTACAAGACCCAAGTATCAGCCTCCTGGATTTCAACCCAAGATGGGATATAATCAGTAGCGGCAACCCCTTTCACTCAATGCAACACCCGCACTTAAGGCTATCCAAGAAGATGACACGAAGGCACTATTACAAAAGATCTTGTAAGGTCAGGGAAACAGAGCAATACAGATGAGCAAGAAGATGGATGAGGTCAACAGCAAGGTAGATAATGCCTTCGAATAGCTCAACGCTAAGTATGAGCACCTCTCATTTCATCTTAAGGCACTGGACAGCCAGGTTGCACAAATAGCTTCCTCTTCTTCTGCACCAAAAGGTAAACTCCCTTATAAACCTAAAGAAAACCCAAGACAGTACTGTTAAGATATCACACTGAGAAGTGGGAAAGAGCTCCCACCTAGAGAAGGAACAATAGGCTTGAAGAGGATGAGCCCAATGAAGTAATCGAAGCCCCTCAGGTTGCTGATCCAAAAACGTCTGAAACAAAGAACAAGGTGGATGAGGAGACACCTCCTAAGACTAGTGCAGCAGAAAGAGGAGAGGAAGCAGCATTGATACATTCCCCTTACAATCCCAAGCTCCCTTTTCCAGGAAGGTTCAACAAGCAGATACTGGACAAGTAGTACAAGAAGTACGAGAGCTTGATAAGCCCGGTTCTAGTATGTTTTCCTTTCATGAACTTGGTGATGCATTGCCCGAAGGTGAACACGCTGTTTAAAGACTTGCTAGCTAAAAGAAAAATCCTTGAGGAAAGGTTAGTGATGGTAAATCATGAATGTAGTGCCATAATTCGTTGTTCTATGCCAAAGAAATTGCAGGATCCAGGGAGCTTCAGTTTGCCATGCACTCTAGGTCCCCTCTTCTTCGGAATATGTCTGGTTGATCTTGGAGCAAGTGTGAGTTTGATGCCGCTGAAAGTCTCCAAATGTCTCGGTCTTTCAAAATTCAAGAAGACGCATATCTCACTGGTACTTGCGGACAGATCTATAAGATACCCAATAGAAGTTCTAGAAGACTTGCCATTGAAGGTCAGAAGCGTAGTAATCGCGACAGATTTTGTCGTGTTGGAGATTGATAAGGAGCCAAATGATCCCATAATCCTTGGGACACCTTTCTTGGCCACTGTTGGAGCTATCATTGACGTGAAGAAGGGGATCATAGACCTCAACTTAGGGACAGCAAGTCTGCAGTTCAACATCATGGATGTGTTGAAGAAACCGACCATAGAAGGAAAGGTATCTGTGTTGAAACTTTTGTAGAATGGGAGGAGGACCACCTGGAGGAACTAGCCGTGGAAGACAACCTGGAGATAGGACTCAGAAGAGGCAGAGGAGGCTGTGTGATTGTGAAGGAGAAGGCCATGGAATACGAGAAGATGCTTGACTCGCACCACACAAACAAGGGAGCATGCTGTTTGCTGAAGATGCTGGAGGAAGGAGCGGCTGTAGAGTCAATTGAAGCTAGAAATGGTAAGTCTAGCAATGAAGACAAGTTGGGTGTGCACAAGGCCGAAAAAGGCAGACTCAAGATCAAGACCAAGTGATCTACATTTCAAGCCCAAGCTGTCAAGATACAAACAAGAGAAGGAAAAACAAGCTAGGGCAAGGATCTTGCATGAAAATGGAACCGGGCAACCTCCTGGTCAGTCTCCAATCAAACACCAGGCTTATGTCGCTGGAGGACCTCCCTGGCCACTCCAACTATATGACAACACACCCAAAAACGACCACATCATCTTGCTCAACTGCTTCCCACCAATAAAGAGGTGCCAATCACTCAAACTTGCCTTTGTTATTATCATTTTTGTTTCCTGTACTTTCATCTCTCTCTTTCATATTTATTTTCTCACCAAGATGGTGAGAGATAAGTCCGGGGGAGGGGGACATGTACTGTCACATTTTGCATCATTTTGCATTGTACATATATTCATGCATTAGAAAAGCACAAAAATATGAAAAACGAAAAACCAAAAAAAAATTATCATGCATTTACAATCCATGTGTTAGGATTGAGTCTAGAAGCATATAGGATTTCTTTGCATTTGCATATGGACCATGGTTAAACTGCCTCAACTAAGTGATACAACTTGGATTCAAAGTAGTGAAATGACGCCTTTTTATGAAATGATACTGGATTACGCAAATGAGAGATGGGTACAAAGGAGTCTCTCCCCTCCACCAAGGTTTCCCTAAACAATCGATACCCTCTCAAGAGTCTCCTGAAGCTTCCAATTCACCTCTACGTTACCCAAAGTCTCCAGCCATTGTACTCCCAAGATAATGTCGACACTCCCAAGTTCCAACGGTAAGAAATTGGCTTCAATCTCCAAATTAAGAAGTTGAAATTTCACCTTCCTACAAATCCCTGCTCCCGGAACCGCCATTCCCGTGCCCATGATGATGCCATAGCTCTGAGTGCTCTCCGTTGGTAGAGAAAGCGTTGAGACCAGCCCCGCAGCGATGAAGTTGTGGGAGGCTCCGGAGTCGACCAATGCTACGATATCCTTCCCTTGTAGGTTGCCTCGCACCTTCATAGTATGAGGAGATGACAAACCCACCACCAAATTGAGAGACAATTCGGCCATCTCGGTGACTTCTGTGAGCTCTCCTTCCTCATCTCCCTCACTCTCGTTCGCGACTGGCTCCTCAGACCCGTCTTCATGCACCAAGTATACGTGGAGTGCTTGGAGTTGGCACCGGTGATCACGGTTGTACCGCTCATCGCACCGGAAACACAGTCCACGCCGCTTGCGGTCCTTGATTTCCTCTGGCGACAGCCGCCGATAAGGTGTTTTGCGATTTCGGGTTTTTGAAGGAACAGCTCCATTTTTGCTCCCTTCAAACGATAGCGTATTCCTATATGCATTTTTGAGTGGTCGCGCAAATGACGGAAATGTCCCTGTCATCTTTAACTGGTCCCCACGAGCTGACTCAGCCATCGAGAGACCCCCTGCAGTACGTCCTGTGCATCGCCTCCTTTCCAACGACCCTGCAACAAAATCTCCGTCCATCCGCACACATTCTTCCACTCCCAATGCCAACGACATCATTTTCTCCAATGTTCTAGGCTCGTGCAACTTTACCCTCACCCTAATCTCCGGTTCCAAGCCGATCATATCTGCCGTCTCGAGGACGTACTCCGGCAATGAACGACTGTGGGAGGCTAGAGTGATGAAGTCGCGATTATAATCCTTTACTGAGCCTGCCTGAACCATCGTAAGCAACCTCTCACAGGGATTGGTTTGAGTGGGTGAGAATCCTTCCAATAACCGTAGCTTCATGTCTTCCCAACTGTGAAAGGGTCGACGGTCTCGCTCCCAACGATACCATCGCAAAGCTTCATCGTCGAAGCACATGTTAACCACATGAAGTTTCTCCCTTCCTCAAACCGGACGAGTTCGAAGTACTGCTCTATTTTAAATACCCAGTTTTCCACATTATCTCCCACGAATATCGGCATTTCTACCCTTCGGGTAAGGGGCTCTGTTTTCTCCTCTTCTCCTGCTAAGGCTGTTGGTGACAGTCTGGTCCTCGGCGCTGCTATTTGGTTACTCGTCTGCGTGGTTACTTCTGGACTTGCCATTACACCCGAAGTTTGAGCTTGATCTTCAACGGCTTTTCCTTTCAGGCTCGCTTGGTTGTCTTCCTGGTTCAGGCGTCGCTCCAGCCGCTCCAAGAGGTCCAGTTTGCTTAGTTGTTTTTTTATCTCTTCCATGGAAATCTACAAGCAAGTGATTCTCGTCCCCGTATTGGATATGCTCCACAACCTTCTCCCATGAATCTTTATCCACCATTTCTTTCTTTGGAGGCATTTGTGCCCTTACGTTCTGTGTTTTCTTTTTGAGTATGTGAGTTAATTTCTCCCTGTTATGGATCAGAAACTGCTCTGATACCAAGTTTATACAACTTGGATTCAAAGTAGTGAAATGATGCCATTTTAAGAAACGATACTGGATTACGCAAATGAGATATGGGTACAAAGGAGTCTCTCCCTTGCTTTCTCCCTGGCTTGTATAATCCAGCCTACCAAGTTCTACCATAATGCCCTCTTCCTCTTTCTGTATCGACTTCCACAAAGACCTTAGCGAAACCGGCGATGTGCAGAGGCTCGGATCCCCCTTCAAACAGATTGCCGTCCCCTGAATTTTAAACCTCATTTCCTGAAGCTTCCAATTCACCTCTACGTTACCCAAAGTTTCCAGCCATTGTACTCCCAAGATAATGTCGACACTCCCAAGTTCCAACGGTAAGAAATTGGCTTCAATCTCCAAATTAAGAAGTTGAAATTTCACCTTCCTACAAATCCCTGCTCCCCGAACCACCATTCCCGTGCCCGTGATGACGCCGTAGCTGTGAGTGTTCTCCGTCGGTAGAGAAAGCATTGAGACCAGCCCCGCAGCGATGAAGTTGTGGGAGGCTCCGGAGTCGACCAATGCTACGATATCCTTCCCTTGTAGGTTGCCTCGCACCTTCATAGTACGAGGAGATGACAAACCCACCACAGAATTGAGAGACAATTCGGCTATCTCGGTGACTTTCGTGAGCTCTCCTCCCTCATCTCCCTCACTCTCGCTCGCGACTGGCTCCTCAGACCCGTCTTCATGCACCAAGTATACGTGGAGTGCTTGGAGTTGGCAACGGTGATCACGGTTGTACCGCTCATCGCACCGGAAACACAGTCCATGCCGTTTGCGGTCCTCGATTTCCTCTGGTGACAGCCGCCGATAAGGTGTTTTGCGATTTAGGGTTTTTGCAGGAACAGCTCCATTTATGCTCCCTTCAAACGACAGCGTATTCCTATCTGCATTTTTGAGTGGTCGCACAAATGACGGAAATGCCCATGTCATCTTTAACTGGTCCCCACGAGCTGACTCAGCCATCGAGAGCCCCCCTGCAGTACGTCCTGTGTATCGCCTCCTTTCCAACGACCCTGCAACAAAATCTCTGTCCATCCGCACTACTTCTTCCACTCCCAATGCCAACAACATCATTTTCTCCAATGTTCTAGGCTCGTGCAACTTTACCCTCACCCTAATCTCCGGTTTCAAGCCGATCATATATGCCGTCTCGAGGACGTACTCCGGCAATGACCGACTGTGGGAGGCTAGAGTGATGAAGTCGCGATTATAATCCTTTACTGAGCCCGCCTGAACCATCGTAAGCAACCTCTCACAGGGATTGGTTTGAGTGGGTGAGAATCCTTCCAATAACCGTAGCTTCATGTCTTCCCAACTGTGAAAGGGTCCACGGTATCGCTCCCAACGATACCATCGGAAAGCTTCATCGTCGAAGCACATGTTAACCACCTGAAGTTTCTACCCTTCTTCAAACCGGCCGAGTTCGAAGTACTGCTCTATTTTAAATACCCAGTTTATCACGTTATCTCCCACGAATATCGGCATTTCTACCCTTCGGGTAAGGGGCTTTGTTTTCTCCTCTTCTCCTGCTAAGGCTGTTGGTGACAGTCTGGTCCTCCGTGCTGCTATTTGGTTACTCGTCTGCGTGGTTACTTCTGGACTCGCCATTACACCCGAAGTTTGAGCTTGATCTTCAACGGCTTTTCCTTTCAGGCTCGCTCGGTTGTCTTCCTCATTGAGGCGTCGCTCCAGCCGCTCCAAGAGGTCCAGTTTGCTTAGTTGTTTTTTATCTCTTCCATGGAAATCTCCAAGGAAGTGATTCGCTCGTCCCCGTGTTGGATATGCTCCACAACCTCCTCCCATGAATCTTTATCCACCATGTCTTTCTTTGGAGGCATTTGTGCCCTTACGTTCTGTGTTTTCTTTTTGAGTATGTGAGTTAATTTCTCCCTGTTATGGATCAGAAACTGCTCTGATACCATGTTGATACAACTTGGATTCAAAGTAGTGAAATGATGCCTTTTTAAGAAACGATACTGGATTACGCAAATGAGAGATGGGTACAAAGGAGTCTCTCCCCTCCACCAAGGTTTTCCTAAACAATCGATACCCTCTCTAACAAAACTACTATTCTATTTATAGTCTCCAATACTAAGTGGATTATTCCATAACTATAATTAAGCCCAATTCCTTTATGGCCCTCTCTCCTTTTGGACTTGGTCGTTTGCTCCTTAGCTCCCTCTTCTCAGCCACTTTGAAAACCCTTCCTCCTTGCATAAGTGTGTAGCAATGGTGGATGTGTAGCTTCAAACCTATCACTAAGTTGCACTTAGGACTAAGATTGGAACCCTTGCTAGGAGTATTATGATGCTTGCACCATTTCAAAACTTGGGAATCTTGTATTGTGCCACAACATTATAGGTAGATCATTCTCGGGAATTGAAATGTGTCTGATTTGATCCTAACCCACGAAGTAGAACTTTAACAGGTATGAAAATTAACTTACATGCATCTTTCTTAAGACTTTTTCATGGATACCGATATACACATTCGGGTTTTCTTTCACCTTTATACCACCCTCCGCTAACTCGAATGACCGAATCCCCTTCTTTGGGACGGTTAAACCATTCCCCAACCCATTCCTTTCCTTGAAGCCAACTTGACTTTGCAAAACATGTTTAGTTTTGAGAACGACAAGGCTATGACTTTCATGTAGATGCTAGATTCACACTATAAGCTCAACATAGGTTAGGATTTGGGTAGGCTTGTTAGGGTGTTTGAGTATGAGATGAGAAAAAAAACACAGAGAAAAGAAAATGAGAGAAACTCAAAAAGGGAGAGTGTGGGGGTTATGCATAAGAAAAATGGCATGAGAATCGGTTAATAAGTGTAACAGATAGCTCTAGGTTTCAAAGCGAAAAAAACAATTCCTCTAAGAAATTCAAGAAGGCACAATCCTAGATCAATTATCAAGGGTAGAGGAGAAAAAATAAGAAAAGAGCTAGGAAAGAAAAGTGATTCCAATGAGCCTAATTAATCAGTACCCCCTAGTGCCAAAAAAGAGAACTTCAAAGTGAGAAAAGAGAAGAAGCCTCAGAAGGGTAGATCACTTAGGATGGGATTTGACTTGAGTTTGAGATAGAGAGTTTTGTGCTAGAACATGGGTAGTTGAAAGTCTTGTCTTGTATGCATCATTGTTTTTGACTCTTAGTGTTTTGCGAACGTTCCATTCCTTTTCGAGAGAACCCTTGTGATTAGTTGAACCACCGTACCTCACTTTAGAAACCATTTCTCCCTAGTCAAATGAACTTGTCTTGGTTAATGCATGAAATGATTCACTTATGCTTTTAATTGAATGTTAAGGAGTTAGGGGATTTGATCGGGCATAGCATGACTAAGGATTGACATCATGGCACATACGAAAAGTACTAGGAATTAGGCTTGATTCAAGCATTATAATACTCTTGGATAAGGATTTTGGGATTAGATCTTCTTGTGTGGTTTTGGTTTGGGGGTCCAGTCTTCAATCCTTTTCATTGGTTTGTTTTTGCTTGTTTTCCTCGAGGATGAGTAAAAGGCAAGTCCAGGGGGAGTTGATAAAAGTGGTTTTTGCATTGTTTCACCATGCATTTCACCACCTTTTTCATGTCTTCATTAGAATTTTAGGCATTATATATGCCCATTCACATTCATTGCTATTTGGCATTGTATTTTATAGGTTAGTGCATGCATTTCTCCATCTTGCATACCCTTCTCGATGTTTTCAGGAACATCGAGAAGTTAAACGGGATCAAGCACAGAAAAATGACCAAGGGATCTCACCACGGGTGATCTCAGGCCCAACACCATGATTTTACTGCCCAATCTCACCATGGCTGAACTAATGGGCCAATCTCGGGCCAACTTAAGCCCAAAATGTCTTAAACTTATGTTTACTTAACCGGTTTATCCCGGGATTAAACCTAATTACTGGTAATACTATATAAACGCTTTTAAAACACTTTTAACCTAAGTTTTGCTTAAGTTTCTTCTAGTTTTTGCCTAAAGACGTTTTTACAGAGAGAGGAGATTTGTTTTAACCTTTGTTCTTGAAGTCTTGATTTTTAGTGAATGATTTCTCTACCGTATCTTTTATCTTATGTTTAATTGCTTTTACTGTCATAGGGAATCGAACCTGTAGAATTGTTAGTCAAAGAAAGATTGCCCCGAATCGCCGATAAACTTGTCATATCCGCACTAAATTGCCCGGAACATTTGATTAAGAGTTCAGAATGACACGAATCCAACACCAACGTTAAACAAGCTCAATTTTCTATATTGTGAAAAAATTAAGATCGAAAGAGCTATAACAAATCCTCCAGGTAATCCAATCTATCCTAAAGTGCGTGATGTCATGCATTATACTTAATTTATAAGCATTTACTCAAGGAGCACCAATGACCAGTTGAGAATGATAATTTTAACTAGCTGATCAACTTGACATGTCCGCACTAAACCGTCTTTTACTTTTTATTTAGAGCTTAAGATGACATGAAACCAACGCCCACGTTAAGCTAGCTCAATTTTCGATATTGTGACAACATTTGAGACTGAAAGAGCTAGACAAAGCCTCAAAGTAATTCATTATATCCCCAGCAGCATGATGTCGACATTATGCTTCATTTATAAGCCTTTACTGAAGCAGAACCAATTATCAGTTTAGAATGATCATTTTATTTTGCCGATCAAGTTGACATGTCGGCAGTAAATCGTTTGTAACTTTTGATTTAGAGTTAAAAATGTCTCGAATCCAACACCCACGTTAAGTTAGCTCAATTTTCTATATTGTGACAAATTTTAATATTAAAATACCTATGAAAAATCCTCCAAGTAATCCAATCTATCCTAAATTGCGTGATACCATGCATTATGCTTCATTTATAACTTTACTAAATAAGCACCAATGATCAGTTTACAATGATCATTTTAACTGGCCGATCAACTTGACATGTATGCACTAAATCGTCGGTAACTTTTGCTTTAGAGTTCAAAATGACAAGAACCCAATACCCATGTAAAGCTAACTCAATTCTCTATATTTTGAGAAAATTTAACATCAAAATAGCTATGAAGAGCCTCCAAGTAATCCAATCTATTCCAATCTGCGTAATGCCATGCATTATGCTTCTAAATATAAGCCATTACTCAAGGAGCACCAATGATCAGTTTAAAATGATTATTTTAACTAGTTGATCAACTTGACATGTCCGCACTAAATCGTCTTTTACTTTTTATTTAGAGCTCAAGATGACATGGATCGAATGCCCATGTTAAGATAGCTCAAATTTCCAAATTGTGACAACATTTGAGATTGAAAGATCTAGACAAAGCCTCAAAGTAATGCAATCTATCCCAAACTGCGTGATTCCAAGCATTATGCTTACTTATTAAGCCTTTACTTAAGGAGCAGCAATGAACAGTTTATAATGATTATTGTAACTAGATGCTCAACTTGTCATGTGCACACTAAATCGTCTATTACTTTTTATTTAGAGCTCAAGATGACATGAATACAATGCCCATGTTAAGCTAGCTCAATTTTCCATATTGTGAAAACATTTGAGACTAAAAGGGCTAAACAAAGCATCAAAGTAATGCAATCTATCCCAAACTACGTGATGCCGTGCAGTAAGCTTCATTTATAAGGCTATACTCAATGAGAATCAATGAGCACCAATAACCAGTTTAGAATGATCACTTGAATTGGCCGATCAACTTGACTTGTCCGTACTAAATCGTCTTTTACTTTTTTTTAGAGCTCAAGATGACATGAATCAAACGCCCATGTTAAGTTAGCTCAATTTTCCATATTGTGAAAACATTCGAAACTAAAAGAGCTAGACAAAGCATTAAAGTAATGCAATCTACCCTAAACTGCGTGATGCCATACATTATACTTCATTTATAAGCATTTACTCAAGGAGAACTAGTGACCAGTTTAGAATGATCATTTTAACTGGCCGATAACCTTGACATGTTTGCCCTAAATCATCCATAACGTTTGATTTAGAGGTCACAATGCCATGAATCAACCGCCCACGTTAAACTAACTCAATTTTCTATATTGTTATAAAATTTAAGATTGAAATAGTTATGAAAAACCCTCCAAGTAATCCAATTCATCCCAAAATATGTGATGCCATGCAATACACTTAATTTATAAGCCTTTCTTCAAGGAGCACCAATGATCAGTTTAGAATGATTATTTTAACTAGCTAATGACTTTGACATGTCCACACTAAATCGTCTTTTAGTTTTTATTTAGAGCGCAAGATGACATGAATCTAATGCCCACGTTGAGCTAGTTCAATTTTCCATATTCTGACATCATTTGAGATTGAAAGAGCTAGACAAAGCCTCAAAGTAGTGCAGTTGATCCCAAAATGTGTGATGCCATGCATTATGCTTCATTTATAAGGCTTTACTCAAGGAGCACCAATGATAAGTTTAGAATGATTATTTTAACTAGCTGATCAACTTGACTTGTCTGCACTAAATCGGCTTTTACATTTTATTTAGAGCATAAGATGACATGAATCCAACGCCCACGTTAAGTTAGCTCAATTTTACATATTGTGACAACATTTGAGATTGAAAGAGCTAGACAAAGCCTCAAAGTAATGCAACCTATCGCAAACGGCGTGATGTCACACATTATGCTTAATTTATAAGACTTTACTCAAGTAGCACCAGTGATCAGTTTAGAATGATCATTTTAACTAGCTGATCAACTTGACATGTCTGCACTAAATTGTCTTTTACTTTTTATTTAGAGCTCGAGATGACATGAATCCAACGCCCATGTTAAGCTAGCTCAATTTTCCATATTGTGAAAACATTTGAGACTAAAAGAGCTAGACAAAGCATCAAAGTAATGCAATCTATCCCAAACTGTGTGATGCAAGGCATTATGCTTAATTTCTAAGCCTTTATTCAAGGAGCACCAATGATTAGTTTAAAATGATTATTTTAACTAGATGATCAACTTGACATGTCCACCCTAAATCATTATTTACTTTTTAATTAGATCTCAAGAAGACATGAATCCAACGCCGATGTTAAGCTAGTTCAATTTTTCTTATCATGACATCATTTGAGATAGAAAGAGCTTGACAAAGTCTCAAAGTCATGCAATCCATCCCAAACTGCGTGATGCCATGCATTATGCTTCATTTATAAGCCTTTACTCAAGGAGCACCAATGATCAGTTTATAACTATCATTTTAACAGGCCGATCGACTTGACATGTCCACACTAAATTGTCCATAACTTTTTGGTATAGAGTTCAAAATGACATAAATCTAACACCCACGTTAAGCTATGCAAAGCCACCAAGTAATCCAATCTATACCTAACGGCGTGATGCCATGCCTTATGCTTAATTAATAAGCCTTACTCAAGGAGCATGAAAGATCAGTTTGGAATGATCATTTGAACTAGTTGATCAACTTGATATTTCTGCACTAAATCGTGTTTTACTTTTTATTTAGAGCTCAAGATGACATGAATCCAACACTCACGTTAAGCTAGCTCAATTTTCCATATCGTGAAAACATTTGAGACTGAAAGAGATAGACAAAGAATCAAAGTAATGCAATCTATCCCAATGCAATCTATCCCAAACTACGTGATGCCATTCATTATGCGTCATTTTTAAGCTATTACTCAAGGAACACCAATAACTAATTTAGAATGTACATTTTAACTGCCCGATCAACTTGACTTGTCAGCACTAAACCGTCCATAATATTTGATTTAGAGGCCAGAATGACACGAATCCAACGCCCATATTAAACTAACTCAATTTGGAATTTTGTGAAAAGCATTTAAGACCGAAATAGCTACATTAAAGCCTCCAAGCAATCCAATCTATCCCAAACAGTGTGATGCCATGCTGATGTTTCATTTATAAGCCTTTACTCAAGGAGCACCAATGATCAGTTTAGAATGATCATTTTAACTACCTGATCAACTTGACATGTCCGCACTAAATCGTCTGTAACTTTTGATTAAAAGTTCAAAATGACACAAATCAAACACCAACGTTTAGTTAGCTCAATTTTTGGTATTGTGACAATATTACAGATCGAAATAGCTATGACAAAGCCTCCAAGTAATCTAATCTTTCCCAAACTACGTGATGCCATGCATTATGATTAATTTATAAGCCTTTACTCAAGGAGCACCACTGACCAATTTAGAATGATTATTTTAACTAGCGGATCAATTTGACATGTATGCACTAAACCGTCTTTTACTTTTTATTTAGAGCTCAAGATTACATGAATTCAACGCCCACGCTAAACTAGCTCAATTTTTCATATTGTGAAAAGATTTGAGATTGAAAGAGCTAGACCAAGCCTCAAAGTAATGCAATCTATCCCTAATTGTGTGATGTCATGCATTATGCTTCTTGTTTAAGCCTTTATTCAAAAAGCACCAGTGATGAGTTTAGAATGATAATTTAATTTTTCCGATCAATTTGAGATGTCCTCACGAAATCTCTATAACTTTTGATTTCAATTTCAAAATGACACGAATACAACACCCACATTAAGCTAGCTCAATTTTCTATATCATGACAAAATTTAAGATCCAAATAACTATGCAAATCCTCCAAGTAATCCAATCTATCCCGAATTGCGTGATGTCAAGTATTATGCTTAATTTATAAGCTTTTACTCAAACAGCACCAATGATCAGTTTAGAATGATCATATTAATTAGCTGATCAACTTGACATTTCAGCACTAAATTGTCTTTTACTTTTTATTTAGAGCTCAAATGACATCCAACGCCCACATTAAGCTAGGTGAATTTTACATATTGTGAAATCATTTGAGACTGAAAGAGCTTGACAAAGCATCAAAGTAATGCAATCGTTCCCAAACTGCATGATGCCATGCATTATGCTTAATTTATAAGCTTTTACTGAAGGAGCACCAATGATCAGTTTAGAATGATCATTTTACAAGCTGATCAACTTGACATGTCAGCACTAAATCTTCTTTTACTTATCATTTAGAGGTCAAGAAGACATGAATCCAATGCTCACGTTAAGCTAGCTCAATTTTCCATATTGTGAAAACATTTGAGACTGAACGAGCTAGACAAAGCATCAAAGTAATGCGATCTATCCCAAATTGCGTGATGCCATGCATTACGGTTCATTTATAAGCCCTTACTCAAGGAGAACCAATGACCAATTTAGAATGATTATTTTAACTGGCCGCTCAACTTGACATGTCCGCACTATATCGTCCATAATTTTGATTTAGAGTTCAAAACGATACGAATCCAACACCCATGTTAAGCTATAACAAAGCCTTCAAGTAATCCAATCTATCCCAAACTATGTGATGCCATGTCTTATGCTTAATTTATAAGCCTTTATTCAAGCAGCATCAGTGATCAGTTTAGAACGATTATTTTAACTTGCTGAACCACTCTACTTGTCCACACTAAATCGTCTTTTACTTTTTATTTAGAGCTCAAGATGATATGAATCCAACGCCCACGTGAAGCTAGCTCAATTTTCCATATTGTGACAACTTTTGAGATTGAAAAAGTTAGACAAAGCCTCAAACGAATGCAATCTATCCCAAACTTCATGATGCCATGCATTATGCTTAATTTTAAGCTTTTACTAAAAGAGCACCAATGATTATTTTAACTAGTTGATCAACTTGACATGTCATCACTAAATCGTCATTTGCTTTTTATTTAGAGCTCAAGATGACATGAATCCAATGCCTACGTTAAACTATCTCAGTTTTCCATATTGTGAAAACATTTGAGACGGAAAGAGCTAGACAAAGCTTCAAAGTAATGCAAGCTATCCCAAACTGCGTGATGCCATGCATTACGCGTTGTTTTGAAGCCTTTAATCAAAGAGCACCAATGACCAGTTTAGAATGATCATTTTAACTGGCCAATCAACTTGACATAACCACACTAAATCACCCATAACTTTTGATTCAAAGGTCAGAATGATACGAATCCAACGCCCACGTTAAACTAACTCAATTTTGTATTTTTTGAAAGCATTTATGACCGAAATAGCTACGATAAAGCGTCCAAGCAATCTAATCTATCCCAAGTTGTGTGATGCCATACATTATGCTTCATTTATAAGCCTTTAATCAAGGAGCAGCAATGATCAGTTTAGAATGCTCATTTGAACTACCTGATCAATTTGACATGTCCGCACTAAATCGGCTATAACTATTGATTTAGAGTCCACAATGACACGAATTCAATACCTACGTTAGGCTAGCTCAATTTTCTATATTGTGAAAAAATTTAATATCGAAATAGCTATGCAAAACCCCTAAGTAATCCATTATATCCCAAACTGCATGATGAGATGCATTATGCAAGGAGCATCAATGATCATTTTAGAATGATTATTTTAACTAGCTGGTTAACTTGACATGTCCGCACGAAATCGTCTTTTAATTTTTATTTAGAGCTCAGTATGACATGAATCCAACACTCACGTTAAGCTAGCTCAATATTCCATGTTATGAAAACATTTGAGATTGAAAGAGCTAGACAAAGCCTCAAATTAATACAATATATCCCAAACCGAGTGATGACATGCATTTTGCTTCATTTATAAGCCTTTCTTCAAGGAGCACCAATAATCAGTTTAGAATGATCATTTTAATTGGCCGATATCAACTTGAAATATCCGCACCAAATCGTCCGTAACTTTTGATTTAAACTTCAAGATGACACGAATCCAACACCAACGTCAAGCTAGCTCAATTTTCTATATTGTGACAAAATTTAAGATCAAAATAGCTACGTAAAGCCTCCAAGTAATCCAAACTTTCCTAAACTGCATGATGCCATGCATTATGCATAGTTTATAAGCTTTTATTCAAGGAGCACTAATGATCAGTTTAGATTGATCATTTTAACTAGCTGATCAACTTGACATATCAGCACTAAATCTTCTTTTACTTTTTATTTAGAGCTGAAGAAGATATGAATCCAAAGCCCACGTTAAGCTAGCTCAATTTTCCATATTGTGAAAACATTTGAGACTAAACGAGCTAGACAAAGCATCCAAGCAATCCAATCTATCCCAAACTTCGTCATGCGATACAATGTGTTTTATTTATAAGCATTTACTCAATGAGCACCAATGATCAGTTTAGAATTATCATTTTAACTAGCTGATCAACTTGACATCTCCGCACTAAATCGTTTGTAACTTTTGGTTTAGAGTTCAAAATGCCACGAATCCAATATCCAGGTTAAGCTAGCTTAATTTTCTATATTGTGACAAAATTTAAGATCGAACTAGCTATGAAAAAGCCTACAAGTAATCCAAAATATCCCAAGCTGCGTGATGCCATGCATTATGCTTTATATAAGCTTTTACTGAAAGAGCACCAATGATCAGTTTAGAATGAGTATTTTAACTAGCTGATCAACTTCACATGTCCGCACTAAATCATCTTCTATTTTTTTATCTAGAGCTCAAGATGACATGAATCCAATGCCCACATTAAGTTAACTCAATTTTCCATATTTTGACAGCATTTGAGATTGAAAGAGAGCTAGAGAAAGCATCAAAGTAATGTAATCTATCCCAGATTGTGTGATGTCATGCATTATGCTCCATTTATAAGCCTTTACTCAAAAAGCACCAATGACTAGTTTAGAATGATCATTTTAACTGGCTGATCAACTTGACATGTCCGCACTAAATCGTCCATAACTACTGATTCAAAGGTCAGAATGAAACAAATCCAATTCCCTGGTTAAGGAATCTCAATTTTCTATATTGTGAAAAACAATTTAAAACCGAAATACCTACGACAAAGCCTCCAAGCAATTGAATCATTCCCAAACTACGTGATGCCATGCACTATGCTTTATTTGTAAGCCTTTACTCAAGGAGCACCAATGATCATTTTAACTAGCATATAACCTTGACATGTCCGCACTAAATCGTCCATAGCTTTTGATTTAGAGTTCAAAATAACACGAATCTAACACCTACGTTAAGCAAACTTAATTGTCTATAGTGTGACAAAATTTAACATCGAAACAGCTATGCAAAGACTCCAAATAATCCAATCTATCCCAAATTGCGTGATGCCATGCATTATGCTTAATTGATTAGCCTTTACTCAAGGAGCACCAATAATCAGTTTAGAATAATCATTTTACCTAGCTGATCAAGTTGAAATTTCCGCACTAAATCATCTTTTATCTTTTTTATTTAGAGCTCAAGTGGGCATAAATCCAAGGCCCACGTTAAGCAAGCTCAATTTTCCATATTGTGAAAATATTTTATACTGAAAGGCTATACCAAACATCAAAGTAAAGCAATCTATCCCAAACAGCGTGATGCCATGCATTATGCTTCATTTATAACCATTTACTCAAGTAACACCAATGACTAGTTTTAAATGATCATTTTAATTGCCCGATCAACTTGACATATCCGCACTAAATCATCCATAACTTTTGATTTAGAGGTTAGAATGACACGAATCCAACGTCCACGTTATGCAAACTCAATTTTCTATATTTCGAAAAAAAATTAAAACCGAAATTGCTAAGACAAAGCATCCAAGCGATCCAATTTATCCCCAAACTGTTTGATGCCATGCATTATTGTTCATTTATAAGTCTTTACTCAAGGAGCACCAATAATCAGTTTAGAATAATCATTTTAGCTAGCTGATCAACTTGACATGTCTGCACTAAATCTTCCGTAACTTCTGATTTAGAGTTCCAAAAGACACTAATCCAACACCCGGGTTAAGCTAGCTCAATTTTGTATATTGTAACAAAATTTAAAATCAAAATGGCAATGACAAAGCCTCCAAGTAATCCAATCTATCCCAAGTTGCGTTATGTCATGCATTACGCTTAATTTATAAACCTTTACTCAAGGAGCACCAATGGCTAGTTTTGAATGATCATTTTAACTGCCCGATCAACTTGACATGTCCGCACTAAATCTTCCATAGCTTTTGATTTAGAGTTCAAAATGACACGAATCTAACACCCATGTTAAGCAAGCTCAATTTACTATATTGCGATAAAATTTAAAATCTAAATAGCTATCAAGTAATCCAATCTCTCCCTAACTTCATGATGCTATGCATTATGCTTCATTTAGAAGCATTTACTCAATGAGCACCAATTATCAATTTAAAATGATCATTTTAACTAGCTGATAACCTTGACATGCCCGCACTAAATCGTATTTTATTTTTTTATTTAGAGCTCAAGAGGGCTTGAATCCAACGCCCATGTTAAGCAAGCTCAACTTTCCATATTGTGAAAATGTTTGAGACTGAAAGAGGTAGACAAAGCATCGAAGTAATGCAATCTATCCCAAATTGTGTGATGTCATGCATTATCCTTTATTTTTAAGCCTTTACTCAAGGAGCACCAATGGCTAGTTTAGAATGATCATTTTAACTGGCCGATCGACTTGACATGTCCACACTAAATCGTCCATAACTTTTGATTTAGAGGTTAGAATGACACGAATCCAACGCCCACGTTAAGCTAACTCAATATTCTATATTGAGAAAAGTGTAACACCAAAATATGTATGAAAAATCCTCCAAGCAATCCAATCTATCCCAAACTGTGTGATGCTATGCATTATGCTGCATTTATAAGCCTTTACTCAAGGAGCACCAATGATCAATTTTGAATGATCATTTTAACTGGTCGATCAAGTTGACATGTCCACACTAAACGGTCTGTGACTTTTGATTTAGAGTTCAAAATGACATGAATCCAACACCCACATTAAGGTAGGTAAATTTTCAATAATGTGACAAAATTTAAGACCAAAATATCTATTATAAAACCTCCAAGTAATAGAATCTATCCCAAACTGCGTGATGCTACGCATTGAGCACTAATGATCAGTTTAGAATGATCAATTTAACTAGCTGATCAACTTGACATGTATGTACTAAATCATCTTTAACTTTTTATTTAGAGATCAAGATGATATTAATCCAATGCCCACCTTAAGCTAGCTCAATTTTCCATATTGTGACAACATTTGAGATTGAAAGAGCTAGAAAAAGCCTGAAAGTAATGCAATCTACCCCAAACTGTGTGATGCCATGCATTATGCTTCATTTGTATGCCCTTACTCAAGTAGCACCAATGATCAGTTTAGAATGATCATTTCAACTGGACGATTAACTTGACATGTCCGCTGTAAATTGTGCGTAACTTTTGATTTTGAGTTCAAAATGACATGAATCCAACACCACGTTAAGCAAGGTCAATTTTCTATATTGTGATAAAATGTAAGATCAAAATAGCTATGACAAAGCCTCCAAGAAATCCAATCTATCCCAAACTTCATGATGCTATGCATTATCCCAAACTTCATGATGCTATGCATTATGCTTCATTTATATTCAATGAGCACAAGTGATCAATTTAGATTGACAATTTTAACTAGCTGATAACCTTAACATGTATGCATTAAATCATCTTTAACTTTTGATTCAGAACTAAAAATGACATGAAACCAACGCCCACGTTAAGTTTGCTCAATTTTCTCTATTGTAAAAACATTTGAGACTGAAAGAGGTAGACAAAGCATCAAAGTAATGCAATCTATCCCAAATTACGTGATGTCATGCATCATCCTTCATTTGTAAGCCTTTACTAAAGGAGCACCAATGACCAGTTTAGAATAATCATTTTAATTGGCCGATCAAGTTGACATATCCGCACAAAATCGTCCATAACTTTTGATTTAGATGTCAGAATGACACAAATCCAACACCCACATTAAGGTAACTCAATTTTCTATATTGCGACAAAATTCAAGACCGAAATAGCTACGAAAAAGCCCCCAAACAATCCAATCTATCACAAAATGTGTGATGCCATGCATTATACTTCATTTATAAGCCTTTACTAAAGGAGCACCAATGATCAATTTAGAATGATCATTTTAGCTGCCCGATCAACTTGAGATATCCGCACTAAATCGTCTGTAACTTTTGGTTTAGAGTTCAAAATAACTTGAATCCAAAATCCAGGTTAAGCTAGATCAATTTTTTATATTTTGACAAAATTTAAGATCGAAATAGATATGGCAAAGCCTCCAAGTAATCCAATCTATCCCAAACCACGTGATGCCATGCATTATGCTTAATATATAAGCGTTTAATCAAGGAGCACCAATGATCAGTTTAGAATCAGTATTTTAACTAGCTAATCGATCAATTTTACATGTCTGCACTAAATCATCTTTTATTTTTTATTTAGAGCTCAAGATGACATGAATCCAACGCCCACGTTAAGCTAGCTCAATTTTCCATATTGTGACAACATTTGAGATTGAAAGAGCTAGAGAAAGCATCAAAGTAATGCAATCTATCCCAAACAGCGTGATGCCATGCATTATGCTTCATTTATAACCATTTACTCAAGTAACACCAATGACTAGTTTTAAATGATCATTTTAATTGCCCGATCAACTTGACATATCCGCACTAAATCATCCATAACTTTTGATTTAGAGGTTAGAATGACACGAATCCAACGTCCACGTTATGCAAACTCAATTTTCTATATTTCGAAAAAAAATTAAAACCGAAATTGCTAAGACAAAGCATCCAAGCGATCCAATTTATCCCCAAACTGTTTGATGCCATGCATTATTGTTCATTTATAAGTCTTTACTCAAGGAGCACCAATAATCAGTTTAGAATAATCATTTTAGCTAGCTGATCAACTTGACATGTCTGCACTAAATCTTCCGTAACTTCTGATTTAGAGTTCCAAAAGACACTAATCCAACACCCGGGTTAAGCTAGCTCAATTTTGTATATTGTAACAAAATTTAAAATCAAAATGGCAATGACAAAGCCTCCAAGTAATCCAATCTATCCCAAGTTGCGTTATGTCATGCATTACGCTTAATTTATAAACCTTTACTGAAGGAGCACCAATGGCTAGTTTTTGAATGATCATTTTAACTGCCCGATCAACTTGACATATCCGCACTAAATCTTCCATAGCTTTTGATTTAGAGTTCAAAATGACACGAATCTAACACCCATGTTAAGCAAGCTCAATTTACTATATTGCGATAAAATTTAAAATCTAAATAGCTATCAAGTAATCCAATCTCTCCCTAACTTCATGATGCTATGCATTATGCTTCATTTAGAAGCATTTACTCAATGAGCACCAATTATCAATTTAAAATGATCATTTTAACTAGCTGATAACCTTGACATGCCCGCACTAAATCGTATTTTATTTTTTTATTTAGAGCTCAAGAGGGCTTGAATCCAACGCCCATGTTAAGCAAGCTCAACTTTCCATATTGTGAAAATGTTTGAGACTGAAAGAGGTAGACAAAGCATCGAAGTAATGCAATCTATCCCAAATTGTGTGATGTCATGCATTATCCTTTATTTTTAAGCCTTTACTCAAGGAGCACCAATGGCTAGTTTAGAATGATCATTTTAACTGGCCGATCGACTTGACATGTCCACACTAAATCGTCCATAACTTTTGATTTAGAGGTTAGAATGACACGAATCCAACGCCCACGTTAAGCTAACTCAATATTCTATATTGAGAAAAGTGTAACACCAAAATATGTATGAAAAATCCTCCAAGCAATCCAATCTATCCCAAACTGTGTGATGCTATGCATTATGCTGCATTTATAAGCCTTTACTCAAGGAGCACCAATGATCAATTTTGAATGATCATTTTAACTGGTCGATCAAGTTGACATGTCCACACTAAACGGTCTGTGACTTTTGATTTAGAGTTCAAAATGACATGAATCCAACACCCACATTAAGGTAGGTAAATTTTCAATAATGTGACAAAATTTAAGACCAAAATATCTATTATAAAACCTCCAAGTAATAGAATCTATCCCAAACTGCGTGATGCTACGCATTGAGCACTAATGATCAGTTTAGAATGATCAATTTAACTAGCTGATCAACTTGACATGTATGTACTAAATCATCTTTAACTTTTTATTTAGAGATCAAGATGATATTAATCCAATGCCCACCTTAAGCTAGCTCAATTTTCCATATTGTGACAACATTTGAGATTGAAAGAGCTAGAAAAAGCCTGAAAGTAATGCAATCTACCCCAAACTGTGTGATGCCATGCATTATGCTTCATTTGTATGCCCTTACTCAAGTAGCACCAATGATTTGTTTAGAATGATCATTTCAACTGGACGATTAACTTGACATGTCCGCTGTAAATTGTGCGTAACTTTTGATTTTGAGTTCAAAATGACATGAATCCAACACCACGTTAAGCAAGGTCAATTTTCTATATTGTGATAAAATGTAAGATCGAAATAGCTATGACAAAGCCTCCAAGAAATCCAATCTATCCCAAACTTCATGATGCTATGCATTATCCCAAACTTCATGATGCTATGCATTATGCTTCATTTATATTCAATGAGCACAAGTGATCAATTTAGATTGACAATTTTAACTAGCTGATAACCTTAACATGTATGCATTAAATCATCTTTAACTTTTGATTCAGAACTAAAAATGACATGAAACCAACGCCCACGTTAAGTTTGCTCAATTTTCTCTATTGTAAAAACATTTGAGACTGAAAGAGGTAGACAAAGCATCAAAGTAATGCAATCTATCCCAAATTACGTGATGTCATGCATCATCCTTCATTTGTAAGCCTTTACTAAAGGAGCACCAATGACCAGTTTAGAATAATCATTTTAATTGGCCGATCAAGTTGACATATCCGCACAAAATCGTCCATAACTTTTGATTTAGATGTCAGAATGACACGAATCCAACACCCACATTAAGGTAACTCAATTTTCTATATTGCGACAAAATTCAAGACCGAAATAGCTACGAAAAAGCCCCCAAACAATCCAATCTATCACAAAATGTGTGATGCCATGCATTATACTTCATTTATAAGCCTTTACTAAAGGAGCACCAATGATCAATTTAGAATGATCATTTTAGCTGCCCGATCAACTTGAGATATCCGCACTAAATCGTCTGTAACTTTTGGTTTAGAGTTCAAAATAACTTGAATCCAAAATCTAGGTTAAGCTAGATCAATTTTTTATATTTTGACAAAATTTAAGATCGAAATAGATATGGCAAAGCCTCCAAGTAATCCAATCTATCCCAAACCACGTGATGCCATGCATTATGCTTAATATATAAGCGTTTAATCAAGGAGCACCAATGATCAGTTTAGAATCAGTATTTTAACTAGCTAATCGATCAACTTTACATGTCTGCACTAAATCATCTTTTATTTTTTATTTAGAGCTCAAGATGACATGAATCCAACGCCCACGTTAAGCTAGCTCAATTTTCCATATTGTGACAACATTTGAGATTGAAAGAGCTAGAGAAAGCATCAAAGTAATGCAATATATCCCAAACTTCGTGATGCCATGCATTATGCTTCATTTATAAGCCTTTACTCAAGAAGCACCAATGACCAGTTTAGAATGATTATTTTAACTAACTGATGAACTTTTACATGTCCACACTAAATTGTTTATAACTAATGATTTAGAGGTCTGATTGACACGAATCCGACGCCCATGTTAAACTAACTCAATTTTCTATATTGTGAAAAAAATTTAAAACTGAAATAGCTGAAACAAAGCATCTAAGAAATCCATTATATCCAAAACTGCGTGATGCCATGCATTATACTGCATTTATAAGCATTTAATCAAAGAGCACCAATGATCAGTTTAGAATAATCATTTTAACTAGCTGATCAACTTGACATGTATGCACTAAAACGTCCGTTACTTTTGACGTAGAATTCAAAATGACACTACTCCAACACCCGGGTTAAGCTAGCTCAACTTTCTATATTGTGACAAATTTTAAGATCGAAATAGCTGTGACAAATCCTCCATGTAATCCAATCTATTCCAAGTTGTGTGGTGCCATGCTTTATGATTAATGTATACGCCTTTACTCAAGGAGCACCAATGATCAGTTTAGAATGATTATTTTAACGAGCTGATCACCTGTACATGTCCGCACTAAATCATTTTTTATTTTTTAGTTAAAGCTCAAGATGAAATGAATCCAACCCTCACATTAATCTAGCTCCATTTTCCATATTGTGATAACATTTGAGATTGAAAGAACTAGACAAAGCCTCAAAGTAATGCAACCTATCTCAAACTGTGTGATTTCACGCATTATACTCAAGGGGCACCAATGATCAGTTTATAATGATCATTTTAACTAGCTGATCAACTTGACATGTCCGCACTAAATTATCCATAGCTTTTGATTTAGAGTTCTAAATGACACGAATCTAACACCCATGTTAATCAAACTTAATTGTCTATAGTTTGACTAAATTTAACATCGAAATAGCTATGCAAAGCCTACAAATAATCCAATCTATCCCAAACTACGTGATGTCTGCATTATCCTTAATTTATAAGCTTTTACTCAAGGAGCACCTATAATAAGTTTATAATGATCATTTTAAGTAGCTGATCATCTTGACATGTCTACACTAAATCATATTTTATTTTTTTTATTTAGAGCTCAAGAGGGAATAAATCCAACACCCACATTAACCTAGCTCAAGTTTCTATATTGTAACAACATTTGAGAATGAAAGAGCTAAGATAAAGCATCAACGTAATGCAATCTATCCCAAACTACATGATGCCATGCGTTATGCTTCATTTATAAGCCCTTACTCAAGAAGTACCAATGACCAGTTTAGAATGATCATTTTAACTAACTGATCAACTTGACATTTCCGCACTAAATCGTACATAACTAATGATTTAAAGGTCAGAATGACATGAATCCAATGCCCACGTTAAGCTAACTCAATTTTCTATAATGTGAAAAAACTAAGACCGAGTTAGCAACAAAAAAGCCTCCAAGAAATTAAATCTATCCCAAACTACGTGATGTCATGCAATATGCTTCAATTAAAAGCTTTCACTCAAAGAGCTGCAATGATCAGTTTATAATGATCATTTTAACTAACTGATCGAATTGACATGTCCGCACTAAATCATCAATAGCTTTTGATTTAGAGTTCAAAATGACACAAATCTAACACCACGTTAAACAAGCTCAATTTTCTATATTGTGACAAAATTTAAAATCCAAATAGATATCATTGAGCATCAATTTTCTATATTGTGACATAATTTCTATGCATTATGCTTCATTTATAGGCTTTTACTCACTGAGCACCAATGATCAATTTAAAATGATCATTTTAAATAGCTGATAACCATGACATGTCCGCACTAAATCGTCTTTTATTTTTTTATTTGGAGCTCAGGAGGGCATGAATCCAATGCCCATGTTAAGCAAGCTCTATTTTCCATATTGTGAAAACATTTGAGAAGAAAAGAGGTAGTCAAAGCATCGAAGTAATGCAATCTATCCCTAATTGGGTGATGCGATGCATTATGATTCATTTATAAGCATTTAGTAGCACCAATGATCAGTTTAGAATGATTATTTCAACTGGCCAATAACCTTGATATGTCCCGCAATAAATTGTCTGTAACTTTTGACTTAGAGTTCAAAATGGCACGAATCTAACGCCCACGTTAAGCTAGCTCAATTTTCTATCACTACAAGAAAACATACATTTTGCGACCACGGAAGTGGTCGCAAAACTGGAAATAGCGACTACTTTGCGACGACCTGAAGTAGTCACAAAATCATAGTCGCAAAAAAATGTAATACTGGTTCATTTTGCGACTAATTTGCGACCAATTGGTGGTGACTATTTTTGCGACTACTTTGCCACTGAATTTTTGTAACAAATTTTGCCACTATTTTGCGACTACATATGTGGTTGTGAAACCCATAGTCAAGAATCATTCACAAAATTTTGTGACTGATTTGCGACTACAAGAGTCACGCAGTCGCAAATCAGTCACAAAATTTTGTGACTGATTTGCGACTACAAAAGCACATTAGTCGCAAATCAGTCACAAAATTTTGGGACTGATTTGCGATTACATGAACCATGGCAGTCGCAAATCAGTGACAAAGTTTTGTGACTAATTTGCGACTGTAGAGCCATGTAGTCGCAAATCAGTAACAAAATTTTGTGACTGATTTGCGACCACAGTTAACACGGAGTCGCAAATCAGTGCCAAAAAGTGCGACTGATTTGCGATTGACTATGAAATAATCGGAAAAAAATTTGTAGTCGCAAATCGGTCCCGAAATATTGAGACTGATTTGGGACTGATTTGGGACTGATTTGTGACTACAACATAATTAGATTTAAAAAAAAGTATATAATTAAAATTTATTTTGAAATAATTTTAATAATTTGAAAATAAAAATAAAAAATATTATTAAAAATAATAATATTTTTTAATTTTAATTTCAAAATATTTAAATTATTTCAAAATAATTTTTAATTATTTTTTATTAATATATATTTTAGCAATATTTTTCAAAATTAATTTTAATAATATTATTATTATTTTGTAATTATAAATATTAATACAATAATTTTTAATAATATTATTAATATTATTAATATAATTTAATTTTTAATTAATTTATAATTACATTTTTAAAAATATTTTTCAAAATTATTATGTTTTAATAATATTTTTAAATTTTTATTTCTGAATATTTTAATAATTTATTTTTTTGAAACAATTAATTATTATTAATATTATTTCATAATTAATGATAAATTTTATAATATTAAATATAAAATATATTAACTAATTAATATAAAATATTAAATATAACGAAATTAAAAATTTAAAATCTAATTTTTATTAATTAAAATTTAATTTACAAGAAAAACAAAATAATCCGGCGGTGGAAATTGAAAATCCGAAGGCAAAAATGGGGTCGGGGTCAGAGCCGTCGATGGTTCCCCTGGGCAATCGTTATCCCGCATATAGGAGTCGAATGCGGGATTCGTCTGTTGAAAATACCCGAGGAAAATAACTCATCCCTAACTTTTGATTTAGATTTCAAAATGACACGAATCCAACACCCAGTTAAGCTAGCACAATTTTCTATATTGTGATAACATTTAAGATTAAAATAGCTATGAAAAAGCTTACAAGTAATCCAATGTATCCCAAAATTCGTGATGCTATACATTATGTTTCATTTATAAGCCTTTACTCAATGAGCACCAATGTTGAGTTTAGAACGATAATTATAACTAGCTGATCAACTTGACATGTCCGCACTAAATCGTATTTAACTTTTTATTTAGAGCTCAAAATCACATGAATCCAACGCCCACGTTAAGCTAGCTCAAATTTCCATATTGTGAAAACATTTGACACTGAAAGAGATAGACAAAGCATCACTGTAATGCAACCTATCCCTAACTACGTAATGTGATGCATTATGCTTCATTTATAAGCTTTTACTACATGAGCACCAGTGATCAGTTAAAAATGATCGTTTTAGCTAGCTGATCAACTTGACATGTCTGCACTAAATCATTTGTAACTTATATTTAGAGTTCAAAATGACACGAATCTAACACCCATGTTAAGCTAGCTCACTTTTATATATTATGAAATAATTTGAGACTGAAATAGCTATGAAAAAGCCTCCATGTAATCCAATCTATCCCAAACTTCGTGATGTGATGCATTATGATTCATTTATAAGCCTTTACTCAAATAGAACCAATGATCAGTTTAGAATCATCACTTTACCTAGCTCATCAACTTGAAATGTCCACACCAAATCGTCTTTAAATTTTGATTTAGAGCTAAAAATTACATGAATCCAACGCCCACGTTAACCTAGCTCAATTTTCCATGTTGTTAAAACATTTTCGACTGAAAGAGGCAGACAAAGCATTAAAGTAATGCAATCTACCCCAAACTGCGTGATGTAATGCATTATGCTTCATTTATAAGCGTTTACTCAAGGACCACAAATGACCAGTTTAGAATGATCATTTTAACTCGCCGATCAACTTGACATGTTTGCACTAAATCGTCCATAACATTTGACTTAGAGGTCAGAATGGCACAAATCCAACGCCCATGTTAATCTAACTCAATTTTCTATATTGTGCAAAAATTTAAGACAGCAAAATAGCTACGACAAAGCCTCCAAATAATTCAGTCTATCCCAAAGTGTGTGATGCCATACATTATGCCTTATTTGTAAGGCTTTACTCAATGAGCAACACTGAACAGTTTAGAATGATCATTTTCACTGGCTGATCAACTTGACATGTCCGTACTAAATCGTGTTTAAATTCTTATGTAAAACTCAAGATGACCTGAATTCAACACCCACGTTAGGCTAGCTCAATTTTCCATATTTTGAAAACATTTGAAACTGAAAGAGCCAGACAAAGCATCAAAGGAATGCAATCTATCCAAAAGGTTGTGATGCCATGCATTATTCTTATTTTATAAGCCTTTTCTCAATGAGCCCCAATGACCAATTTAGAATGATCATTTTAATTAGCCGATCAACTTCACACATCCGCACTAAATCATCGGTAACTTTTAATTTATAGTTCAGAATGACACGAATACAACACCCACGTTAAGCTAACTCAATTTTCTATATTGTGACAAAATTTAAGATCAAAATAGTAACGAAAAAACCTCCAAGTAATCCAGTCTATCCCAAACAGCGTGATACCATGCATTATGCTTTATTTAAAACCCTTTACGCAAGGAGGGCCAATGACCAATTTAGAATGATCATTTGAACTAGATTATCAACTTGATATGTCCGCACTAAATCGTCTTTAACTTTTTATCCACAGGTCAAGATGACATGACTCCAATGCCCACGTTATGCTAGCCTGAATTTCCATATTGTGAAAACATTTGAGACTGAAAGAGGTAGACAAAACATCGAAGTAATGCAATCTATCCAAAACTGCGTGATGCCATGCATTATGCTTCATTTATAAGCCTTTACTCAAGGAGCACCAATGACAAGTTTCGAATGATCATTTTAACTGGCCGATCAACTTGACATGCCTGCACTAAATCGTCCGTTACTTGTGATTTAGAGTTCAAAATGACACGAATCCAACAACCATGTTAGCCTAGCTGAATTTTCTAAATTGTGACAAAATTTTAGATCGAAATAGCTGTGATAAGTATTCCAATCTATCCCAAACTGTTTGATGTCATGCATTATACTTAACATATAAGGCTTTATTCAAGGAGCACCAATGATAAGTTTAGAATGATCATTTTTCCTAGCTGATCATTTTGACATGTCCGCACTAAATCGCCTTTTAACTTTTGATTTAGAGCTCAAAATGACATCAGTCCAACGCCCACCTTAAGCTAGCTCAATTTTTCATATTCTTACAACATTTGAGACTCAAAGAGTTAGACAAAGCTTCAAAGTAATGCAATCTATCCCAAATTGCGTGATGCAATGCATTCTGCTTCATTTATAAACCTTTACTCAAGTAACACCAATGATAAGTTTAGAATAATAATTTTAACTAGCTGATCACCTTGACATGTATGCACTAAATCATCTTTTATTTTTTATTTAGAGCCCAAAATGAAATGAATCCGACGCCCACATTAAGCTTGCTCAATTTTCCATAGTATGACAACATATCAATTGGAAGAGCCACGACAAGGCCTCCCTGTAATCCAATGTATCCCAAAATTCAAGATTCCATGCATTATACTCCATTTATAAGCCTTTAATGAAGGAGCACTAGTGATCAGTTTAGAACGATCATTTTAACAGGCCAATCAATTTGACATGTCCACACTAAATCGTACATAACTTTTGATTTAGAATTCGGAATGACACGAATCCAACACCCTCGTTAAGCTAGCCTAATTTTATAAAATTAAAGACTGAAATAGCTACGACAAAGACTCCAAGTATCTGATCTATCCCAAAACACGTAATATCATGCATTATGCTTCATTTATAAGACTTTACTCAAGGGAGCACCAATGACCAGTTTAAAATAATCATTTTAACTAGCTGATCAACTTGACATGTCAACACTAAATCGCCTTTAACTTTTTATTTAGAGCTCCAGATGACAAGAATCCAACGCCCACGCTAAGGTAGCTCAACTTTCCATATTGTGACAGTATTTGAGATTGAAAGAGCTAGACAAAGCCTCAAAGTAACGCAATCTATCCCAAACTGCATGATGACATGCATTATACTTCATTTATAAGCCTTTACTCAAGGAGCACCATTGATCAGTTTAGAATGATCATTTTAACTGGCCGATAATTTTCACATGTCCACACTAAATTTTCCGTAACTTTTCATTTAGAGTTCAAAAGGTAAAGAATCTAACGCCCACGTTAAGCTAGCTAAATTTTCTATATTGTGACAAAATTTTAGACCAAAATAGCTACGACAAAGCTTCCACGTAATCCAATCTATCCCAAAATGCATGATGCCATGCATTATGTTTCATGTATAAGCATTTACTCAAGGAGCACCAATGATCAGTTTAAAATAATCATTTTAACTAGCTGATAACTTGAGATGTGTGCACTAAATCGTCTTTCACTTTTTTATTTAGACCTCAAAATGAAATCAATCTGACGCCTACGTTAAGCTAGCTCAACTTTCCATATTTTGACAACATTTGACACTGAAAGAGCTAGACAAAGCCTCAAAGAAATGCAATCTATCCCAAACTGCATGATGCCATACATTATGCTTCATTTAAAAGCTTTTACTCAAGGAACACCAATGATCAGTTTAGAATGATCATTTTAAGTGAGCGATAATTTTCACATGTCCACACTAAATTGTCCGTAACTTTTGATTTAGACTTCATAATATAAAGAATCCAACGCCCACGTTAAGCTAGCACAAATTTCTATCTAGTGACAAAATGCGTGATGCCATGCATTGTGCTTCATTTATAAGCCTTTACCCAAGGAGCACCAATGATCAGTTTCGAATGATCATTTTATCTAGCTGATCAACTTGACATGTCTGCACTAAATCGTCTTTAACTTTTGATTTAGAGCTCAAAATGACATGAATCAAACACCCATGTTAAGCTAGCTCATTTTTCAATATTGTGACAACATTTGAGATTGAAAGAGCTAGACAAAGCCTCGAATTAATGCAATCTATCCCAAACCACATGATGCCAAGCATTACGCTTCATTTATAAGCCTTTACTATAGGAGCACCAATGATGAGTTTAGAATGATCATTTTAACTGGCCGGTCAATATCTCTTGTCCACACTAAATCGTTCATAACTTTTGGTTTAGAGTTCACAATGACACGAATCCAACACTGATGTTAAGGTAGCTCAATTTTCTATATAGTGACAAAATTTAAAACCGAAATACATACGACAAAGCCTCCAAGTAATCCAATTTATCCAAAAATGTGTGATGCCAATCATTATGCTTCATTTACAAACCTTTAATCAAGGAGCATCAATGATGCGTTTAGAATGGCCATTTGACTAACTGATCAAGTTGGCATGTCTGCATCTTTAACTTTTGATTTAAAGCTCAAAATAACATGAAACTAATGCCCACGTTAATCTAGTTCAATTTTCCATATTCTGACAACATTTCAGACTAAAAGAGCTACGACAAAGCCTCCAAGTAATCCAATGTATCCCAAACTGCGTGATGCAATGCATTATGCTTCATTTATAAGCCTTTAACCAATGAGCACCAATAATCAGTTTAGAATAATCATTCTAACTAGCTGCTCAACTTGCATGTCCACACTAAATTCTCCTTATTTTTTCATTTAGAGCTCAATATGACATGAATCCAACACCCATGTTAAACTAGCTAAATTTTCCATATTATGACAACATTTGAGACTGAAGAGCTAGCCAAAGCCTCAAAGCAATGCAATCTATCTCAAACTGCGTGATGTCATGCATGATGCTTCATTATAAGCCTTTATTCAAGGAGTACCAATGATCAGTTTAGAATAATCATTTTAATTGGCCGATCAATTTGACATGTCCGCACTAAATCGTCTGTAACTTTTGATTTAGAGTTTAGAATGACACGAATCCAACGCCCACGTTAAGCTAGGTCAATTTTCTATATTGTGACAAAAGTTTAGACTTAAATAGCTATGACGAAGCCTCCAAGTAATCCAATCTACCCCAAAATACGTGATGTCATGCATTATACTTCATTTATGAGCTTTTATTTAATGAGCACCAATGATAATTTTAACTAGACGATCAACTTGACATCTCGACACTAAATCGTCTTCAACTTTATATTTAGAGCTCAAGATGACTTGAATCAAACATGCACATTAAGCTAGCTCAATTTTGTATATTGTAACAACATTTGAGACTGAACGAGCTAGACAAAGCCTTAAAGTATTGCAATCTATCCCAAGTTGCGTGATGCCATGCTTTATGCTTCATTTATAAGTTGCGAGGAGCACCAATATCATTTTAGAATAATCATTTTAACTAGTCGATCATTTTCAAATGTCCACACTAAATTGTCCTTAACTTTTGATGTAGAGTTCCAAATGACACCTATCCAACGCCCACATTAAACTAGCTCAATTTTCTATATCGTGACAAAAGATAAAACCGAAATAGCTAAAACAAAGCTTCCGAGTAATCCAATCTGTCCCAAAATGAGTGATGTCATGCATTATGCTTCATTTATAAGCCATTACTCAAGGAGCACCAATGATCAGTTTAGAATAATCATTTTAACAAGCTAATCAACTTGACATGTCATCACTAAATCGTCGTTCACTTTTTATTTAGAGATCCAAATGAAATAAATCCAACGCCAATGCTAATCTAGCTCAACTTTCCATATTGTGACAACATTTCAACTGGAAGAGCTATGACAATGCGTCCCAGTAATCCAATGTATCCCAAACTTCGAGATGCCATGCATTATGCTCCATTTATAAGCTTTTAATGAAGGAGCACCAACGATCAGTTTAGAATGATCATTTTAACTGGCCAATCAATTTGACATGTCCACACAAAATCGTCCGTAATTTTAGATTTAGAATTCAAAATGACACGAATCCAATGCCCACATTAAGCTAGATCAATTTTATATATTGTGAGAAATTAAAGACCTAAATAGCTACGACAAAGTCTCCAAGTAATCCATCTATCCCAAAATGTGTTATGTCATGAATTGTAATTCATTTATAAGCCTTTACTCAATAAGAACCAAGGATCTGTTTAGAATCATCATTTTAACTAGCTGATCAACTTGACATGTCCACACTAAATCGTTTTTAACTTTTTATTTAGAGCTCATGAAGACATGAATTCAACACCCACGTTAAGCTAGCTCAATATTCTATATTGTGAGAACATTTAAGACTCAAAGAGCAATACAAAGCCTCAAAGTAATGCAATCTATCCCAAACTGCATGATGTCATGCATTATACTTCATTGATTAGCTTTTACTCAAATAGCACCAATGATCAGTTTAAAATGATCATTTCAACTGGCCCATAACCATGACATGAATCCAACGCCCACGTTAAACTACCTCAATTTCCATATTGTGACAACATTTGAGACTGAAAGAGTTAGAATGATCAAATATCAGTTTAGAATGATTATTTTAACTTTCCGATCAACTCGTCATTTCTGCACTAAATCATCCATAAATTTCGATTTAGAGTTCAGAATGACACGAATCAAACGGGCATATTTAGCTAGCTCAATTTTCTATATTATGACAACATTTCAGATTGTAAGAGCTACGACAAAGCCTTCAAGTAATCCATTGTATTCCAAACTGCGTGATACTATGCATTATGCTTCATCTATAAACCTTTACTGAAAAAGCACAAATGATAAGTTTAGAATGATCATTTCAACTAGCTGATCAACATGACATGTCCGCACTAAATCATCTTTAACTTTTGATTTGAAGCTCAAAACGACATGAGTCCAATGCCTAAGTTAAGCTAGCTCAAGTTTCCATATTGTGACAACATTTGAGACTGAAAGAGCTACGAAAAAGTCTCCAAGTAATCCAATGTATCTGAAACTGCGTGATGCGAATCATTATGCATCATTTATAAGCTTTTTACTCATGCAGCACCAATGATCAGTTTAGAATGATCATTTTAACTGGTCGATAACCTTGACATGTCCACTTTAAATCGTCTGTAACTTTTGATTTAGAGTTCAAAATGACACGAATCTATGCACGTTAAGCTAACTCAGTTTTCTATATTGTTACAAAATTTAAGACCAAAATAGCTACAACAAAGCTTCCAAGTAATCCATTATATCCTGAACTGTGTGATATCATGCATTATGCTTCATTTATAAGCCTTTACTCACAGAGCACCAATGATCATTTTAGAATGATCATTTTAACTAGCTTATCAACTTGATATGTCCGCATTAAATCGTCCGTAACTTTTTATTTAGAGTTCAAAATGACACGAATCCAATGCGCATGTTAAGCTAGCTCAGTTTTCTATATTATGACAAAATTTAAAACCAAAATAGCTATGAAAAAGCCTCCAAGTAAACCATTCTACCCCAAACGGCGTGATTCCATGCATTATGCTTAATTTATAAGCCTTTACCGAATTAGCACCAATGATTAGTTTAGAATGATAATTTTAACTAGCCGATGGATTTGACATGTCTGCACTAAATCATTCGTAACTTTTGATTTAGAATTCAAAATAACAAGAATCCAACACACACGTTAAGGTAGCTCAGTTTCTTTATTGTGGCAAAATTTAAGACCAAAATAGCCATGGCAAAGCCTCCAAGTAATCCATTCTATCCAAACTGCATGATTCCATGCATTACACATCATTTATAAGTTTACTCAAGAAGCACCAACTTTCAGTTTCGAATGACCCATTTAACTGGCCGATCAGCTTGACATGTCCGCAATAAATCATCCACAGCTTTTGATATAGAGTTCAGAATGACATGAATCGAACGGAAGCTAACTTAATTTCCTATATTATGACAACATTTGAGACTGAAAGAGCTACGATAAAGCCTCCAAGTAATCCAATGTATCTTAAACTTCATGATGCCATGCATTATCCATCATTTAAAAGCCTTTACTCGAGGAGCACAAGGGATTACTTTAGAATGATCATTTTAACTAGCCAATCAACTTCACATGTCCGCTCTATATCGTTCGTATCTTTTTTATTTAGATTTGAAAATGACACGAATCCAACGGTCACGTTAATCTAGCTCAATTTTCTATATCTTGACAAAATTTAAGATTGAAATAGGGGTAGTAAAGCCTCCAAGCAATAACATCTATCCGAAACTGCGTGATACCATGCATTATAATTCTTTTATTAGCCTTTACTCAAGGAGCACCAATGATCAGTTTGGAATGATCATTTTATCTAGCTGATCAAGCTGACACGCCTGCACTAAATCTTCTTTACCCTTTGAATTAGAGCTCAAAATGACATGAGTCCAACGCCCACGTTAAGGTAGCTCAATTTTCCATATTGTGACAACATTTGAGACTGAATGAGATACGAAAAAGCCTCCAAGTAATCCAATGTATCCCAAACTGCGTGATGCCATGCATTATGGTTCATTTATAAGCCTTTACTCAAGGAGCACCACTTATCAGTTTAGAATGATCATTTTCACTAGCCGATCGACTTGACATGTTCGTACTAAATCGTCTGCAACTTTTGACTAAGAGTTCAAAATGACATGAATCAAACGCGCACGTTAAGCTAGCTAGATGTTCTATACTGTGACAAAATTTAAGACCAAAATAGCTATGAAAAAGGCTCCAAGTAATCCATTCTATCCCAAACTGTGTGATCACATGCATTATGCTTCGTTTATAAGCCTTTAATCAAGGAGCACCAAATATCAGTTTAGAATGTTCATTTAAACTGGCCGATCAACATGACATGTCTGCACTAAATCATCTTTAACTTTTGATTTGAAGCTCAAAACGACATGAGTCCAATGCCTAAGTTAAGGTAGCTCAGTTTTCTATATAATGAAAACATTTGGGACTGAAAGAGCTACGAAAAAGCCTCCACAAAATCCAATGTATCTGAAACTGCGTGATGCTAATCATTATGCATCATTTATAAGCCTTTACTCACGGAGCACTAGTGATTAGTTTAGAATGATCATTTTAACTAGTTGATCAACATGACATGTCCGCACTAAATCATCTTTAACTTTTGATTTGAAGCTCAAATCTACATGAATCCAATGCCTAAGTTAAGCTAGCTTAAGTTTCCATATTGTGACAACATTTGAGACTGAAAGAGCTACGAAAAAGTCTCCAAGTAATCCAATGTATCCGAAACTGCGTGATGCGAATCATTATGCATCATTTATAAGCTTTTTACTCATGCAGCAGCAATGATCAGTTTAGAATGATCATTTTAACTGGTCGATAACCTTGACATGTCCACTTTAAATCGTCTGTAACTTTTGATTTAGAGTTCAAAATGACACGAATCTATGCACGTTAAGCTAACTCAGTTTTCTATATTGTGACAAAATTTAAGACCAAAATAGCTACGACAAAGCTTCCAAGTAATCCATTCTATCCTGAACTGTGTGATATCATGCATTATGCTTCATTTATAAGCCTTTACTCACAGAGCACCAATGATCATTTTAGAATGATCATTTTAACTAGCTTATCAACTTGATATGTCCGCATCAAATCGTCCGTAACTTTTTATTTAGAGTTCAAAATGACACGAATCCAATGCGCATGTTAAGCTAGCTCAATTTTCTATATTATGACAAAATTTAAAACCAAAATAGCTATGAAAAAGCCTCCAAGTAAACCATTCTACCCCAAACGGCGTGATTCCATGCATTATGCTTAATTTATAAGCCTTTACCGAATTAGCACCAATGATTAGTTTAGAATGATAATTTTAACTAGCCGATGGATTTGACATGTCTGCACTAAATCATTCGTAACTTTTGATTTAGAATTCAAAATAACAAGAATCCAACACACACGTTAAGGTAGCTCAGTTTCTTTATTGTGGCAAAATTTAAGACCAAAATAGCCATGGCAAAGCCTCCAAGTAATCCATTCTATCCAAACTGCATGATTCCATACATTACACATCATTTATAAGTTTACTCAAGAAGCACCAACTTTCAGTTTCGAATGACCCATTTAACTGGCCGATCAGCTTGACATGTCCGCAATAAATCGTCCGTAGCTTTTGATATAGAGTTCAGAATGACATGAATCGAACGGTAGCTAACTTAATTTCCTATATTATGACAACATTTGAGACTGAAAGAGCTACGATAAAGCCTCCAAGTAATCCAATGTATCTTAAACTTCATGATGCCATGCATTATCCATCATTTAAAAGCCTTTACTCGAGGAGCACAAGGGATTACTTTAGAATGATCATTTTAACTAGCCAATCAACTTCACATGTCCGCTCTATATCGTTTGTATCTTTTTTATTTAGATTTGAAAATGACACGAATCCAACGGTCACGTTAATCTAGCTCAATTTTCTATATCTTGACAAAATTTAAGATTGAAATAGGGGTAGTAAAGCCTCCAAGCAATAACATCTATCCGAAACTGCGTGATACCATGCATTATAATTCTTTTATTAGCCTTTACTCAAGGAGCACCAATGATCAGTTTGGAATGATCATTTTATCTAGCTGATCAAGCTGACATGCCTGCACTAAATCTTCTTTACCCTTTGAATTAGAGCTCAAAATGACATGAGTCCAACGCCCACGTTAAGCTAGCTCAATTTTCCATATTGTGACAACATTTGAGACTGAATGAGATACGAAAAAGCCTCCAAGTAATCCAATGTATCCCAAACTGTGTGATGCCATGCATTATGGTTCATTTATAAGCCTTTATTCAAGGAGCACCACTTATCAGTTTAGAATGATCATTTTCACTAGCCGGTCGACTTGACATGTTCGTACTAAATCGTCTGCAACTTTTGACTAAGAGTTCAAAATGACATGAATCAAACGCGCACGTTAAGCTAGCTAGATGTTCTATACTATGACAAAATTTAAGACCAAAATAGCTATGAAAAAGGCTCCAAGTAATCCATTCTATCCCAAACTGCGTGATCACATGCATTATGCTTCATTTATAAGCCTTTAATCAAGGAGCACCAAATATCAGTTTAGAATGTTCATTTAAACTGGCCGATCAACATGACATGTCTGCACTAAATCATCTTTAACTTTTGATTTTAAGCTCAAAACGACATGAGTCCAATGCCTAAGTTAAGGTAGCTCAGTTTTCTATATAATGAAAACATTTGGGACTGAAAGAGCTACGAAAAAGCCTCCACAAAATCCAATGTATCTGAAACTGCGTGATGCTAATCATTATGCATCATTTATAAGCCTTTACTCACGGAGCACTAGTGATTAGTTTAGAATGATCATTTTAACTAGTTGATCAACATGACATGTCCGCACTAAATCATCTTTAACTTTTGATTTGAAGCTCAAAACTACATGAATCCAATGCCTAAGTTAAGCTAGCTTAAGTTTCCATATTGTGACAACATTTGAGACTGAAAGAGCTACGAAAAAGCCTTCAAGTAATCCAATGTATCCGAAACTGTGTGATGCGAATCATTATGCATCATTTACAAGCTTTCTACTCATGCATCACTAATGATCAGTTTAGAATGATCATTTTAACTCGTCGATAACCTTGACATGTCCGCTTTTAAATCGTCCGTAACTTTTGATTTAGAGTTCAAAATGACACGAATCCAACGTGCACGTTAAGCTAACTCAGTTTTCTATATTGTGAAAAAATTTAAGACCAAAATAGCTATGACAAAGCTTCCAAGTAATCCATTCTATCACAAAACTATGGGATATCATGCATTATGCTTCATTTATAAGCTTTTACTCACGGAACCCCAATGATCATTTTAGAATGATCATTTTAACTGGCTGATCAACTTGACATGTCCACAATAAATCGTTCGTAACTTTTGATTTAGAGTTCAGAATGACACAATCCAACGCGCATGTTAAGCTAGCTCTATTTTCTATATTATGACAAAATTTAAAAACGAAATAGCTACGACAAAGCCTCCAAGTAAACCATTCTATCCCAAACAGCGTGATTCCATGCATTATGCTTAAATTTTAAGCCTTTACCCAATTAGCACCAGTGATTAGTTTAGAATGATCATTTTAACTGGCCAATCCACTTGACATGTCTGCACTAAATCATCCATAACTTTTGATTTAGAATTCAAAATGACACGAATCCAATGCGCACGTTAAGCTAGCTCAGTTTCTATATGTGACAAAATTTAAGACCAAAATAGCCACGGCATAGCCTCCAAGTAATCCATTCTATCCAAACTGTGTGATTCCATGCATTATACATCATTTATAAGTTTACTCAAGAAGCACCAACTTTAAGTTTCGAATGATCCGTTTAACTGGCCGATCAGCTTGACCAGTCCGCAATAAATCGTCGGTAGCTTTTGATTTAGAGTTCAGAATGACATGAATTGAACGGCCACGTTAAGCTAGCTTAATTTCCTATATTATGACAACATTTGAGACTGAAAGAGCTACGACAAAGCCTCCAAGTAATCCAATGTATCCTAAACTGCACGATGCCATGCATTATCCATCATTTATAAGCCTTTACTCAAGGAGAACAAGTGATTAGTTTAGAATGATCATTTTAACCAGCCCATCAACTTCCCATGTCCGCTCTATGTCATTCGTATCTTTTTATTTATATTTCAAAATGACATGAATCCAACGGTTACGTTAATCTAGCTCAATTTTCTATATCTTGACAAAATTTAAGATCGAAACATCAGCAAAAAAGCCTCTAAGCAATACAATCTATCCGAAACTGCCTGATACCATGCATTATGTTTCTTTTATTAGCCTTTACACAAGGAGCACCAATGATCAGTTTGGAATGATCATTTTAACTAGCTGATCAAGTTGATACGCCCGCACTAAATCTTCATTACCCTTTGAATTAGAGCTCAAAATGACATGTGTCCAACGCCCACGTTAAGCTAGGTCAATTTTCCATATTGTGACAACATTTGAGACTGAAAGAGATACGAAACAGCCTCCAAGTAATCCAAAGTATCCCAAACTGTTTGATGATATGCATTGTGGTTTATTTATAAGCATTTACTTAAGGAGCACCACTTATCAGTTTTGAATGATCATTTTCAATAGCCGATCGACTTGACATGTCTGTACTAAATCGTCTGCAACTTTTGACTAAGAGTTCAAAATTACATGAATCAAGGGCGCACGTTAAGATAGCTAGATGTTCTATATTGTGACAAACTTTAAGACCAAAATCGATACGACAAAGGCTCCAAGTATTCCATTCTATCCTAAAATGTGTGATGACATGCATTATGCTTCATTTATAAGCCATTAATCAAGGAGCACCAAATATCAGTTTAGAATGTTCATCTAAATTTGCCGATCAACCTGACATGTCCGCACTAAATCGTCTGTAACTTATGTTTTGAAGTTCAGAATGACACGAATCCAACGCCCACGTTAAGGTAGCTCAATTTTCTATATAATGACAACATTTGGGACTGAAAGAGCTACCACAAAGCCTCCAATTGATCCAATGTATCCCATATTGCGTGATGCATGCATTATTCTTCATTTATAAGCCATTACTGATTGAGCACCAATGATGAGTTTAGAATGATGATTTTAAATACAAATAAAATTTAGTAACATGTCGCACAAAATCTTTAGTAACTTTTGATTTAGAAAATTAAATGACACGAATCCAACGCGCACGTTAATCTAGCTCAATTTTCTATACTGTGACAAAATTTAAGACCGATATAGCTATGACCAAGCCTTCAAGTAATCCATTCTTTCCCAAACTGCGTGATACCATGCATTATGCTTCATTTACAAGCCTTTACTTAAGGAGCACCAACGATCATTTTAGAATGATCATTTTAACTAGCCGATAAACTTGACATGTCTGCGCTAAATCGTCCATAACTTTTGATTTTGAGTTCAAAATGATATGAATCCAACGCGCACCCAAAACTAGCTCAATTTTGTATATTATGACAAAATTTATGACCAAAATAACTACAAAAAAGCCTCCAAGTAATCCAATTTTGTATATTGTGTCAAACTATGTGATGCTATACATTATACTTCATTTATAAGCCTTTACTCGAGGAGCACCAATGATCAGTTTAGAATGATCATTTTAACTTTCCGATCGACTTGACATGTCCGCAATAAATCGTCCGTAACTTTTGATTTAGAGTTCAGAATGACACGAATCCAACACACACATTAAGCTAGCTCAATTTTCTATAATATGACAACATTTGAGACTAAAGAGCTACGACAAAACCTCCAAATAATCCAATGTATTCCAAACTGTGTGATGTCATGGATTTTGCTTCATTTATACACCCTTACTATAGGAGCACAACTGATTAGTTTAGAATGATCATTTTAACTGGCTGATCAACTTGACATCCGCTCTAAATCGTTCGCATCTTTTAATTTACATTTCAATATGACACAAATCCAATACCCACGTTTAGCTAGCTCAATTTTCTATATCTTGAAAAAATATAAGACGGAAATAGCAATGAAAATGCTCCAAGTAATCCAATCTATCCCAAACTGTGTGATCCCACGCATTATGTTTCGTTTATAAGCCTTTACTCAAGTAGCACCAATGATCAGTTTAGAATGATCATTTTAACTAGGTGATCAACTAGACATGTATGCACTAAATCATCTGTAACTTTTGATTTAGAGTTCAAAATGACACGAATTCAATGCCCACGTTAAGCAAGCTCAATTTTCTATATTATGACAAGATTTGAGACTGAAAGAGCTACGGAAAAGCCTCCAAGTAATACAATGCATCCAAAACTGCGTGATACCATGCATTATGTTTCTTTTATTAGCCTTTACACAAGGAGCACCAATGATCAGTTTGGAATGATCATTCTAACTAGCTGATCAAGTTGATACGCCCGCACTAAATCTTCATTACCCTTTGAATTAGAGCTCAAAATGACATGTGTCCAACGCCCACGTTAAGCTAGGTCAATTTTCCATATTGTGATAACATTTGAGACTGAAAGAGATACGAAACAGCCTCCAAGTAATCCAAAGTATCCCAAACTGTTTGATGCTATGCATTGTGGTTTATTTATAAGCATTTACTTAAGGAGCACCACTTATCAGTTTTGAATGATCATTTTCAATAGCCGATCGACTTGACATGTCCGTACTAAATCGTCTGCAACTTTTGACTAAGAGTTCAAAATGACATGAATCAAGGGCGCACGTTAAGATAGCTAGATGTTCTATATTGTGACAAACTTTAAGACCAAAATCGATACGACAAAGGCTCCAAGTAGTCCATTCTATCCTAAACTGTGTGATGACATGCATTATGCTTCATTTATAAGCCATTAATCAAGGAGCACCAAATATAAGTTTAGAATGTTCATCTAAATTTGCCGATCAACCTGACATGTCCGCACTAAATCGTTTGTAACTTATGTTTTGAAGTTCAGAATGACACGAATCCAACGCCCACGTTAAGGTAGCTCAATTTTCTATATAATGACAACATTTGGGACTGAAAGAGCTACCACAAAGCCTCCAATTGATCCAATGTATCCCATATTGCGTGATGCATGCATTATTCTTCATTTATAAGCCATTACTGATTGAGCACCAATGATGAGTTTAGAATGATGATTTTAAATACAAATAAAATTTAGTAACATGTGGCACAAAATCTTTAGTAACTTTTGATTTAGAAAATAAAATGACACGAATCCAACGCGCACGTTAATCTAGCTCAATTTTCTATACTGTGACAAAATTTAAGACCGATATAGCTATGACCAAGCCTTCAAGTAATCCATTCTTTCCCAAACTGCGTGATACCATGCATTATGCTTCATTTACAAGCCTTTACTTAAGGAGCACCAACAATCATTTTAGAATGATCATTTTAACTAGCCGATAAACTTGACATGTCTGCGCTAAATCGTCCATAACTTTTGATTTTGAGTTCAAAATGATATGAATCCAACGCGCACCCAAAACTAGCTCAATTTTGTATATTATGACAAAATTTATGACCAAAATAACTACAAAAAAGCCTCCAAGTATCCAATTTTGTATATTGTGTCAAACTATGTGATGCTATACATTATACTTCATTTATAAGCCTTTACTCGAGGAGCACCAATGATCAGTTTAGAATGATCATTTTAACTTTCCGATCGACTTGACATGTTCGCAATAAATCGTCCGTAACTTTTGATTTAGAGTTCAGAATGACACGAATCCAACACACACATTAAGCTAGCTCAATTTTCTATAATATGACAACATTTGAGACTAAAGAGCTACGACAAAACCTCCAAATAATCCAATGTATTCCAAACTGTGTGATGTCATGGATTTTGCTTCATTTATACACCCTTACTATAGGAGCACAACTGATTAGTTTATAATGATCATTTTAACTGGCTGATCAACTTGACATCCGCTCTAAATCGTTCGCATCTTTTAATTTAGATTTCAATATGACACAAATCCAATACCCACGTTTAGCTAGCTCAATTTTCTATATCTTGAAAAAATATAAGACGGAAATAGCAATGAAAATGCTCCAAGTAATCCAATCTATCCCAAACTGTGTGATCCCACGCATTATGTTTCGTTTATAAGCCTTTACTCAAGTAGCACCAATGATCAGTTTAGAATGATCATTTTAACTAGGTGATCAACTAGACATGTATGCACTAAATCATCTGTAACTTTTGATTTAGAGTTCAAAATGACACGAATTCAACGCCCACGTTAAGCAAGCTTAATTTTCTATATTATGACAAGATTTGAGACTGAAAGAGCTACGGAAAAGCCTCCAAGTAATACAATGCATCCAAAACTGTGTGATGCCATGCATTATGCTTCTATTATAAGCCTTTACTCAAGGAGCACCAGTGATGAATCTAGAATGATCATTTTAGATGGTCTTTCAACTTGACATGTACGCACTAGGTCATCCGTAACTTCATATTAAGAATTCAGAATTACACGAATCGAACGCCCACCTTAAGCTAGCTCAATTATTTATATTGTGATAAAATTTGACACCCAAATTGCTACGACAAACTGATTTACAGCTCAGAATGATATGAGTACAATGCCCACGTTAAGCTAGCTCAATTTTTCATATTGTGAAACTATTTCAGGCTGAAAGAGATACTACAAAGCCTCCAAGTAATCCAATGTATCCCAAACTCCATGATGTCATGCATTATGCTTCATATATCAGCCTTTACTGACAGAGGACCAATGATCAAATTAGAATGATCATTTTAACTGGCCAATCAAATTGACATGTCCACATTAAATCGTCTGTAAGTTTTGATTTCGAGTTCAAAATGACTCGAATCAACCGACCATGTTAAACTAGCACCATTTTTTATATCATGACAAAATTTAAACCGAAATAGCTACGATAAAGCCTCCAAGTAATCCCATATATCCCAAACTGTGTTATGCAATGCATTATGCTTCATTTATTAGCCTTTACTCAAGGAGCAACAATGATCAGTTTAGAATGTTCATTTTAAGTAGCTGATCAAGTTACATATCCGCACTAAATCATCTTTCACTTGTGATTTAGAGTTCAAAATGACACGAATATAACGCCAAAGTTAAGCTAGCTCAATTTTCTATGTTGTGACAAACTTTAATACCGAAATAGCTACAACCAAACCTCCAAGTAATCGAATCTATCCCAAACTGTGTGATGCCATGCATTATGCTTCATTATTAAGCCTTTAATCAAAGAGTACCAATGATCAATTTAGAATAATCATTTTAACTAGCTGAGCAACTTGACATGTCCGCATTAAAACGTCTTCAACTTTTGATTTAGAGCTCAAATTGACATGAATCCAACGCCCACGTTAAGCTACCTCAATTTTCTATATTGTGACAACATTTTACACTAAAAGAGCTCGACAAAGCCTCAATGTGATGCAATCTATCCCAAACTCCATGATGCCATGCATTATGCTTCAGTTAAAAGCCTTTACTCAAGGAGAACCAATGATCAGTTTAGAATGATAATTTTAACTGGCTGATCAACTTGACATGTCCGCACTAAATCGTTTGTAACTTTTGATTTAGAGTTCAAAATGACACGAATCCAACACCCACGTTAATATAACTCAGTTTTCTATATTGTGATAGAATTTATGATTGAAATAGCTATGACAAAGCCTCCAACTAATCCAATATATCCCAAACTGCATGATGCTATGCATTATGCTACATTTATTAGCATTTACAAGGAGCATCAATGATCAGTGTAGAATGATCATTTTAACCAGCTGATCAACTTGACATGTCCGCACTAAATTGTCTTTAACTTTTAATTTAGAGCTGAAAATGACATGAGTCCAATGCCCACGTTAAACTAGCTCATTTTTTCCATATTGTGACTCCATTTGAGACAGAAACAGATACTACAAAGCCTCCAAGTAATCCAATGTATCCCAAACTGCATGATGACATGCATTATGCTTCATTTATCATCCTTTACTCACGGAGCACCAATGATCAGTTTAGAATGATCGTTTTAACTGACCAATAAACTTGATATGTCCACATTAAATCGTCTGTAAAATTTGATTTAGAGTTCAAAATGACATGAATCCAACGCCCACGTTAAGCTAGCTCAGTTTTCTGTATTGTGATAAAATCTAAAGCAAAATAGCTATGCATTATGCTTCATTTATCAGCATTTACTCAAGGAGCACCAATGATCAGGTTAGAATCATTATTATAATTGGCTGATCAACTTGACATGTCATCACTAAATCGTCTGTAACTTTTGATTTAGAGTTCAAAAGAACACGAATCCAATGCCAATGTTAAGCTAGCTCAATTTTCTCTATTATGACAAAATTTAAACTGAAAAAGCTACTACAAAGCCTCCAAATTATCAAATGTATCCCAAACTCGGTGATGCCATGCATTATACTACATTTATCAACTTTTACTGTAGGCGCTTAAATGATCAGTTTAGAATGATCATTTTAACTGGTCGATCAACTTGACACGTCCGTACTAAATTGTTTGTAACTTTTGATTTTGAGTTCAAAAAATGACATGAATCCAACGCGCACATTAAGGTAGCTCAATTTTCTATATTGTGACACTTTTAGACCGAAATAGCTACAAAAACGCCTCTAAGTAATCCAATGTATCTCAAACTGCATGATGCCATGCATTATGCTTCATTATTTCGCCTTTACTCAATGAGCACTAGTGATTAGTTTAGAGTGATCATTTTAATCAGCTGATTAACTTGACATCTCCACACTAAATCATCTTTAAATTTTGATTTAGATCTCAAAATGACATGAGTCCAATGCCCACGTTAAGATAGGTCAAGTTTGCATATTGTGACACCATTTGAGACTGAAAGAGCTACGGAAAAGCCTCCAAGTAATCCAATGTATCCCAAACTGCGTGACACCATGCATTATGCTTCATTTATAAGCCTTTAGTCAAGGAGCAAAATGATCAGTTTAGAATGATCATTTTAACTCGCTGATCAACTTGACATGTCCGCACTAAATCGTCCGTAACTTATTTTAGAGTTTAGAATGAAACGAATCCAAAGCACACATTAAGCTAGCTCAATTTTCTGTATTGTGGCAAAATTTAACACCAAGATAGCTACGAAAAACCACCAAGTAATCTAATGTAATCCAAACTGCGTGATGCCATGCATTATACTTCATTTATAGGCCTTTACTAAAGGAGAACCAATGATCAGTTTAGATTGATAATTTTAACTATATGATCAACTTGACATGTCCGCAATAAATCATCTTTCACTTTTGATTTAGAGTTCAAATGACAAGAATCCAACACCCACGTTAAGGTAGCTCAATTTTTGATATTGTGACAAAATTTAACACCAAAATAGTTACCAAAACGCATCCATGTAATCCAATTTATCCCAAACTACGTGATGCCATGCATTATTGATGAGGACATCAGGTCGTACATCCAGCCAGGACACCAGACTGGCCGACCAGGAAGCTTGCCCGAGACAGCAGGACCATCTGGCGCGCCTGCCGGACCAGACAGTACCGCCAGACCCTCGACCTATAGGACCAGACCGGTCAACATTGCCGGCGGAGAGGCCCAAGCTTCCGGCACACTTGGTGGGGACGTGGATGACACCGCCGGTCCCTCTGATGACACCGCCGACTCCGGGAGCAACTTGGCCGGTCCTGAAGTCATTCCGGCCAGTACCGCGCACAATCCAGCCGGTACAGCCGATCCAGCCGAGTACACGCGCACTTCCACTTCTACACAAGAGGACTCGGACCAAATGAGCTACCAGCTCCAGGACATGCACCTAGAAGAAGTATCTACACCAGTGGTACCTCCAGGAGCAATGACAAGAAGCAGATCAAGAGCACTCTTCCACAAATTCAGCTTATGGGTCGACAAGCTCCTAGAGGAAGAGCAGCTAAGGACAATGGGCCAGAAGAGCAAATTAGAGTCCAAAGGCTTCTCAACAACACAAGGAACATCAGAGACTTGGGCTTTAGTGGCAAGAGAGGTCAGGGCCAAAGATATTTAACCCTACTCCAAGTCGAAGACTAGGAGCAAGGCGCGTGCATGCCACAAGGACGGCCACCTTCCATTTCTTGGCCGTGAGGTGAGTTAAGGTAAGTTTACATTCGAATATATGCCTCTTTCTGTTTTGCAGGGTAGGATCTAGTTGCTTTACATTTTGAGTCAAGAACATTTTAGGAATAGGTCCTTTTTCGGTTATACACTTTTGTATTTTTTCCTTTTGTGCACTTTTGTAAACTTTCCTTTTCTTTATTTGTGTCGACCCTAGAAGGTCAAGCTGTCGAGCATATTAATAAGGCTCCTTCCAGCATTGTAGTTCGACAACCTTTTTTGCTAATTAATAAAGATCGAATTTTCTTTACAAGTTATTCTCTCAAAGAAGCTTGTGCGCTTAGAACCTAGTTGAGACCAGCCCTCCTAGCTCTAAGTTTGTGATTTATCACGAGGTTCATCACCCCTCGTGTGGTTCACTTCACCCTTCCATCTCTTACCAACCAGAAAACCCCCATCCAGAAGCCTAAGGTTGAGTTTCTCACCTAATCTTCTACAAACAGCCCACGCGCATACATCCTTGAATCAAGGCTTGTATCATTTATGCTTCACTTATAAGCCTTTACTCAACGAGCACCAATGATCATTTTAACTAGTTGATCAACTTACATGTCTGCACTAAATCGTCTTTAACTTTTGATATAGAGCTCAAAATGACATGAGTGCAACGCCCACATTAAGCTAGCTGAATATTCCATATTGTGACAACATTTGAGATTGAAAGAGCTACAAAAAAGCCTCCAAATAATCTAATGTATTCAAACTTGCGTGATGTCATGCATTATGGTTTATTTATAAGCCCTTACTAAAAGAGCAACAATGATCAGTTTAGAATGATCATTTTAACTGGCCGATCCACTTATCATGTCCGCACTAAATGGTCCGTAACATTTGATTTAAACTTCAGAATAAAATGAATAACACGCCCACGTTAAGGTAGCTCAAGTTTCTATATTGTGACAAAATTTAAGACCAATATAGCTACGATAAAACCTCCAACTAATCTTATGTATCCCAAGTGCGTGATGCCATGTATTATGCTTTATTTAAAAGCCTTTACTGAAGGAGTACCAATCATCAGTTTACAATGATCATTTTTAATTGGGCGATCAACTTGACATGTCCGCACTAAATCTTCTGTAACTTTTGATTTAGAGACTCAAAATGACACGAATCCAACGCCCACGTTAAGGTAGCTCAAGTTTCTATATTGTGACAAAATTTAATACCAATATAGCTACGACAAAGCCTCCAAGTAGTACAATCTATCCCAAACTGCGTGATGCCATGCATTATGCTTCATTTATCAGCCTTTAGTCAATGAGCACCAATGATCAGTTTCAAATGATCATTTTAACTAGCTAAACAACTTGAGATGTCCACATTAAATCGTTATTAACTTTTGGTTTAGACCTCAAAATGACATAAATCCAATGCCCACATTATGCTAGCTGAATTTTCCGTATTGTGACAACATTTCAGACTAAAAAAGAGTTTCGAAAAAGCCTCCAAGTAATCCAATGTATACCAAACTGCGTGATATCATGCATTATACTTCATTTATAAGCCTTTATTCAATGAGCAACTATGATCAGTTTAGAATGATCATTTTAACTGGCCTATCAACGTGACATGTCCGCACTAAATCGTTCGTAACTTTTGATGTAGAGTTCGGAATGACACGAATTCAACACATACGTTAAGCTTGCTCAATTTTCTATATTGGGGCAAAATTTAACACCAAAATAGCTATGAAAAAGCCTCTAAATAATTCAATATATCCCAAACTGCGTGATGCTATGCATTGTGCTTCATTTATAAACCTTTAGTTAATGAGCACCAAATATCAGTTTTGAATGATCATTTTAACTAGCTGATCAACTTCACATGTCCACACTAAATCGTCTTTAACTTTTGATTTAGAGCTCAAAATGACATGAGTCCAACACCCACGTTAACCTAGCTCAATTTTCTATATTGTGACAACATATGAGACTGAAAGAGCTACTACAAAGCCCCCAAGCAATCCAATGTATCCTAAACTGCGTGATTCCATGCATTATGCTTCATTTATCAGCCTTTATTCAAAGAGAAGAGCTGAATGTTCAGTTAGGGATGAATTTTTGGGGTGATGTCCAAAGAAATCAGGATGGTACGTGTGGTACTAGTGAAGAAACAGTTGGTACATCCGGTAATAGATATGTTGAAATGGTGACGGATGCATTTCGTGAGAGTACGACTGATGAGTACTATAATGAGAACGAGGAAGAGTATAATAATGTAGAAGAACCTAATGTAGAATCACAAAATAATACAACATGTTATAAGTTACAAAACATCAATTGTATGATGGTTTTCATGAAGGGCACGCATAGTTATCTTTAGCTGCTCGGTTCATGAATATTAAGTCTAATTTTAATCTACCAAAAAAATGCATGGATTTTTGGGCAGAGCTGTTTACAGAATATTTGTCCGAGGAGAATCAGACAACAGGTTTACATTATGAAACCAAAAAATCGATGTGTGTGTTCACAATTGTATGATCTTTTGGAAAGAAGATGAGAAATGGGAAAAATGCAAATTTTGCGATTCCCCCCGCAGGACGGGAATACCTTTCAGTCATATGTGGTATTTACCTATACGCGATAGATTTAAGAGAATGTATCAAAGCGAGAAAACCGCAGAGGCAATGAGGTGGCACGCAGAGCATGAAGCAGAAAACGGAGAAATGAGCCATCCATCTGATGCTGCTGAGTGGAAAAATTTTCAATATCTACATCCTAGATTTGCTGCTGAATCGCGAAATGTTTATGTACTGATGGGTTCAATCCATTTAAGATTTCTCGTAATCATTCATTATGGCTGGTGATTATCACTTCATATAACTTGCCACCGGATATGTGTATGAAGAAAGAGTAATTGTTTCTAACAATTCTGAATTTGGGGCCAAATCATCCGCGCGATAGTGTGGATATATTCCTCTGACCTTTGATTGATGAGTTGAAAGAATTGTGGTCTACGGGAGTTGATGCATACGATGAATCGTTGACTCTAAATTTCAATCTAAAAATTTGTGTTAATGTGGAAGATAAGTGCTTTTCCCGCTTATGGAATGTTGTCAGGATGGACAACGCATGGTAAACTGTCTTGTCCAATTTGTATGGATGATACAAAAGCATTTCAATTACCAAATGGTAGAAAGACATGTTGGTTTGATTGTCACTGAAGGTTTCTTCCTAATGGTCACCCGTTACGGAAAAATAAAAAACAAAATTTTTAAAGGAGAAGCACGCTTTGAATGACTGTCCTCCCCAATCATTGATAGGCGAATGAGTTTTATACGAGCGAATAAAAACTGTCAATCCTCTAAGAACATCTGACTGCAGAGGAAACGGTAATGAAAGTAAAGAAGAAGGTTATGGCAGCTGGCATAATTGGCATAAAGAAAGCATATTTTGGGAGTTGCCGTATTGGACGAATTTTAACCTTCGACATAATCTTGATGTGATGCATATATAGAAGAATTTCTTCAATAACATCATTAATATTGTTATGAATGTGAAGGAGAAATCAAAAGATAAAGTTAAGTCAAGATTTGATATTGCAAAGTTTTGCTCTCGAAAAGAGTTGCACGTGGATGGTCGCGGTAATGCTCCATTCCTTATATTTCAATTGACACAAAAAGCCAAAGAACGTTTATTGGAATGTATCAAAAATGATTTCAAATTTCTGGATGGCTATGCGGCAGATTTAGCAAATTTTGTGGATATTGATGGACTGAAGTTTTCGAGCATGAAAAGCCATGATTGCCATGTTTTTATGGAAAGCCTTCTCCCTTTTATACTTGCAAAAGTTTTACCATGAAACGTATCTAGCATTATCAGGTATATACTAATAAACATATTTTATATTATAAGTTTGTAAATTAATAATAATTGCATGTACTAATTAATACTAGATGGTAATATCGGGGTTGGAGGATTTTCCGTGATCTATGCTCCATATCATTACAACAAAGTCGTGTTCGAATTCTGAAGGAAAACATAGTCATAATTTTGTGCAATTTGGAGAAGATCTTTCCACCTGCATTTTTTGACGTCATGGAGCACCTACCTATACATCTGTCATACAAAGCTGAACTGGGTGGACCTGTGCAATATAGGTGGATGTATCCATTTGAAAGGTTTTTTAAAAAAACTGAAAAGCAATGCGAAGAACAAATGATATGCTGTAGCGTCGATTGTTGAATCATATGTGAATGATGAGATATCTTACTTCTCGGAGCATTACTTTGCTGCCCACATACGCACGAAAAATAGGTACCATAAATGTTTTTTTTTATTATTAATTATTTTATTATGAAGGGTAATTAATTAAATTTTCATGGTGAATATCGTGTATAATATATATATATATATACACACAGGTCTATAAGATTCGATGAACGTGACGTCCCTGTATATCCGAATCTCGTAGTTCCGGATATATTTACTCACCAGGATCGTCCAAGTGGTAAATGTAAAGAAATATGGCTCTCCAAAAAAAGAATAGAAATATGCACATGCATATGTTTTGCGGAATTGTGAAAATTTTCGGGCACTAAAGAGGTAAATACTATGAAAACAATTGCATTTATTACATTAAAATTTCATTCTAATCAAGCAATATATATTAGTTATCATATTTAATTTTGAAGCATGTTTGAAGATCACATTCGTTGTACGTATCCATATCTTCCGGAAGAGGATATTTCATCGAAAAGAGAGGAAGAGTTCCACATATGGGTTCGAGATTATGTATGTTTAATTAATTGACATGTATATTATATTAAATTTTTTGATTTCGAAATACTAATTACTTTATATATATATATATATATATATATATATATATATATATATATATATGATCATAGGTCAACGCATTCAATTCAACAGATCCATGCGCCTTTACGATATGGTCTCATGAATTAGTTCATGGGACGATGAATAAAGCTTCAACTTGGACGATCTATTTTACAAAAAGTTATATGTTCCACACAAAGAAACATGGAAACAGGAGAAAGACATGTAACTACGGTATTTGTGTCAAAGAAGACAATTACTCAGATGCATCTGATGAAGCTGATTTATACGGGATTTTAATAGATATCATTCAACTTGAGTATGTTGGCCTCCTAAATTTGAAGATCACGCTTTTTAAATGTGAGTGGTACGATCCTACGCTTTTGAAAGGAACTCGGAAGTCGGAAAATGGCGTCGTTGATGTCTTATTATTAGGGAAATCCTACAAATACGAACTATTTATATTAGTTACGTACGTAAATAATTAACTATAAATATATGTAAATTTATATGTATTATGTACATAAAATTATATAAACTAATTTCGTTATATATATAACTAATTTACATTTCATTAATTATGATATACCAGCCTCTCAAGCAGATCAAGTTTGTTATATTCCCTCTCCGCACACCAAATCATCATCAAAACAAACATGGCTCAATGTTATGAAAGTTAATCCTAGATCTAACATTTTGAAGAAATACAAAAACAAAGATGAGATTGGCCTTTTGCAACAAGAAATTGATGAAGAGCTAATGGTTGTTCAAGAGATAGAAGTAGATCGTTTGGTCGATAGAGTTAATCATACCAAAGAAATTGATTTCGATGTCGGAGATGCCGAACTAGAAGATGAATTTTAGTGTAATATTTCATCTTTATATGACAACGAGGACGAAAGGATGTAATTAATATATTTGAAGTTTTATGCATTTTTGACATTTGATGCTTATATAATTCAATGTATTCCAAAAACCATATAATGTAGGTTTTATGGCACTAATTGTGACTACTTTGCCACCACATTGCCATTACATTGTGAATGTGGTGTCAAATTGGTCCCAAATATTACAAATAGTCGCAAATCAATCGCAAATATGTGACTTATTTGCGACCACAGGTTCAAAATTTGTACCATGGTCGCAAATTGGTCGCAAAATAGCTACCACTTTGTGACTACATAGGGTAAATTCACATTTTCCCTATATATTTTCACATTTACAAATTCTTTTTGCATTTATAGGTAAATACTAATCATTCTAGGTGGCCAAATATACATAAAATCATATTTGTGTTCATGTAAAATTTAGAAACATTTGAGGTGTATATAAGAGGTATAAGGTTAAGGAAATGTGTTAAATGTTTTAGGTAAATGATATGTAAATTTGGTAAATTTGGTAAATGTTATTGTTTACTTAGTAATTGAAATTTGTACAACTCATAATCAAGTTATCAATCTTAGATAATTCAATTTATTCAACAAAATCATAAAATTTAAGGTTTGGTGCATTAATTTTGACTACTTTGCCACCACACTGCTACTACTTCGGGAAAGTGGTGGAAAATTGGTCACAAATATCAGATGTGGTCGCAAATCAGTCGGAAATATGTGACTGATTTGCGACCACTGGATCAAAATTCGTACCGTGGTCGCAAAATGGTCGCAAAATAGCTATCACTTTGTGACTACATAGGGTAAAATCACATTTTCCCCAAGTATTTTCACATGTACAATTTGTTTTTGTATTTCTAGGTAAGTACTAACCATTTTAGGTTACCAAATATACACAAAATCATATTTTTGTTCATGTAAATTTTTGAAACATTTGAAGTGTATATATGAGGTATAAGGTTAAGGAAATGTGTTAAGTGTTTTAGGTAAATGATATGTAAATTTGGTAAATGTTGTTGTTTACTTATTAATTGAAATTTTTACAACTTCTAATCAAGTTATCAATCTTATATAATTCAATTTATTCAACAAAATCATAAAATTTAGGGTTTGCGGCATTAATTGTGACTACTTTGCCACCACATTGGAAAAATGGTGGCAAATTGGTCACAAATATCAGATGTGGTCGCAAATCAGTCGCAACTAATAAAAATAACAGATTATCATACATAAAATAAAATATGGTCATAAATCAGTTACAAAATATGTGATTGATTAGCGACCACTTATTTATTTATTGAACTAATAAGGGTAGTCGCAAATCAGTCGCCAAATTGGCGACTGATTTACTACCACCTGTGCATTCGGTGGGAAATGAAAATCCAAAAACTTTCAAACTCCCACCAAATTTAATGGTTGTCGCAAATCAGTCACCAATTTGCGACTGAATTGTGACCACCAGTTATTATGGTGGGAATCGAAAATTTTGAGATTTTTTTATTCCCACTAAATCGAATGTTTTCGGATTTTTCAACTCCCACCAAATTATTTGGTGGGAGTTTGAAAGTTTTAGCATTTTCAACTCCCACCAAATTATTTGGTGGTCGTAAATCAATCACAAATGTGCGACTGATTTGCGATCACGTTATTAATTTGTATTTTGCCATTGATTTGCGATCACGTTATTAATTTGTATTTTGCCATTGATTTGCGACCACATTTGTGGTCGCACAAAAATCTATAAATACGTTATGGTTTTCCCTCACTTTTCACATTTCAAACATTTCTACTTTCTAAAGATCTTCTCAAACACAAAACTCTTTCCGAACAAAAAAAAACAAATAACCAATGGCAAGTAGCGGTAGGTCGATGAGAGATCGTGGAAGACGACAAATTCCATCGTTTCTGGTTGTGGTTACTCTATGGCCTCCTCGAACCGCTCACCCGCCCCTTATAGAGCGGCAACACGCCTCCCTCCACAATACACATTCACTCCGCACTCAGTTCCTGAAATCGATCCTACGGTTTTAGGAATACGAGGAGTATGAGGAGGAAAATGTTATGCCATCCAAAACGGAAACGGGGGAACAAATCCTGGAGCAGGAGCAGTACCTGACTGTGTTGTCTCCTGTAATGGCACCGAACACAACATTGTAAGTTTTTAATTTTATTTTTATATTAATTTTATAAATTATAAATATTTAATTATAAATAAATAATTTAAATTTACAATTAAATATTTGTATTTAATTAGGTTTGACCGGGACAAATGGGCAATAACCCATCAAATTTCAAAAAATTTTAAAAATAAATTTGATGGCCCCTATTACAGTTGGACGGTCGTACCAGTTGAACCGCAGGAAAAAAATATTTAATCGAATTTGCGGTTCATAAAATTTAAAATTTACTAAAACTAATAATATATGATTAAATTAGAAGCAATCGTACATGTGGGATCCTATAGTCACCCCGATGGTATGGAAGGAGTTTGACTCCCTCTGTGTAAGACGGATGAAAGGGATGGTGATCACGGTTCAACACAACCGAAAAATTTCCCAGGTGGATTTCCCCACATTTGTACAAAATAATGACACACTTCTGGAGAACAGAAACGTCAAACGAGAACAGTGACAAATCATCTAATTTATTTATTATTTTATTATTTAATTATAATAATATTTATAATTACAAAAGAATTTATTTAAACAAAACATTTGTAAACTAATATTAAAAATTATATTCATTATTAATTAATTAATAATAATAATAATTAAATTTTTAAATAATAATTATTAATTAAAAATAGTTTAAAATTAAAATTTGTTACTAAATTCAGTTGCAAAGTAGTCGCAAATAAGTCACCAATGTTTGGTCGCAAATCAGTCGCAAATTGTACCACTATTACAGTGGTCACAAATCAGTCGCTAAAGTGCGACTGATTTGCGATTAAACAATTTCCCGACTAGGATTTTGCGACTACCTTATGTGGTCGCAAAGTGGTCGAACAATCTTGCTTTGTGTACAAGTAATCCAATGTATACGAAAATGCGTGATGCCAAGAATTTTGCGTCATTTATAAGCCTTTATTCAAGGAGCACCAATGATCAGTTTAAAATGATACTTTGAACTAGCCGATCAACTTGACTTATCCGCACTAAATCATTCCTAACTTTTGAATTAGAGTTGTGAATGACACGAATCCAAAGCCCACGTTAAGATAGATCAATTTTCTATATTATGACAACATTTGAGACTTAGAGAGCTAGGACAAGCCTCCAAGTAATCCAATGTATCCTAAACTGCGTGATGCCATGCATTATCCGTCATTTATAAGCCTTTACTAAAGGAGCACCAATGATCAGTTTTAAATGATAATTTTAACGGGCCGATCAACTTGAAACTTTCGCACTAAATCATCTTTTACGTTTGATTTAGAGCTCAAAATGACATGAGTCCAACGTCCACGTTAATCTAGCTCAATTTTCCATGTTGTGACATCATTTGAGACTGAAAGAACTACTACAAATCCTCCAAGTAATCCAATGTATCCCAAACTGTGTAATGCAATGCATTATGCCTCATTTATAAGCCATTACTCAAGGAGCACCAATGATAAGTTTAAAATGATCATTTTAACTGGAAGATTAACTTGACATGTGCGAACTAAATCGTCTGTAAATTTTGATTAACAATTCAAAATTACAAGAATCCAACGCCCGCTGTAAGCTAACTCAATTTTTGTATTGTGACAAAATTTAATACTGAAATACATACGACAAAGCCTCCAAGTAAACCAATGTATCCCAAACTGCGTGATGCCTTGCATTATGCTTCATTTATAAGCCTATATTCAAGGAGCACCAAATATTCGTTTAGAATGATCATTTTAACTAGCAAATTATCTTGACATGTCCACACTAAATCGTCTTGAACTTTAAATTTAGAGCTCAAAATGAAATGAGTCCAACGCCGACTTTAAGCTAGCTTAATTTTCAATTCTTTGACAACAATTGAGACTGAAAGAGCTACGAAAAAGCCTCCAAGTAATCCAATGTATCCCAAAATGCGTGATCCATGCATTATGCGTCATTTATTAGCCTTTACTCATGGACCACCAATGATCAGTTTAGAATGATCATTTTAACTGGCCGATCAACTTGACATATCCGCACTAAATCATCCATAACTTTTGAATGACACGAATCCACTGCCCACGTTAAGCTAGATCAATTTTCTTTATTATGGCAACATTTGAGACTTAGAGAGTTAGGACAAAGCCTCCATGTAATCCAAGGTATCCCAAACGGCATGATGCCATGTATTATGCTTCATTTATAATCCTTTACTCAAGGAGCACCAATGATATGTTTAGAATGATCATTTTAATTGGCCGATTAACTTGACATTTGTTCAAGTGGGCTGTAACTTGTGATATAGAGTTCAAAATGACATGAATCCAATGCTCATGCTAATCTAGCTGAATTTTCTATATTGTGAAAAAATTTAACACCGAATTAGCTACGAAAAAGCCTCCAACTAATCCAATCTATCGCGAATTGCGTGATGTCATCCATTATGCTTCATTTATTGCCTTTACTCAAGGAGCACAGATGATCGGTTTAGAATGATCATTGTAACTAGCTGATCTACTTACATGTATGCACCAAATCATCTTTAACTTTTGATTTAGAGTTTAGAATGATATGAATCAAACGCCCTTGTTTAGGTAGCTCAATTTTTTATATTGTGACCAAATTTAACACCAAAATAGCTACGAAAAAGTCTCCAAGTTATCCAATCTATTCCAAACAGTGTGATACCATGCATTGTGCGTCATTTATAATCATGAACTCAAAGATAACCAATGATCAGTTTAGAATATTCACTTTAACTAGCGGATCAACTTGACATGTCCGCACTAAATCATCTTTTACTTTGATTTAGAGCTCAAAATGACATGAGTACAACTCCCACGTTAAGCAAGTTGAAGTTTCCATATTGTGAGAACATTTGAGACTGAAAGAGCTACTACAAAGCCTCCAAGTAATCCAATGTATCCCAAACTGCATGATGCCATGCACTATGCTTCATACTCAAGAAGCACCAATGGTAAGTTTCAAATGATAATTTTAACTGGCCAATTAACTTGAAATGTGCGCACTAAATCGTATGTAACTTTTGATTTAGAGTTCAAAATGATATGAATCAACGCCCACGTTAAGCTTGCTCAATTTTCTATATTGTGACAAAATTTAAGACTGAAATAGCTACGACAAAGCCTTCAAGTAATCCAATCTAACACAAACTGTGTGATGGCATGCATCATGCTTCATTTATTGCCTATACTCAAGAAGCACCAGTAATCAGTTTAGAATGAACATTTTAACTAGCTGATCAACTTATACGTCCGCACTATATCTTATTTAACTTTGGATTTAGAGCTCAAAATGACAAGAGTACAACACCCACGTTAAGCTAGCTCAAGTTTCCATACTATGACAATATTTGGGACTGAAAGAGCTACGAAAAAGCCTCCAAGTACTCCAATGTATCCCAAAATGCGTGATGCGATGCATTATGCTTCATTTATTAGCCTTTACTCAAGGAGTACCAATGATCAATTTAGAATGATAATTATAACTGGTCAATTAACTTGACATATCCGCACTAAATCATCTGTAACTTTGGAAATATAGTTTAGAATGACACGAATCCAATTCCCACGTTAAGCTACCTTAATTTCTATTGTATGACAACATTTGATACTTAAAGAGATATGAGAAATCCTCCAAGTAATCCAATGTATCCCAAACTGCGTGATACTTGCATTTTGCTTAATTTATAAGCGTTTACTTAAGGAGAACCATTGATCAGTTTAGAATGTTCATTTAACTAGCTGATCAACTTGACATTTCCGCACTAAATCGTCCGTAACTGTTGATTTAGAGTTTAGAATGACACAAATCCAACACCCACGTTCAGTCAGCTCAATTCTCTATATTGTGACAAAATTTAATACCAAAATAGCTACGAAAAAGCCTCCAAGTAATCAAATCAATCCCAAACCAAAAGAGCTAATACAAAGAATCCAAGTAATCCAATGTATCCCAAACTACATCATGCCATGCACTATGCTTCATTTTCAAAACTTTATTCAAGGAGCACCAATGATCAATTTAGAATGATCATTTTCACTGTCCAATCAACTTGACATGTCTGTACGAAATCATCTGTAACTTTTGATTTAGAGTTTAGAATTACACGAATCCAACACCCATGTTAAGGTAGCTCAAATGTCTATATTGTGACAACATTTGAGACTGAAAGACCTACGACAAAGCCCCCATATAATCCACTGAATTCCAAACTACGTGATGTCTTGCATTATACTTCATTAATAAGCCTTTATTCAATGACCACAAATGATTAGTTTAGAATGATCACTTAAACTGTCCGAAAAACTTGACATTTCTGCACTATATCTTCTGAAATTATGATTAGATTCAAAATGACACGAATCCAATGCCCATGTTAAAATATCTCAATTTTCTATATTGTGACAAAATTTAACACCGAAATATCTATGACAAGGCCTCCAAGTAATCCAATATATCTCAAACTGCGTGATGCCATGCATTATGTATCATTTATTGCTTATACTCAAGGACCATCGATGATCATTTTAGAATGATCATTTTAACTAGCTGATCCACTTTTATGTCTACAGTAAATCATCTTTAACTTTTTATTTAGAGCTCAAAACGACATGAGTCCAACGCCCACGTCAAGCTAGCTCAATTTTCCATATTGTGACAGCATTGAAACTCAAAGAGCTACTACAAAGCCTCCAAATAATCCAATGTATCCCAAACTGCGTGATGCCATGCATTATGCTTCATTTATAAGTCTTTACTCAAGGATCACCAATGATCAGTGTAGAATGATCATTTTCACTGGCCGATCAACTTCATACGTGTCCACTAAATCGTCAGTAAAGTTTCATTTAGAGTTTAGAATGACACGAATCCAATGCCCACGTTAAGCTAGCTCAATTTTCTATATTGTTACAACATTTGAGAATGAAAGAGCTACGACAAAGCCTTCAAGTAATCCAATATTTCCCAAACTGCGTGATGCATGCATTATGCTTCATTTACAAGCCTTTACTTAAGGAGCACCAAAGATTAGTTTATAATGATCACTTTAAATAGCTGATCTACTTCACATGTCCGCACTAAATCGTACATAACTTTTGATTTAGAGCTCAAAATGACATGAGTCCAATGCTCACATCAAGCTAAGTCAATTTTCCATATTGTGACAACATTTGAGACTGAATGAGCTACGAAAGAGTCTCTTAGTAATCCAATATATCCCGGACTGTGTGATGCCATGAATGATGCTTCACTTATAAGCCTTTACTCAAAGAGCACCAATGTTCAATTTAGAATGATCATTTTAACTAGCCGATCAATTTGCACGTCTACACTTAATCATCCGTAAATTTTGATATAGAGTTCAGAATGACAGAAATTCAACGCACACGTTAAGTTAACTAAATTTTTTATATTGTGACAACATTCGAGACTAAAAGAGCTACGAAAATCCTCCAAATAATACAATGTATCCCAAACTCTATGATGATATGTATTATGTTTCATTTATTGCCTATACTAAAGGAGCACTGATGATCAGTTTAGAATGATCATTATACTGGTTGATTAAATGGACATGTGCACACTAAATCGTCCGTAACTTTTGATTTAGAGTTCAAAATGACATGAATCCAACACCCACGTTAAGCTAGCTCAATTTTCTATATTGTCACAAAATCAAAATCCAAAATAGCTTTGACAAAGCCTCCAAGTAATCCAATATATCCCAATCTGCGTGATGCCATGCATTATGCTTCATTTATTGCCTATAGTCAAGGAGACACGATGATTAGTTTAGAATGATCATTTTAACTTCCTGATCAACATGACATGTCTGCACTAAATCATCTTTAACTTATGATTTAGAGCTCAAAATGACATTAGTCCAGCGCCCACGTAAAGCTAGCTCAATTTTCCATATTGTGACAAAATTTGACACTGAAAGAGCTACTACAAAGCCTCCAAGTAATCCAATGTATCCCAAACTGCATGATACCATGCATTATGCTTGACTTTCAAGCCTTTATTTAAGGAGCGCCATTGATCAGTTTAGAATGTTCATTTAACTACGTGATCAACTTGACATGTCCGCACTAAATCGTGTGTAAGTTTTGATGTAGGGTTTAGAATGATACGAATCCAATGCCCACGTTTAGTTAGCTCAATTTTCTATATTGTGACAAAAATTAACACCAAAATAGCTACGAAAAAGCCTCCGAGTAATCAAATCAATCCCAAATCGAAAGAGCTACTACAATGCCTCCACGTAATCCAATGTATCCCAAACTGCATGATGCCATGCACTACGCTTCATTTTCAAGTCTTTATTCAAGGAGCACCAATGATCGATTTAGAATGATCATTGTCACTGTCCAATCAACTTGACATGTTTGCACAAAATCATGAGTAACTTTTGATTTATAGTTTAAAATGACACGAATCCAACGCCCATGTTAAGCTAACTCAAATGTCTATATTGTGACAACATTTGAGACTGAAAGAGCTATGACAACGGCCCCACATAATCCACTGAATTCCAAATTACGTGATGCCTTGCATTATACTTCATTTATAAGCATTTACTCAATGAGAACAAGTGATTAGTTTAGAATGATCATTTTAACTGTCCGAACAACTTGACATTTCTTCACTATTTCGTCGGAAATTATGATTAGAATTCAAAATGACACGAATTCAATGCCCATGTTAAGTAGCTCAATTTTCTATATTGTGACAAAATTTAAAACCGAAATAGCTATGACAAGGCCTCCAACTAATCCAGTCTATCATTATGTCTCATTTATTGCTTATACTCAAGGACCACCGATGATCAGTTTAGAATGATCATTTTAATTAGCTGATCCAGTTTTATGTCTACAGTAAATCATCTTTAACTTTTTATTTAGAGCTCAAAATGACATGAGTGCAACCCCCACGTCAAGCTAGCCCAATTTTCCATATTGTGACAATATTTGACACTCAAAGAGCTACTACAAAGCTTCCAAGTAATCCAATGTATCCCAAACTGCATGATGCCATGCATTATGGTTCACTTATAAGCCTTTACTCAAGTAGCACCAATGATCAGTGTAGAATGATCATTTTCACTGGCCGATCAACTTGACATGTGTTCACTAAATCGTTTGTAAATTTTCATTTAGAGTTTAGAATGACACGAAACCAATGCCCATGTTAAGCTAGCTCAATTTTCTATATTGTGACAACATTTGAGAATGAAAGAGCTACGACAAGGCCTCCAAGTAATCCAATATTTCCCAAACTGCGTGATGCAATGCATTATGCTTCATTTACAAGCCTTTACTTAAGGAGCACCAAAGATTAGTTTATAATGATCACTTTAACTAGCTGATATACTTCACATGTCCGCACTAAATCGTCCATAACTTTTTATTTAGAGCTCAAAATGACATGAGTCCAATGCCCACATCAAGCTAGCTCAATTTTCCATATTGTGACAACATTTGAGACTGAAAGAGCTACGAAAAAGTCTCTGAGTAATCCAATATATCCCAAACTGTGTGATGCCATGAATGATGCTTCACTTATAAGCCTTTACTCAAGGAGCACCAGTGGTAAGTTTAGAATGATCATTTTAACTAGCCGATAAATTTGACACGTCTGCACTTAATCATCCGTAACTTTTGATATAGAGTTCAGAATGACACAAATCCAATGCCCACGTTAAGCTAACTCAATTTTCTATATTGTGAAACCATTTGAGACTAAAATAGCTACGAAATATCCTCCAAGTAATACAATGTATCCCAAACATTGTGATGTCATGTATTATGCTTCATTTATTGCCTATACCAAAGGAGCACCGATGATCAGTTTAGAATGATAATTTTAACTGGTTGATTAAATGGACATGTGCGCACTAAATCGTTCGTAACTTTTGATTTAGAGTTCAAAATGACATGAATCCAACGCCCACGTTGAGCTAGTTCAAGTTTCTATATTGTGACAAAATTTAAGACCAAAATAGCTATGACAAAGCCTCCAAGTACTCCAATATACCCAAGCTGCGTGATGCCATGCATTATGCTTCATTTATAGCGTATAGTCAAGGAGCAACGATGATCTGTTTAGAATGATCATTTTAACTACCTGATCAACTTGACATGCCTGCACTAAATCGTCTCTAACTTTTGACTTAGGGCTCAAAATGACATTATTTCAACGCCCACGTCAAGCTAGCTCAATTTTCCATATTGTGACAAAATTGGACACTAAAAGAGCTACTACAAAGGCTCCAAGTAATTCAATGTATCCTAAACTGCATGATGCCATGCATTATGCTTGACTTTCAAGCCTTTATTCTAAGAGCACGATGATCAGTTTAGAATGATCATTTTCACTATCCGATCAACTTGACATGTCTGGACAAAATCTTTCGTAACTTTTGATTTAGAGTTTTTAATGACACGAATCCAACGCCCATGTTAAGCTAACTCAACTTTCTATATTGTGACAACATTTGAGACTGAAAGAGCTTTGACAAAGCCTCCAAGTACTCTAGTCTATCCCAAACTGCGTGATGCCATGCATTATGTTTCATTTATAAGCCTTTACTCAAGGAGCACCAAAGACTAGATTAGAATGATCATTTTAACAAGCTGATCAACTTGACATGTCTGTACTAAATCATCTTTAGCTTTTGAATATGACATGAGTCCAATGCCCACGTCAAGCTAGCTCAATTTTCCATATTGTGACAACATTTGAGTCTGAAAGAGTTACGAAAAATCCTCCAATTAATCCAATGTATCCCAAACTGCGTGATGCCATGCATTATGCTTTATTTATTAGGCTTTACTAAAGGAGCACCAATGATCAGTTTAGAATGATCATTTTAACTGACCAATTAATTTGAGATTTCCGCATTTAATCGCCTATAACTCTTGATGTAGAGTTAAAAATGACACGAATCCAATGCCCACGTTAAGCTAGTCAATTTTTCTATATTGTGACAAAATTTAAGACCAAAATATCAACGACAAAGACTTTAAGTAGTCCAATCTATTCCAAACTGCGTGATGACATGCATTATGCTTCATTTATATGCCTTTACTCAAGGAGTACCAAAGGTAAGTTTAAAATGATCATTTTAACTAGATGATCAACTTGATATGTCCGCACTAAATTGTCTTTAATTTTATATTTAGAGCACAAAATGACATGAGTCTAACGCCCTGGTCAAGCTAGCTCTATTTTCCATATGATGACAATATTTAAGACTGAAATAACTACGAAAAACCCTCTAAGTAATCCAATGTACCCCAAACTGCGTGATGCCATTCATTACGCTTTATTTATAAGCCTTTACTCAAGGAGCACCAATTATCAATTTAGAATGATCATTTTAACTGGCCGATCAACTTGACACGTCCGCACTTAATCGTTTGTAACTTTTCATATAGAGTTCAGAATGACATGAATCCAACGCCCACATTAAGCTAGCTCAATTTTCAATATTGTGACAACATTTGAGACTGAAAGAGCTACGACAAAGCCTCTAAGTAATCCAATGCATCCCAAACTCCGTGATGTCGTGTATTATGCTTCATTTGCAAGCCTTTATTCAAGGACCACAGATGATCAGTTTGGAATGATCATTTTAACTAGCTGATAAGCTTACATGTCTGCACTAAATCATCTTTAACTTTTATTTAGAGCTTAAAATGACATGAGTCCAACGCCCACGTTAAGCTAGCTCAATTTTCAATATTGTGACGACATTTGAGACTGAAAGAGATACAAGAAAGCCTCCAAGTAATACAATGTATCCAAAAATGTGTTTATGCTTTATTTATAAGTCTTTACTAAAAGAGCACCAATGATCAGTTTAGAATGATCATTTTAACTGGCCGATCAACTTTACATGTCTGCACTAAATCGTACATAACTTTTGATTTACAGTTTAGAATAACGCAAATCCAACACCCATGTTTAGCTAGCTCAAGTTTCTATAATTTGACAAAATTTAACACCAAAATAGCAATGAAAATGCCTCCAAGTAATCTAATCAATCCCAAACTGCGTGATCGCATGCACTATGCTTTATTTATAAGCCTTTACTCAAGGAGCACGGATGATCGGTTTAGAATGATCATTTTAACTAGCTGATCAACTTGACAGGTCCGCACTAAATTGTATTTTATTTTTGATTTAGAGCTCAAAATGACATGACTCCAACGACCATGTTAAAGTAGCTCAATTTTCGATATTGTGACAACATTTGAGACTGAAAGAGCTATTACAACTAGTAATCCAATGTATTCCAAACTGTGTGATGCCATGCATTATGCTTCATTTATAAGTCTTTACTCAAGGATAACCAGTGATCAGTTTAGATTGATGATTTTAACTTGCCGATCAACTTCACATATTCGCACTAAATTTTCCGTCACTTTTGATTTAGAATTCAAAATGACACGAATCAATGTCCACGTTAAACTAGCGCAATTTTTTATATTGTTACAAAAGCTTAAGACCGAAATAACAATGACAAAGCTACAAACTAATCCAATCTATCCCAAACTGCGTGATGCCATGCATTATGCTTCATTTATAAGCCTTTACTCAAGGACCACCAGTGATCGATTTAGAATGATCATTTTAACTAGCTGATCAACTTGACATGTCCGCACTAAATCGTCTTGAACTTTTGATTTAGAGCTCAAAATGACATGAGTGCAACACACACGTTAAGCTAGCTCAATTTTCCATATTGTGACAAGATTTAACACTGAAAGAGCTACGACAAAGCCTCCAAGTAATCCAATGTATCCCAAACTGCATGATGCCATGCATTACGCTCATTTATAAGCCTTTACTCAAGAAGCACCAATGATCAGTTTAGAATTATCGTTTTAACGGTCTGATCAACTAGACATGTCTGCACTAAATCTTAGGTAAATTTTTATTTAGAGTTCAAATGACACGAATCCAATGCCCACCTTAAGCTAGCTCAGTTGTCCATATTGTGACAACATTTGAGACTTAAAAAGCTACGAAAAAGTCTCCAAGTAATCCAATGTATCCCAAACTGCGTGATACCATGCATTATGCTTCATTTACAAGCCTTTACTCAAGGAGCAACAATGAGCAGTTTAGAATGATAATTTTAACTGGCTGATCAACTTGACATGTCTCCACTAAGTCGCCCATAACTTTTGATATAGAGTTCAAATTGACAGGAGTCCAACATCCACATTAATCTAGCTCAATTTGCTATATTTTGACAACATTTGGGATTGAAAGAGCTACGAAAAAGCCTCCAAGCAATCCAATGTATCCCAAACTCCATGATGCTATGTATTATGCTTCATTTATAAGCCTGTAATCAATGAGAAACAATGATCAGTTTAGAATGATCATTTTAAAGGGCCGACTAACGTGACATGTGCGCACTAAATCGTCTTGAAATTTTGATTTAGAGCTCAAAATGACATGAGTCCAACGCCTACGTCAAACTAACTCAATTTCCATATTGTGATAAGATTTGACACTGAAAGAGCTACGACAAAGCCTCCAAGTAATCCAATGTACCCAAAACTATGTGATGCCATGTATTATGCTTCATTTATAAGCCTTTACTCAAGAGGCACCAAGGATCAGTTTAGAATGATTATTTGAACTTTCCTATCAACTTGACATGTCTGCACGAAATCTTTGGTAAATTTTGATTTAGAGTTCAAAATGACACGAATCTAACGCCCACCTTAAGCTAGCTCAATTTTCTATATGGTGACAACATTTGTGACTGAAAGAGCTACGAAGAAGCCTCCAAGTAATGCAATGTATCCTAAACTGTGTGGTGCAATGCATTATGCCTCATTTACAAGCCTTTACTCAATGAGCACCAATGATCAGTTTAGAATGGTCTTTGCTGGCTGATCAACTTGACATGTCTGCACTAAGTCGTCCGTAACTTTTGATATAGAGTTTGAAATGACACGAATCAACCACCCACGTTAAGCTAGCTCAATTTTCTATATTGTGAAAACAATTGATAGTGAAAGAGCTACGATAGAGCCTCTAAGTAATCCAATGAATCCCTAACTCCGTGATGCTATGTATTATGCTTCATTTCTATGGCTTTACTCAAGGAGTACCAATGAAAAGTTTAGAATGATCATTTTAACTGGACGATTAACTTGACATGTGCACACTAAATTGTCCATAACTTTTGATTTAGAGTTCGAAATGACACAAATCCAACGCCCACGTTAAACTAGCTCAATTTTCTATATTGTGACAAAATTCTAGACAAAAATAGCTATGAAAAACTCTTCAAGTAATCCAATGTATCCCAAACTGGGTGATGTCATGTATTATGCTTCATTTATAAGTCTTTATTCAAGGAGCACCAATGATCAGTTTAGAATGACCATTTAAACTAGCTGATCAACTTGAGATGTCCGCACTAAATCATCTTGAAATTTTGATTTAGAGCTCAAAATGACATGAGTCCAACGCCCACATCAAAGTAGCTCAATTTTCCATGTTTGAGAAGATTTGACACTGAAATAGCTACGACAAAGCCTCCAAGTAATCTAATGTATCCCAAACTGCGTGATGCGAAGCATTATGCTTCATTTTAAACCTTTACTTAAGAAGCACCAATGATCAGTTTAGAATGATCATTTTAACTGTCCGATCAACTTGACATGTCTGCACAAAATCTTTGGTAAATTTTGATTTAGAGTTCAAAATGACACGTATCCAACGCCGACCTTAAACTAGCTCAATTTTTCATATTGTGACAACATTTGAAATTGAAAGAGCTACAAAAAAGCCTCCAAAATAATCCAATGTATCCCAACCTGCGTGATGCCATGCATTATGCTTCATTTATAAGGCTTTACTCAAGGAGCACCAATGATCAATAGAATAATCATTTTAACAGGCAGATCAACTTGACATGTCTGCACTAAGTCGTCCGTAACTTTTGATATAAAGTTCAAAATGACACAAATCCAACACCCACGTTAAGGTTGGTCAATTTTCTATATTGTGCAACATTTGATACCAAAAGAGCTACGAGAGAGGCTCCAAGTAATCATGTGTATCCCAAACTCCGTGATGTTATGTATTATGCTTCATTTATAAGCCTTTACTCAAGGAGTACCAATGATCAGTTTAGAATGATCATTTTAACTGGACGATTAACTTGACATGTGCCCACTAAATCGTCCGTCAGTTTCGATGCCCACGTTAAGCTAGCTCAATTTTCTATATTCTGACAAAATTCTAGACCGAAATAGCTACGACAAACCCTCCAAGTAATCCAATGTATCCAAAACTGGGGGATGCCAAGCATTATGCTTCATTTATTGCATTTACTCAAAGAGCAGCAATGATCAGTTTAGAATGATCATTTTAACTAGCTGATCAATTTCACATGTCCGCATTAAATCGTCTTTAACTTTTGATTTAGAGCTCAAAATGGCATGAATCCAACACCCACGTCAAGATAGCTCAATTTTCCATATTGTGACAACATTTGACACAGAAAGAGCTACGACAAAGCCTCCAAGAAATCCAATGCATCCCAAATTGTGTGGTGCCATGCATTATGCTTCATTTATAACCCTTTACTCAAGAAGCACTAATGATCAGTTTAGAATGGTCATTTTAACTGTCCGATCAACTTGACATGTCTGCAGTAAATCTTCGGTAAATTTTGATTTAGAGTTCAAAATGACACAAATCCAATGCCCATGTTAAGCTAGATCAATTTTCCATATTGTGACAACATTTGAGACTGAAAGAAATACGAAAAATCATCCAAGTAATTCAATTTTCCAATGATTACTTTTAACTGGCCGATTAACTTGATATGTGTACACTAAATCGTTCGTAACTTTTGATTTAGAGTTCAAAATAACATGAATCAAACGCTCAATTTTTGATATTGTTAGAAAATTTAAAACCAAAATAGCTATGACAAAGCCTGCAAGTAATCCAATCTATCCCAACCTCCGTGATGCCATGCATTATGCTTCATTTATAAGCCATTACTGAATGAGCACCCAATGATCAGTTTATAATGATCATTTTAACTGTCCTATCAACTGGATACGTCTGCACTAAATTGTTCATAACTTTTGATATAGAGTTCCAAATGACACGAATCCAACGCCCACGTTAAGCTAGCTCAATTTTCTATATTGTAGCAAAATTTAAGACCGAAATAGCTACGACAAAGCCTCCAAGTAATCCAATCTATCCCAAACTGCGTGATGCCATGCACTATGCTTCGCTTATAAGCCTTTAATCAATGAGAACCAATGATCATTTTAACTAGCCGATCAACTTGACATGTGCGCACTAAATAGTCCATCACTTTTGATTAAGAGTTTAAAATGACATGAATCAAACACCCACGATAAGCTAGCTCAATTTTGTATACTGTGACAAAGTTTAAGGCAAAATATCTACTAGAAATCCTCCAAGTAATCAAATCTATCCCAAACTTCGTGATGTCATGCATTAAGCTTCATTTTTTGCCTTTACTCAACGAGCATTGATGATCAGTTTAGAATGATCATTTTAACTAGCTGATCAAGTTACATGTCCACACTAAATCGTCTTCAACTTTTGATTTATAGCTCAAAATGACATGAGTCCAACGCCCACGTTAAGCTTGCTCAATTTTCTATACCGTGACAACCTATTTTACTGAAAGAGCCATGAAAAAGCGTTCAAGTAATCCAATGTATCCCAAAATGTCTGATGCCACACATTATGCCTCATTTATAAGCCTTTACTCAAGGAGCACCAATGATCAGTTTAGAATGATCATTTTAACTGGCTGATCAACTTTACATGTCGGCACTAAATTGTTTGTAACTTTTGATTTAGAGTTCATTATGACACGAATCCAACGCCCACATTAAGCTAGCTCAATTTTTTATATTGTGAGAAAATTTAAAAGCGAAATAGCTACGAAAAAGTCCTCCAAGAAATCCAATCTATCCCAAACTGCGTGATGCCATGCATTATGCTTTATTAATGATCAGTTTAGAATGATCATTTTAACTAGCTGAGCAACTTGACATGTTCGTGTTAAATCGTCTTTAACTTTTGATTTAGAGCTCAAAATGACATGAGTCCAACTCCCACATTAAGCTAGCTCAGTTTTCCATAGTGTGACACCATTTAAGACTGAAAGAGCTACTACAAAGCCTCCGAGTAATTCAATGTATCCCAAACTACGTGATGCCATGCATTATTCTTCATTTATAAGCCTTTACTCAAGAAGCATTGGTTATCAGTTTAGAATGATCATTTTTTTCCAACATAATAATTTTATTAATCAAAAATGTTGTGAATTACAACATATCATAAAAAGGTGGACAAATATCAAATAAACTTCAATCGACCAATGATAATATAGAAGCCTTCACCAATGCATCAACAGCTTCATTACTTGAACGTGGTTGATGAAGAAACTAGATAGCATCAAATTTTAGAATTCATTGGTTAATTGTATGAATGTAATGATAACATCGTAAATTAACACCACATTGTTGGAGGAGCATATATAAGGCTAAATTATCTCCTTCGAAAATAACCTTCCCAACGACCATGTAGATTGGAGAGCCCATATCAAAGCCGACAATTCTGCTTCAATAACCATTTATCGTCCTTAGAACTTACCCATACCAGCATGGAGGAAAAACCCTAAATCATTTCATATAATCCACTCTAAACCTGAAGTCGCATTTCCATCCTTAAGGGCATCATCATAGTTGCATTTGACCCATCCCTACTGTAGACTTTTCAAACGCCCGTTAAAAACGACATTTCAGGAAGTATGTTGTTCATTGAATTTCTCCATTGAACATAGATACTCTTGAACATCATCTTGACAGTTTTCGAGTAGGGAATCAACAGAGTTTCCTTATTTTGAAAAATAAGCATATTTCTGCTTTTCCAAATACGCCAAAGGATATGAAACGGCAAGGATTTTTGTGCTGATGTAGAATCAAAATTATTGTAGCTTCATATCAAAAATCTGACATTTTCTTGAAGAGTCAAAACTGGATCACAAATGGTAGTAATTAAAATACCCAACTTTCTCCATATGATTTGAGCATAAGGACATTGGAAAAAAGATGAATCTCTGTTTCTTCAGAATCTCGGAATGACAACATCGAGAACATTTATTGTCAGTGATTATTTTCCTTGAAAATAAATGTGTTTTTAAGTGGGAGAGCTTGTGATAATAGACGCCATAAGAAATGATTGATCTTTGGAGCCACCTCAATGGACCCAATATCTTTGGCTAGATCCGGAAAGTTAGAAAAAATTGGATGGGCATCAGAAGAGGAATTATTAACATCATCAAATGCACTCCGATATCTAGACTTGGTTGAATATACAACATTAGAAGTATGCCTTCAAAACCAACCATCCAATGTAGCATTTGGTGGGAAATAGATCTTAAAAATCATAAATCATCTCTGTATTCCATTGTCCAGTAAATTTATTTATAAGTACATCCACTGTAAGAAGAGGATTTGTATAGGGTAATAATTTAGGTGCATGGGCCGGGTAGATAGGAAACCAATTTTTATCTCCAATGCATGTAAATGTACCATTACCAATCAGACGATGAAGAACCGAATTTAAAAATCTCGTCCATATAGAATTGATTGCAAAAGAAAAGATGGACGGTTGCCTTTTGTAGCAGATAAGAGATCCCCTTTACTGTAATATCGACTCTTTAAAATTCTGGAGAGAAGGCAATCCGGTCTCCTCATTATTTTCCAGCAAAGATTACCTAATAGAGCTTGATTAAATTTCTGTAAATCGTGAAATCCCAAACCACCGTTTCATTTTGGTGTAGCCATGTTTTTCCAAGAAACCCATGATGTTTTCCTATTGTTTTCTGAGGAGCTCCACCAGAACCGAGATAATGATTTGTTGATAGTATTGAGATATCTTTTGGAAGCTCAAACACATTCATCGAATATACTGGCAAAGAAAAAGAAACAACTTTAATCAGAGTTACTTTCCTAGTCGAAGATAGAAATTTGGATTGCCATCCTGATATTCCCGATGATACTCTGTCATAAATGTAACATAACATATATCTTTTATTATGTCCAAATTGTTCAGGTAACCCCATATAGTTTCCACCGCCCCCAACATTTGATATTCATAACATGTGATGAATAGCTGATCTTGTATGCGAGAATACTTTATTAACAAAAATAATTGAAGATTTTTCACAACTGAGTATTTGTCCAGATACTCTGCCATACTCTTCGAATATATTTTTCAGAGTTATAACATTAGTTGTATCCGCTCTGACAAAAAACAGAAAATCCACTGGACCAATTGAATCGAAAAACCTTTTTTAGAAGAACAACTTCTAAAAATTTCCATTCAATATGATCATAGGCTTTACTGATATCCGTTTTAACCGCCATAAAATATTTTTCACAAATGTCGTGGGTCCTTAAAGACTGCAGGGCTTCAAGTGCAATGAGGACGTTATCAGAAATTGACCTACCAGGAATAAATGCTGCTTGATTTTCCAAAACTAAGGCATGGAGGATCTTTTGTAATCTAATAACTAAGACTTTAGAGATAATTTTGTAAGAAACATTACAAAGAGATGTCGGCCTAAAGTCAGAAACAGTTATTGGAGAATCCACCTTTGGAATTAAGCATATGTTTGTATGATTAAACTCAGAAATCATACAACCTGAATTGAAAAATATTTGAACTTCCTCAAAAATGGAGTTTCCTACAACGTTCCAATGTTGTTGTTAAAAAGACGCCATAAATCCATGTGGACTAGGGGCTTTATTGGCTCCTATTGATTAAATGGCTCCGAAAATTTCTTCTCTTGAAACTGGTTTTATCAAATCCAGATTCATATCATCATAGAAAACCTGCCTAACATGTGAAGAACTAAATCCATATTTCCAATATTAGTTGATTCAAACAGATTCGAGAAATATGTTTGAACTTCTTGGGCAATCGCTTCATTACCAACAACATCACCACCAACACTATTTTTGATAGAATGATATTATTCCGTGATCTTCGATTCTTAGTAATTGCGTGAAAGAAACGGGTATTCCGATCTCCCTCTTTTAACCATTGATTTCGACTTTTAATTTTCCAATAATTTTTCTCAGTAGAATAAGCTTTGCACAACTCTTTTTTCAAAATGGAGATATCATTTACCGAAGAATTGGAGCTTGTTTTCACTAAAAAGATCTCGAAGGTTAACTCCTTTATTCGAGTATTAGAATTGACCATATTATTTCTCTTGCAGACTGATATTTGTTTCCGGCAAGTACTCATTCGATTCAGTAAAACCGGATCAGAGATGTTTGAAAAATTATTCCAATTGTTTGGAATCAGACTTGAAAACTCTTTATGCTGAATCCAACGAGGATCATATTGGAACAGTTTTTTCCTATATTCCAAAGTTTTCCTAACTTTAATGACTCCCGGTCTATGATCAGAATCAATTAAGGCTCATTACTCAACAGAGGATGCAGGATAAAGAGCCTTCCATTATGCATTCCCCATTGCACTATCTATCCTGCTTTGAATCAAGAAATTATTTCTTCTATCGGCCCAAGTCATATTATTCCCCGTAAAATGTAGATCTCACATCAAACATGTTGAGACCATGTTCTGTAAATCAAACAGACTCCATGGTTCTCTAACGACATCACCTTTTGACATGTAGAATTTCGTTGAAATCTCCACACATTAACCAAGGTCGTTTTCTTAGCTGAGCAGTACATTGTAATCTTGCCCAAAGATTATATCTAAATTTACCTATTGGATGCCCATAAACACATGACAAATAAAAGTCAAATCCTGTAGTGTGTATTTTACAATCTATAAGTCGTTTATCCGCACTTACAGAAGCAACATTAACAGATTTTTTCCACAACAAAGCTAAGCTCCACTTAGTCCTTTTGGAGGAATACACATTAAACAATCTTAATTTAAAATAGCAGCAATATCGTCAACTACGTTATTATTATTTTTTGTTTGCACCAGGAAGAGTATATACGAGAAATAATCCTTCTTTATTCCCTTTGGCGTCGAACTACCAGACACCTTCCTAGACCCCATCAGTTCCAAAACACAATGTTCATTTAATTCCTAGGGGTTTGAGGCCCACCACACCTTCACCTAGACAGCCTAAAATCATCACCATCATACAGAGAGAACACGATTGCTTAAGCATATAAACTGCATACTCATCAATCCGTAAATGTGCTTTGAAAATACCACACAAGAACCGATTCCATTGAAGGCTATTTTCCATATCACTACGATCTGAACCGATTCCAATATACAGAAATACTATTTGAAAATTTCCAAATATTGGATTGTTGTAAGCAAGAACCGAACCAGGAGCATGTGAAGTGAGATTTGGAGGATTTGCTTTCCTATGTTTAGCATCAAGGACCACCATTTCTGGGAGTTGGAATCACATTTGGAGGAGATGATTGGTTGCCCGAATTGGAGGGACCCGAAGGAGATTGGTTGGAGGAATTGTCTTCATCATTCTGATGGTCATATTCCGCAGGAGGAGAGGCGGTTGATGAAGGGCAATCTGGCGCGTCATGTGAAATCAGCCCACATTGAACTCAGTTTACAAGGTGAGTTTAGAATTATCATTTTAACTACATGATCAACTTTACATGTCCGCAATAAATCTTCTTTAACTTATGATTTAGAGCTCAAAATGAGATGAGTCCAACGCCCACGTTAAGATAGCTCAATTTTCCATATTGTGACAACATTTAAGACTGAAAGAGCAATGAAAAAGCCTCCAAGTAATCCAATGTATCCCAAACTACATGTTGCCATGTATTATGCTTCATTTATAAGCCTATACAAATGAAGTACCGATGATCAGTTCAAAATGATCATTTTAACTGGCCAATCAATTTGACATTTCCGCACTAAATCGTTTGTAACTTTTGATTTAGTTTCCAGAATGATATAAATCCAACGCCCAGGTTAAGCTAGCTCAATTTTCCATATTGTGACAACATTTGAGACTTAAAGAGCTATGAAAAATACTCCAAGTAATCCAATGTATCCCGAACTGCGTGATGTCATGCATTATGCTTAATTTATAAGCTTTTACTCAAGGAGCACCGATGATCACTTTAGAATGAACACTTTAACTAGCTGATCAACTTACATGTCTGTACTAAATCATCTTCAACTTTCTATTTATAGCTAAAAATGACATGAGTCCAACACCGATGTTACTCTAGCTCAATTTTCCATATTGTGACAACATTTAAGACTAAAAAAGCTACAAAAAAGCCTACAAGTAATCCAATGTATCCCAAAATGCGTGATGCCATGCATTATGCTTGATTTATAAACATTTACTCAAGGAGCACCAATAATCTGTTTAAAATGATCATTTTATCTGTCCGATCAACTTGTCATATCCGCATTAAATCGTCTATCACTTTTGATTTAGAGCTTAGGATGAAATGAATCCAACATCCATGTTAAGCTAGCTCAATTTTCTATATTGTGATAAAATTTAAGACCGAAATAGCTAAGAATAAGCATCCAAGTAATCCAATCTATCCCAAACTGCATGATACCATGCAAGATGCTTCATTTGTAAGCCTTTACTCAAGGACCACCAATGATCATTTTTACTGGCCGATCAACTTGAATTATCCGCACTAAATCGTCCGTAACTTTTGATGAAGAGTTCGAAATGACACGAATCCAACGCTCACATTAAGGTAGCTAAATTTTCCATATTGTGACAACATTCGAGACTGAAAGAGCTATGAAAAAGCTATGAAAAAGCCTACAAGTAATACAATGTATCCCAAAATGCGTGATGTAGTGTATTATGCTTGATCTATAACCCTTTACTAAATGAGCATCAATGATCAGTTTAGAATTATCATTTAACTGGATGATTAACTTGACATGTGTGCACTAAATCGTCCGTAAATTTTGATTTAGAGTTCAAAGTGACACGAATCCAAGGCCGATGTTATGATAACTCAATTTTCTATATTGTGACAAAATTTAAAACCAAAATAGCTACGACAAACCCTCCAAGTAATCCAATCTATCCCAAACAGTGTGATTCCATGCATTATGCTTCATTTATTGCTTTTAATCAAGGAGCACCGCTGAACAGTTTAGAATGAACATTTTAACTAGCTGATCAACTTACACATCTGCACTAAATCATCTTTAACTTTTTATTTAGAGCTAAAAATAACATTAGACCAACACCCACATTGAGCTATCTCAATTTATCGTATTGTGAAAATATTTGAGACCGAAAGAGCTACGAAAAAGCCTCCAAGTAATCCAATGTATCCCAAAATGCATGATGTCATGCATTATGCTTCATTTATAAGCATTTACTCAAGTAACATCAGTAATCAGTTTAGAATGATCATTTTTTAACTTGCTGATCAACTTGTCATGTCCGCACTGAATCATCTGTAACTATTTATTTAGAGTTTAGAATGATACGAATCCAGCGCCCACGTTAAGCTAGCTCAATGTTCTATAGTGTGACACCATTTAAGGCTGAAAGGCTATGACGAAGTTTCCTAGTAATCCAATGTATTCCATACAACGTGATGCAATGCATTATGCTTCATTTATAAGCCCTTTACAGAAGTAGCACCAATGATAAGTTTAAATTTTTCGTTTGAACTAGACGATTAACTTGACATGTACGCACTAGATCGTTCATAAATTTTGATTTAGAGTTTAAAGTGACATGAATCAAGGTCCCACGTTAAGCTCGCTCAATTGTCTATATTGTGAAAAATTTTAAAACCGAAATAGCTACGACAAACCCTTCAAGTAATCAAGTATATCCCACACAGCGTGATGCCATGCATTATGCTACATTTATTGACTTTACTCAAGGATCACCGATGATCAGTTTAGAATGATCATTTTAACTAGGTGATCAACTTACATGTGTGTACTAAATAATCTTCAACTTATGATTTTGAGCTCAAAATGATATGAGGCCAACACCTACGTTAACCTAGCTTAATTTTCCAAATTGTGACAACATTTGAGGCTGAAGGATCTACGAAAACGCCTCCAAGTAATCCAATGTATCCCAAAATGCGTGATGCCATGCATTATACTTCATTTATAAGCCCTTACTCAAGTAGCACCAAAATTCAGTTTATAATGATCATTTTAACTGGCCGATCAACTTGACATGTCCGTATTAAATCGTCCATAAGTTTTGACACAGAGTTCGGAATGACACGAATCCAACACTCACGTTAAGCTAGCTCAATTTGTTACATTGTGACAACATTTAAGGGTGAAAGAGCAACGACAAAGCCTCCAAGTAATCCAATGTATCCCAAATTACGTGATGCCATGCATTATGCTTCATATATAAGCATTTACTAAAGTAGCACCAATGATCAGTATAAAATTATCATGTTAACTAGACGATTAACTTTACATGTGCGCACTCAATCGTCCATAAATTTTGATTTATAGTTCAAAGTGACAGGAATCCAAGGCCCACGTTAAGATACCTCAATTTCTATATTGTAACAAAATTTAAAACCGAAATAGCTACGACAAACCCTCCAAATCCAATCTATTCCAAACAGCGTGATGTCATGCATTATGTTTCATTTATTGCCTTTACTCAAGGAGCACCGATGATCAGTTTAGAATGATCATTTTAACTAGGTGATCAACTTACATGTGTGCACTAAATCATCTTCAACTTAGAATTTCAAGCTAAAAATGACATGAGGCCAACACCCAAATTAAGCTAGATCAATTTTTAGATAAATTAGTACAACATTTGAGACTGAAGGATCTACGAAAGCACCTCCAGGTAATACAATTTATCCCAAAATGCATGATGCCATGCATTATACTTCATTTATAAGCATTTACTCAAGAAGCACCAAAATTCAGTCTCGAATGATCATTTTAACTGGCCGATCAACTTGACATGTGTGCACTAAATCGTCCATAAGTTTTGAGACAGAGTTCGGAATGACACGAATCCAACTCCCACTTTATGCTAGCTCAATTTTTTATATTGTGGTAAAACTTAAGACCAAAATAGCTACGAAAAAGCCTCCAAGTAATCCAATCTATTCCAAACTGCATGATGCCATGCATTATGCTTCATTCATAAGCCTTACCTAAAGTAGCACCAATGATCAGTTTATAATTATCATTTTAACTAGACAATTACCTTGACATGGGCACACTAAATCATACATAAATTTTGATTTATATTTCAAATTGACACGAATCCAAGGCCCACGTTAAGATAACTCAATTTCTATATTGTGACAAAATTAAAAACCAAAATAGCTAAAACAAACCCTCCAAATCCAATCTATTCCAAACAGTGTGATGCTATGCATTATGCTTCATTTGTTGCCTTTACTCAAGGAGCACTGATGATCAGTTTAGAATGATCATTTTAACTAGCCGATCAACTTATATGTGTGCACTAAATAATCTTCAACTTCTGATTTAGAGCTCAAAATGTAATTAGGCCAACACCCACGTTAAGCTAGCTCAATTTTCCATATTGTGAAAACATTTGAGACTGAAGGAGCTATGAAAAAGCCTCCAAGTAATCCAATGTATCCCAAAATGCGTGATGCCATGTATTATGCTTCATTTATAAGCCTTTACTCAAGGAGCACCAATAATAAATTTAAAATGATCATTTTAGCTGGTCGATCAACCTGACATGTCCGCACTAAATCGTCCATAACATTTGATACAAAGTTTAGAATGACACGAATCAAACGCCCATGTTAAGCTAGCACAATTTTCTATATTGTGACAACATATAAGACCAAAAGAACTACGATAAAGCCTTCAAGTAATCCAATGTATCCGAAACTGCGTGATGCCATGCATTATGTTTGATTTATAAGCCTTTACTGAAGGAGCACCAATGATTAGTTCAAAGTGACACGAATCCAAGGCCGACGTTAAACTAGCTCAATATTCTATATCGTGACAAAATTTCAAACCGAAATAGCTTAAGAAAAAACCTTCAAATAATCTAATATATCCCAAACTGCGTGATGACATGTATTATGCTTCATTTATTGCCTTTACTCAAGGAGCACCGATAATCAGTTTAGAATGAACATTTTCACTAGCTGATCAACTTACATGTATGCACTAAATCATCTTCAACTTTCTATTTAGAGCTAAAAATGACATGAGTCCAACACCCATGTTAAGCTAGCTCAATTTTCCATATTGTGACAACATTTGAGACAAAAAGAGCTACAAAAAGCCTTCAAGTAATCCAATGTATCCCAAAAGGCGTGATGCCATGCAATATGTTTCATTTATAAGCCTTTACTCAAGGAGAACCAATAATCAGTTTAGAATGATCATTTTAACTGGCCGATCAACTTGTCATGTCCGCACTAAATCGTCTATGACTTTTGATTTATAGTTTAGAATGAAATGAATCCAACGCCCACGTTAATTTAGCTAAATTTTCTATATTGTGACAAAATTTAAGACCAAAATAGATAGGGAAAAGAATCCAAGTAATCCAATGTATCCCAAACTTCGTGATGCCATACATTATGCTTCATTTATAAGCTTTTACTCAAGGAGAACCAATGATCAGTTTAGAATGATCATTTTAACTGGCTGATCAACTTGACATGACCGCACTAAATCGTCCGTAACTTTTGACATTGAGTTCGAAATGTCACGAATCCAACGCCCACATTAAGCTAGCACAAGTTTCTATATTATGCCAATATTTAAGGCTGAAAGAGCAATGACAAAGCCTCCAAGTAATCCAATGTATCCCAAAATACGTGATTCCATGCATTATGGTTCTTTTATAAGCCTTTACTCAAGGAACACCAATGATTAGTTTAGAATGATCATTTTAACTAGCCGATCAACTTGACATGTCTGCATTAAATGATCTGTTTAGAATTATCATTTTAACTGGATGATTAACTAGACATGTGCGCACTAAATCGTCCGTAAATTTTTATTTAGAGTTCAAAGTGACACGAATCCTCCAAGGCCCATGTTAAGCTAGTTCAATTTTCTATATTGTAACAAAATTTAAAACCAAAATAGCTACGGCAAAGCCTCCAAATAATTCAATCTATCCCAAATTTTGTGATGCTATGCATTATACTTCTTTTATTGCCTTTACTCAAGGATCACCGATGATCAGTTTAGAAGGAACACTTTAACTAGCTGATCAACTTACATGTCTGCACTAAATCATCTTCAAGTTTTTATTTAGAGCTCAAAATGACATGAGTCCAACACGCACATTAGGCTAGCTCAATTTTTAATATTGTGACAATATTTAAGACTGAAAGAGCTACAAAAATGCCTTCAAGTAATCCAATGTATCCCAAAATGCGTGAGGCCATGCGTTATGCTTCATTTATAATCCTTTGCTCAAGTAGCACCAATAATCAGTTTAGAATGAAGATTTTAACTGGTCAATCAACTTGTCATGTCTGCACTAAATCGTCTGTAACTTTTGATTAAGAGTTTAGAATGAAACGAATACAACACCCTTGTTAAACTAGCTCAATTTTCCATATTGTGACATAATTTAAGACATAAATAGCTACAAAAAAGCCTCCAAGTAATCCAATGTATCCCAAACTGCGTGATGTCATGCATTATACTTCATTTATAAGCCATTACTCAACGAGCACCAATGATCAGTTTAGATTTATCATTTTAACAATCTATTCTATTCTAAACTGCATGAGGCCATGCACATTGCTTTATTACTCAAGGCGCACCAATGATCAGTTTAGAATGATCTATTTAACTGGCCGATCAACTTGACATGTCCGCACTAAATCATCTTTAACTTTTGATTTAGAGAACAAAGTGACAGGAATCCAACTCCCACGTTCAACTAGCTCAATTTTCCATATTATGAAAGCATTTGAGATTGAAAAATCTAGACAGAGCCTCAAAGTAATCCAATCTATCCTAAACTGCGTGATGTCATGCATTATGTCTCATTTATAAGCCTATCCTGAAGGAGCACCAATGATCAGTTTAGAATGATTATTTTAAGTGGTCGATCAACTTGATATGACCGCACTAAATCGTCCATAACTTTCTATTTAGAGTGTAGAATGAGACGAATCCAACACCCACGTTAATCTAGCTCAATTTTCTATATTGTGAAGAAATTTAAAGCTAAAATAACTACAACAAAGCCTCTAGGTAATCCAAACTATCCAAAATTGCGTTATGCCATGCATTATGCTTCACTTGTAAACTTTTGCTCAATGAGCACCAATGATAAGTTTAGGATGATCCTTTTAACTAGTTGATGAAATTGACATGTCTGCACTAAATTTGTCTTTAACTACTCATTTAGAGCTCAAATTGACATGAATTTAACACCCACGGTAAGCTAGCTGAATTTTCCATATTGTGACAACATTTGAGACTGAAAGAGCTAGACATAGCCTCGAAGTAATCCAATCAATCCTAAATGGCGTTATGCCATGTGTTATGCTTCATTTATAAGCATTTAACCAAGGAAAACCAATGATCACTTCAGAATGATCATTTTAACTGGCCAATCATTTTGACATGTCTGCACTAAATCGTCTATAATTTTTCATTTAGCGTTCAAAATGTCACGAATACAACACCCACGTTAAGCTAGCTCAAGTTTCTATATTGTGACACAATTTAAGACCAAAATAGCTATGACAAAGCCTCCAAGTAGTCCAATCTATCCAAAAATACGTGATGCCATGCATTATGCTTCATTTGTAAACCTTTGCTCAATGAGCAACAATGATCAGTTTAGAGTGATTATTTAACAGGCCGATCGGTGTGACATGTCCACACTAAATTGGCTTTACCTTTTGATTCAGAGTTTAAAATGAAATGAATCCAATGCCCACGTTAAGCTGGCTCAATTTTCCATATTGTGATAACATTTGAGACTTAAAGAGCTTGACAAAGCCTCAAAGCAAACCAATCTATCCTAAACTGCGTGATGCCATGCATTATGCTTCATCTATAAACCTTTACTCAAGGAGCACCAGTGATCAGTTTAGAATGGTCAATTTAAGTGGCTGATCAACTTGACATGTCTGCTCTAAATCGTCTTTACCTTTTGATTCAGAGTTCAGAATGACTCGAATCCAACGCCCATGTTATGCTAGCTCAATTTTCCATATTGTGAAAGCATTTGAGACTAAAAGAGCTACACAAAGCCTCTAAGCAGTCCAATCTATTCTAAACTGCATGAGGCCATGCATGTTGCTTCATTACTCATGGAGCACCAATGATCTGTTTAGAATGATATTTTTAACTGGCCGATCAACTTGACATGTCCGCACTAAATCGTCCGTAACTTTTGATTTATAGTGCAGAAAGAGACAAATCCAATGCCCACGTTAAGCTACCTCAATTTTCTATATTGTGACAAAATTTAATATTTAAATAGCTATGAAAAAGCCTCCAAGTAATCTAATCTTTCCCAAACTGTGAGATGCCATGCATTTTGATTCATTTGTAAACCTTTACTCAATGACCACCAACGATCAGCTTAGAACAATAAATTTAACTGGCTGATCAACTTGACATTTCCGCACTAAATCGTTTTTACCTTTTGATTCAGAGTTCAGAATGACACAAATCCAGCGTCTATGTTAAGCTAGCTCAATTTTTATATTGTGACAATGTTTTAGACCAAAATAGCAACGAGAAAGCCTCCAAGTAATCCAATCTATCCCATGCTGCGTGATACCATACTTATGGGTTCATTTGTAAAACTTTGCTCAATCACCACCAATGGTGAGTTTAGAAGTATAAATTTAAGTGGCTGATCAACTTGACATGTCCGCACTAAATCGTCTTTACCTTTTGATTCAAAGTTAGAATAGCATGAATCCAACGCCCATGTTAAGATAGCTCAATGTTCTATATTGTGAAAAAGTTAAAGACCGAAATAGCTACAAAAAATCCTCCAAGCAATCCAATCTATCCCAAACTGTGTGAGGTCATGCATATTGCTTCATTTGTAAACCTTTACTAAATGGGCACCAATGATCAGTTTAAAATGATCATTTTAACTAGCTGATAACCTTGACATGTCTGCACTAAATCGTCCGTAACTTTTGATTTAGAGTTCAGAATTACGAATCCAATGCCCACATTAAGCTAGCTCAATTTTCTATATTGTGAAAAAATTTAAAACTGAAATAGTTACGAAAAAGCTTCTAAGTAGTCCAATCTATCCCAAACTAAGTGATGTCATGCATGATGCTTCATTTCTATAACTTTGCTCAATGAGCACCAGAGATCAGTTTAGAATGATCATTATAACTAGCTAATCAACATGTCATGTCTGCACTAAATCGTCTTTAACTATTGACTTAGAACAAAAATTGACAAGAATCCAACGCCCACGTTAAGCTGGCTCAATTTTCCATATTGTGATAGCATTTTAGATTGAAAGAGCTTGACAAAGCCTCAAAGTAATCCAATCTATCCTAAGCTACGTGATGCCATGCTTTATGTTTCATTTAGAAGCCTTAACTCAATGAGCACCAATCATCTGCTTAGAATGCTTATTTTAGCTTATTTTAACTAAATCATACGTAACTTTTGATTTAGAGTTCAGAATGACACGAATCCAACACCAACATTAAGCTAGCTCAATTTTATATATTGTGACAAAATTTAAGGGCGAAATAGCTATGACCAAGCCTCCAAGTAATCCTATATATCCCAAACTGCGTGATCCCATGCAATATGTTTCATTTGTAAACCATTTCTCAATGAGCACCACTGATAAGTTTAGAATGATCATTGTAACTAGCTGATCACTTTGACATGCCGCACTAAATCATATTTAACATTTGATTTAGAGCACAAAATGACATGAATCCAATGCTCACGTTAAACTGGAAAATTTTCCATATTGTGATAACATTTGAGACTGAAAGAGCTTGACAAAGCCTCAAAGTAATCCAATCTATCCTAAGTTGTGTGATGCCATGCATTATGTTTCATTTAGAAGCCTTTACTCAAAGAGCACCAATCATATGTTTAGAATTCTTATTTTAGCTTATTTTAACTAAATCTTTCATAACATTTGAGTTAGAGTTTAGAACGAAACGAATCCAACGCCCACGTTAAGCTAGCTCAATTTTATATATTGTGACAAAATTTAAGAGTGAAATAGCTACGACAAAGCAACCAAGTAATCCAATATATCCCAAACTACGTGATCCCATGCAATATGCTTCATTTGTAAACCATTTCTCAATGAGCACCAATGATCAGTTTAGAATGATCATTGTAACTAGCTGATCAACTTGACATGTCCGCACTAAATCGTGTTTACCTTTTTATTTAGAGCACAAAATGACATGAATCCAACATCCACGATAACCTGGCTCAATTTTCCATATTGTGATAACATTTGAGACTAAAAGAGCTTGACAAAGCCTCAAAGTAAACCAATCTATCCTAAACTGCATGATGCCATGCATTATGCTTCATTTATAAGCCTTTACTCATGGATCAGCAATGATCTGTTCAGAATGATCATTTTAACTAGTCGAGCAACTTGGAATGTCCGCACTAAATCATCCGTAAGTTTTGATTTAGAGTTTATAATGACACGAATCCGATGCCCACCTTAAACTAGCCCAATTTTCCAGATTGTGATAACATTTGAGACTAAAACAGCTTGACAAAGCCACAAAGTAATACAGTCTGTCCTAAACTGTGAGATTCCATGCATTATGCTTCATTTCTAATCCTTTACTAAAGGAGCACCAATGATCTGATTAGAATGATCATTTTAACTGACCGATCAACTTGACATGTCCGTACTAAATCATTTGTAATTTTTGATTTAGAGTTCAGAATGACACTAATCCAATGCCCACATTAAGCTACCTCAATTTCCTATATTGGGACAAAATTTAAGATCAAAATAGCTATGACAAAGCTTCTAAGTCGAATCTACCCCAAACTGCATGATGCCATGCATTAGCTTCATTTGTAAACCTTTGCCCAGTGAGCACCAATGATCAGTTTAGAATGATCATTGTAACTAGCTGATCATCTTGACATTTTCGCACTAAATTGTCTTTAGTTATTGATTTAGAGCAAAAATTGACATGAATCCAACGCCCACGTTAAGCTGGCTCAATTTTACACATTGTGACAACATTTGAGATTGAAGGATCTACAAAAAAGCTTCCAAGTAATTCAATGTATCCCAAGCTGCGTGATGATATGCATTATGCTTCATTTACAAGCCTTTACTCAAATAACACCAATGATCTGTTTATAATGATCATTTTAACTGGCCAATCAAATTGACATGTCCGCACTAAATCATATGTAACTTTTGATTTAGAGTTGATAATGACACGAATCCAACGCCCACATTAAGCTAGCTCAATTTTCGATATTGTGACAAAATTTAAGACCGACAAAGCTTCTAAGTAATCCAATCTATCCCAAGCTTCCTGATGACATGCCTTATGCTTCATTTCTAAACCTTTGCTCAATGACCACCAATGATCAGTTTAGAATGATCATTGTAACTAGCTGATCAACTTTACATGTCCGCACTAAATCGCCTTCAACTATTGATTTAGCGCAGAAATTGACATGAATCCAACACCCACTTTCGATTTTCCATATTGTGATAACATTTGAGACTAAAAGAGCTTGGAAAAGCCTCAAAGTAATCCAATTTATTCTAACTAACGTGATGACATGCATTATGTTTCATTTACAAGCCTTTACTTAATGACGACCAATCATCTGTTTAGAATGTTTATTTTAACTGGCTGATCAACTTGACATGTCCACACTAAATCATCATAAATTTTGATTTAGAGTTCGGAATGACAGGAATCCAACGCTCACATTAGGCTAGCTCAATTTCATATATTGTGATAAAATTTAAGACCGAAATAGATACGACAAAGCCTCCAAGTAATCCACTCTATCCAAAACTGCGTGATGCCACACATTATGCTTCATTTGTAAACCATTTTTTAATGAGAACCAATGATCGGTTAGATGGATCATTGTAACTAGCTGATCAACTTCACATGTCCGCACTAAATTGTCTTTAAATTCTGATTTAGAACAGAAAATGACATGAATCCAACGCCCATGTTAATCTGCCCCAATTTTCTATATTGTGATAACATTTGACACTGAAAGAGCTTGACAAAGCCTCAAAGTAAACCAATCTATCCTAAATTTTGTGATGCCATGCGTTACGCTTCGTTTATAAGCCATTACTCAAAGAGCACCAATGATCTATTTAGAATGATCATTTTAACTGGTCGATCAAATTGACATGTCTGATCTAAATCATGTTTAACTTTTGATTAAGAGTTCGGAATGACACGAATCCAACGCTTACGTAAAGCTAGCTCAATTTTCTATATTGTAAAAAAATTTACGACCGAAATAGCTACGAAAAAGACTCCAAGTAATCCAATATATCCCAAACTATGTGATGTCATGCATTATGCTTCATTTGTAAAACGTTGCTTAATGAGCACTAGTGCTCAGTTTAGAATGATCAATTTAACTGGCCAATCAACTTGATATGTCTGCACTAAATTGCCTTTAACTTTTTTTCTTAGAATAAGGAAAACTTTTTTTATCCACCCATTTTTATTTATTCATTCGACCCAATTTTGAATTCCTTTTTTGTCGAGACCAAAAACAAAGTTGTACCGATCATACAAGCAAAAAAGTGTTATTTGAATTCATTCGGAGTTCAGAATGACGCGAATCCAATGCCCCAGTAAAGGTAGCTCAATTTTCTATAATATTATAAAATTTAATACCAAAATAGCTACGAAAAAGCCTCCAAGTAATCCAATCTATCCAAAATTGTGTGATGTTATGCATTATGCTTGATTTATACTCTTTTAGTCAAGGAGGACCACTAATCAGTTTAGAACTATCAATTTAACTGCCCGATCAAATTGACATGTCCTCACTAAATCATGTTTAACTTTTGATTTAGAGTTCAGAATAACACGAATCTAACGCCCACATAAAACTAGCTTAATTTTCTATATTGTGACGACATTTGAGACTCAAAGAGCTATACAAAGCCTCAAATAACCCAATCTATCCTAATGCGTTATGCCATGCATTATGCTTCATTTATAAGCCTTCACTCAAGGAGCACCAATGATCACTTTACAATGATCATTTTAACTAATCAATCAACTTTACATGTCCACACTAAATTGTCTTCAACTTTTGATGCAGAATTCAGAATTACTCGAATCCAACACCCACGTTAATCTCACTAAATTTGCTATATAGTGACAAAATTTAAGATGGAAATAGCTATGAAAAAATCTCCAAGTAATCCAATCTATCCCAAACTACGTGATGCTATGCATTATGCTTCATTTGTAAACCATTGCTCAATGAGAACCAATGATGAGTTTAGAATGATCATTTAAATTGGCCGATCAACTTGACATATCCGTACTAAATCGTCTTTAACTTTTGATTTAGAGTTCAGAATGACACGAATCCAACGCCCATGTTAAGCTAGCTCAATTTACTATGTTGTGACAAAATTTAATACCAAAATAGCTACGACAAAACCTCCAACTATTCCAATCTATCCCAAACTACGTGATTCCATACATTATGCTCCATTTATAAGCCTTTACTGTGTGAGCACCAGTGATCAGTTTAGAATGATTAGTTTAACTGGGAGATCAACTTGACATGTCTGCACTAAATCATCCGTAACTTTTGATTGAGAGTTCAGAAAAACAAGAATCCAATGCTCACGTTAAGCTGGCTAAATTTTGTATGGGGTGAAAAAACATAACACCGAAATAGCTAAGAAAAAGCGTCCAAGTAATCTAATTTATCCTAAACTACGTGATGCCATGCATTATGTTTCATTCGTAAAGCTTTCCTTAATGAGCACCAATGATCAGTTTAAAGTGATCAATTTAACGAGCCGATCAACTTGACATATCCGCATTAAATCATCTTTAACTTTTGATTCAGAGTTCAGAATGACACGAATCCAACGCCCACCTTAAGGTAGCTCAAGTTTCTATTTTGTGACCAAATTTAAGACCGAAATACCTACGACAAAGCCTCCAAGTAATCCAGTCTATCCCAAACTGCGTGATGCCATGCATTATGCTTCATTTGTAAACCTTTGCACAATGAGCACCAGTGATCAGCTTGGAATGATCAATTTAACTGGCCGAGCAGTTTGACATGTCCGCACTAAATTGTTTTTAAGTTTTGATTCAAAGTTCAGAATGTCACGATTCCAACGCCCGTGTTAAACTAGCTCAATTTGCTATATTGCAACAAAATTTAAGACCAAAATAGCTACTATAATGCCTCTAACTAATCCAAAATATCCCAAACTATAAGATGCCTGGCATTATGTTTCATTTGTAAACTTTTTGATACAAGCCTTGATTCAAGGATGTATGCGCGTGGGCTGTTTGTAGAAGATTAGGTGAGAAACTCAACCTTAGGCTTCTGGATAGGGGTTTTCTGGTTGGTAAACGATGGAAGGGTGAAGTGAACCACACGAGGGGTGATGAACCTCGTGATAAATCACAAACTTAGAGCTAGGAGGGCTGGTCTCAACTAGGTTCTAAGCGCACAAGTCTCTTTTGAGAGAAAGCTTGTAGGAAAAAGTTCTACTTTATTAATAATCAAAAAGGTTATCGAACTACAATGCTGGAAGGAGCCTTATTAATATGCTCGACAGCTTGACCTTCTAGGGTCGACACAAATAAAGAAAAAGGAAAGTTTACAAAAGTGCACAAAAGGAAAAATACAAAAGTGTATAACCGAAAAAGGACCTATTCCTAAAATGTTCTTGACTCAAAAATGTAAAGCAACTAGATCCTACCCTGCAAAACAGAAAGAGGCATATATTCGAATGTAAACTTACCTTAACTCACCTCACGGCCAAGAAATGGAAGGTGGCCGTCCTTGTGGCATGCACACGCCTTGCTCCTAGTCTTTGACTTGGAGTAAGGTTAAATATCTTTGGGCCCTGACCTCTCTTGCCACTAAAGCCCAAGTCTCTGATGTTCCTTGTGTTGTTGAGAAGCCTTTGGACTATAATTTGCTCTTCTGGCCCATTGTCCTTAGCTGCTCTTCCTCTAGAAGCTTGTCGACCCATAAGCTGAATTTGTGGAAGAGTGCTCTTGATCTGCTTCTTGTCATTGCTCCTGGAGGTACCACTGGTGTAGATACTTCCTCTAAGTGCATGTCCTGGAGCTGGTAGCTCATTTGGTCCGAGTCCTCTTGTGTAGAAGTGGAAGTGTGCGTGTACTCGGCTGGATGGCCTGTACCGGCTGGATTGTGCGTGGTACTGGCCGGAATGACTTCAGGACCGGCCAAGTTGATCCCGGAGTCGGCGGTGTCATCAGGGGGACCGGCGGTGTCATTCACGTCCCCACCAAGTGTGCCGGAAGCTTGGGCCTCTCCGCCGGCGATGTTGACCGGTCTGGTCCTATAGGTCGAAGGTCCGGTGGTACTGTCTGGTCCGGCAGGCGCGCCAGATGGTCCTGCTGTCTCGGGCAAGCTTCCTGGTCGGCCAGTCTGGTCACCTGGCTGGATGTACGACCTGATGTCCTCATCACTTTTGCTCAATGAGCACCAAAGATTAGTGTAGAATGATCAATTTAACTGCCCGATAGACTTGACTTGTTCGCACTAAACCTCTTTAACTTTTTATTTAGTGTTCAGAATGACACAAATCCAACTCCCACGTTAAGCTAGCTAATATTTCTATACTGTGACAAAATTTAAAACCGAAATAGCTACGACGAAGCCTTCAAGTAATCCAATCTCTCCGAAACTGCGTGATGCCATGCATTATGCTTCATTTGTAAACCTTTGCTCAATGAGCACCAGTGATCAGTTTAGAATGATTTATTTAACAGGCCAAACAGTTTGACAGATTCGCACTATGCTTCATTTATAAACCTTTTCTCAATGTGCAACAGGGATCAGTTTAGAATGATCAATTAAACTAGTCGATAAACTTGACATATCTGCTCTAAATTGTCATTAAGTTTTAATTCAGAGTTCAGAATGACACAAATCGAACGCCCATGTAAAGCTAGCCCAATTTTCTTTATTGTGACAAAATTTAAGACTGAAATAGCTACGACAAAGCCTCCAAGTAATCCAATTTATCCCAAACTGGGTGATGCCATGCATTGTGCTTCATTTGTAAACCTGTCCTCAATGAGCACCAGCGATTAGTTTGGAATTATCAATTTAGCTGGCCGAGAAGTTTGACATGTCCGCACTAAATCGTCTTTAACTTTTGATTCAGAGTTTAGAATGACAGGAATTCCACGGCCACGTTAAGCTAGCACAATTTTCTATATCGGGGAAAAATTTGAGACCGAAATAACTATGACAAAATCTTCATGTAATCCAATCTATCTCAAACTGCGTGATACCATGCATTATGCTTCATTTGTAAAACTTTGCTCAATGAGCACCAGTGATCAGTTTAGAATGATCAATTTAACTTGCCGATCAACTTGACTTATCTGCAGTAAATTGTATTTAACTTTTGATTCACAGTTCAGAATGTCACGAATCCAATGCCTACGTTAAGGTAGCTCAATTTTGTATATGGTTTAAAAATTTAAGACCTAAATAGCTACGACAAAGCCTCCAAGTAAGCCAGTCTCTCCCAAAATCAGTGATGCCATGCATTATGCTTCATTTGTGTATACCTTTGCTCAATGAACACAATGATCAGTTCGGAATGACCAATTTCACTGGTCGAGCAGTTTGACATGTCCGCACTATATTGTTTTTAACTTTTGATACAAAGTTCATAATGATACGAATCCAAGGCCCACGTTAAGCTAGCTCAATTTTTTACATTGTGACAAAATTTAAGACCAATATAGCTACGACAAAGCCTCCAAATAATCCAATCTATCCCAAATTACGTGATATCATACATTATGCTTCATTTGTAGACCTTGCTTAATTACCAACAGTGATCAGTTTAGAAAGATATATTTAACTGGTCGATCAACTTGACATGTTCGCACTAAATCGTATTTAACTTTTGATTAAGTGTTCAGAATGACCGGAATCCAACGCCCACGTTAAGCTAACTCAATTTTCTATATTGGGATAAAATTTAAGACCGAAATATCTTCGACAAAGCCTCCAAGTAATCCAATCTATCCCACACTGTGTGATGCCTTGCATTATGCTTCATTTGTAAACCTTTGATCAATGTGCAACAGTGATCAGCTTAGAGTGATCTATTTAACAAGCTGATCAGTTTGAAATATCCGCACTAAATCTTCTTTAACTCTTGATTCAAAGTTCAGAATGACACGAATCCGACGCCCACATTAAGCTAGCATCTTTTCTATATTGTGACAAAATTTAACCCCGAAATAGCTACGACAATCCCTCCACGTAATCCAATCTACCCCAATCTGCGTGGTGTGATGCATTATGCTTCATTTGTAAACCTTTGCCCAATGAGCACCAGTGATCAATTTGACTGGCCGAGAAGTTTGACATGTCCACACTAAATCGTCTTTAACTTTTGATTTAGAGTATAGAATGACACGAATTAAACACTCATTTTAAGCTAGCTCAATTTTCAATATTGCGAGAAAATTTAAGACCAAAATAGATACGAAAAAGCTACAAAGTAATCCAATCAATCCCAAACTACATGATGCCACACATTATGTTTCATTTGTAAACTTTTCTTAATGAACACCAATTCTTAGTGTAGATCATCAATTTAACTGGCCGATAGACTTGACATGTTCGCAAGAAATCGTCCATAATTTATTGTTCCGAATGACACGACTCCAATGCCCACGCTAAATTAGCTCAATTTTATATATTGTGACAAAATTTAAGATCAAAATAGCTTCGACAAAGCCTCCAATTAATCCAATCTATCCCAAACTGCGAGATGCCATGAATTATGCTTCATTTGTAAACCTTTGCTCCATGAGCACAAGTGATCAATTTGGAGTGATCAATTTAACTGGCTGAGCATTTTGACATGTACACACTAAATTGCTTTTAACTTTTGACTCAAAATTCATAATGACACGAATCTAGCTCCCACGTTAAACTAGTTCAATTTTCTATATTGCAACAAAATTTGAGACCGAAATAGCTAAGAGAAAGCCTCTAAGTAATCCAATCTATACCAAACTACGTCATGCCATGAATTATGTTTCATTTGTAAACTTTTGATCAATGAGCACCAATGATCTGTGTAAAATGATCAATTTAACTGGCCGATATACTTGACATGTTCGCACTAGATCATCTTTGACTTTTGATTTAGAGTTCAGAATGACACGAATCCAACGCCCACGTTAAACTAACTCAATGTTCTATACTGTGACAAAATTTAAGACCAAAATAGCTACGACAAAGCCTCCAAGTAATCCAATCTATCCCAGCAGCCTGATGCATGCATTATGCTTCATTTATAAACCTTTGCTTAATTAGCAATAGTGATCGGTTTAGCATGATATATTTAACAGGAAGATCAGTTTGACATGCCCGTACTAAATCGTCTTTATCTTTTGATTTAGAGTTCTGAATGACACGAATCGAACGCCAATGTTAATTTAGCTAAATTTTTTATATCATGACAAAATTTAAGACCAAAATAGCTACGACAAAGCCTATAAGTAATCCAATCTATCCCAAACTAAGTGATGCCATGCATTATGTTTGATTTTTTCACCTTTGCTCAATGAGCACCAATGATCAGTCAAGAATGATTAATTTCATAGGCCGATCAACATGACATGTTCGCAATAAATCATCTTTAACTTTTTATTTAATGTTCAGAATGACACATTCCAACAGCCACGTTAAGCTATATAAATTTTTATATTGTGACAAAATTTAAGACTGAAATATCTACTACAAAGCCTCCAATAATCCAATCTATCCCAAACTGAATGATGCCATGCATCATGCTTCATTTGTAAACCTTTGCTCAATGAGCAACAGTGATAAGTTTGGAATGATCTATTTAACTAGCTGATCAGTTTGTCATATCCGCACTAAATCCTCTTTAACTTTTGATTCAAAGTCGAGAATGACACGAATCCAACGCCCATGTTAAGCTAGCTCCATTTTCTATATTGTGACAAACTTTAACACTGAAATAGCTACGGCAAACCCTCCAAGTAATCCAATCTATCCCAACCTGCGTGGTTTCATGCATTATGCTTCATTTGTAAACCTTTGCTCAATCAGCACTAGTGATCAGTTTGGAATGATCAATTTAACTGGCCGAGGAGTTTTACATGTCCGCACTAAATTGTCTTTAACGTTTGATTCAGAGTTTAGAATGACACGAATTCAACCTCCACATTAACTAGCATAATTGTCTATGTTGTGACAGAATTTAGGACCAAAATAGCTATGGCAAAGCCTCCAATTAATCCTATCTATCCCTAACTGTGGGATGCCATGCATTTTGCTTCATATGTAAACCTTTGCTCAATGAGCACCAATGATCAGTTTAGAATGATCAATTAAAATGGCCGATAAACTTGACATATTTGCACTGAATCTTTTTTAACTTTTGATTCAGAGTTTAGAATGACACGAATTCAACGCCCACATTAAGCTAGCTCAATTTTTTATATTATGACAAATTCAGATCGAAACAGGTACGACAAAGCCTCCAAGTAATCCAATCTATCCCAAACGGCGTGATTCCATGCATTATGCTTCATTTCTAAACCTTTGCTCAATGAGCACCAATGAAAAGTTTTGAATGATCAATTTAACTAGCCGGACAGTTTGACATGTCTGCACTAAATCCTCTTTTACTTTTGATTTAGAGTTTACAATGACATGAATTAAACACCCACGTTAAGCTAGTACAAATTTCTATATTGTCACAAATTTTAAGACCAAAATGGCTATGACAAAGCCTCCAAGAAATCCAATATATCTCAAACTGCGTCATGCCATGCATCATGCTTCATTTGTAAACCTTTGCTCAATGAGCAACAGTGATAAGTTTAGAATGATCTATTTAACTAGCCGATCAGTTTGACATATCCGCACAAAATCTTCTTTAACTTTCTATTCAAAGTTGAGGATGACAGGAATCCTCCTTTGCTCAATCAGCACCAGTGATCAGTTTGGAATGATCAATTTAACTGTCCGAGCAGTTTCAGATGTCCGCACTAAATCTTCTTTAACTTTTGATTCAGAGTTTAAAAAGACACTAATTCAACGCCCACGTTAACTAGCATAATTTTCTATATGGTTACAACAAAGCCTCCAATTAATCCTATCTATCCCTAACTGCGTGATGCCACGCATTATGCTTCATTTGAAAACCTTTGCTCAATGAGCACCAACAATCAGTTTAGAATGATCAATTTAACTGGCCAAGCAGTTTGACATGTCCGCACTAAATTGCTCTTAACTTTTGATTCAAAGCTCAGAATAACACGAATTCAATGCCCACGTTGATCTAGTTCAATTTTCTATATTGCGACAAACTTTATTACTAAAATAGTTACGACAAAGCCTCTAAGTAATCCAATCTATCCCAAACTACGTGATGCCATGCATTATGTTTCATTTTTAAACTTTTTCTCAATGAGCACGAATGATCAGTGTAGAATGATCAATTTAACTGGCCGATAGATTTCACATGCTCGCACTAAATCATCTTTAACTTTTGATTTAGTGTTCAGAATGTCACGAATCCACTGCCCACATTAAGCTAGCTCAATGTTCTATATTGTGAAAAAATTTATCTACAACAAAGCTTCCAAAGTAATCCAATCTATCCCAAAATGCGTGATGCCATGCATTATGCTTCATTTATAAGCCTTTACTCAAGGAGCACCAATGATCAGTTTAGAATAATCATTCTAACTAGCTGATCAACTTGACATGTCTGCACTAAATTATCTTTAACTATTGATTTATTGTTCAGAATGACAAGAATCTAACGCCAACGTTAAGCTAGCTCAATTTTCTATGTTGTGACAAAATATAATATCAAAATAGCTACGACAAAGGCTCCAATTAATCCAATATATCCCAAACTGTGCGATGCCGTGCATTATGGTTCATTTGTAGACCTTTGCTCAATGAGCACCAGTGATGAGTTTGGAATGATCAATTTAACTGGCCGAGCAGTTTGACATTTCCGCACTAAATTCTGTCTAACTTTTGATTCAAAGTTCAGAATGATATTAATCCAACGCCCACGTTAATCTAGCTCAGTTTTCTATATTGCGACAAAATTTAAGATCGAAATAGCTTTGACAAAGCCTTTAAGTAATCCAATGTATCCCAAACTACGTGATGCCAATCATTATGTTTCATATGTAAGCTTTTGCTCAATGAGTCCCAATGATCAGTGTAAATGATCAATTTAACTGGCCGACAAACTTGACATGTTCACACTAAATCGTCTTTAACTTTTAATTTAATGTTCAGAACGTCACGAATCCAATGCCCACATTAAACTAGCTCTAGTTTTTATATTATGACAAAATTTAAGACCAAAATATCTACGACAAAGCTTCCAAGTAATCCAATCGATCCCAAAATGTGTGATGCCATGCATTATGCTTCATTTATAAGCCCTTACTCAAGGAGCACCAATGATGAATTTAGAATACTCATTTTAACTAGCTGATCAACTTGATATGTCTGCACTAAATCGTTTTTAACTTTTGATTTATTATTCAGAATGACACGAATCCAATGCCCACGTTAAGCTAGGTCAATTTTCTATATTGTTACAAAATTTTAAATCAAAAATAGCCACGACAAAGTCTCCAATTAATCCAATCTATCCCAAACAGTGCGATGCCATGCAATATTCTTCATTTGTAAACCTTTGCTCTAAGAGCTCCAGTGATCAATTTGCAATGATCAATTTAACTGGCCAAGCAGTTTGAAATGTTTGCACTAAATTGTTTTTAAGATTTGATTCAAAGTTCAGAATGACACGAATCCAACACCCACGTTAAGGTAGCTCAATTTTCTATATGGCGACAAACATTATTACTGAAATCGTTACGACAAACCCTCTAAGTAATCCAATATATCCCAAACTACGTGATGACATGCATTATGTTTCATTTGTAAACATTTGCTCAATGAGCACCAGCGATCAGTTTCGATGATCAATTTAACAGGCCGAGCTGTTTGACATGTCCACACTAAATTGTTTTTAACTTTTGATTCAGAGTTCAGTATGACACGACTCCAACACCCACGTTAAACTTGCTCAATTTTATATATTGTGACAAAATTGAAGACCAAAATAGTTACGAAAAAGCCTCTAAGTAATACAATCTATCTCAAACGGCGTGATGTCATGCATTATGCTTCATTTGTAAACCTTTGCTCAATGAGCACCAGTGATCAGTTTACAATGAGCACCAGTGATCAGTTTAGAATGATCAATTAAACTGGCTGGTCAACTAGACATATCCGCACTAAATTGTCTTTAACTCTTGATTTAGAATTCAGAATGACACGAATACAATGCCTACGTTAAGCTAGCTCAATTTTTATATTGTGAAAAAAATTGAAGGCCAAAATTGCTACGACAAAGCCTCCGAGTAATCCAATCTATCCCAAACTGCGTGATGCCATGCATTATGCATCATTTGTAAACCTATGCTCCATGAGCTCCAGTGATCAATTTGGAATGATCAATTTAACTTGCCAAACAGTTTGACATGTCTGCACTAAATTGTTTTTAACTTTTGATTCAAAGTTCATAATGAAACGAATCCAACACCCACGTTAAGCTAGCTCAATTTTCTATATTGCGACAAAATTTAAGGCCTAAATAGCTAAACCAAAGCCTCTAAGAGTAATCCAATCTATCCCTAACTATGTGATGACATGCATTATGTTTGCATTGTAAGCTTTTGCCCAATGAGCACCAATGATTAGTGTAAAATGATCAATTTACCTGGCCGATAAACTGGACATGTTCGCACTAAATCATCTTTAACGCTTGATTTAGTATTCAGAATGACACCAATCTAACGCCCACCTTACACTAGATCAATTTTCTATATTGTTACAAAATTTAAAACCAAAATAGCTACAACAAAGCCTCCAAGTATTCCAATCTATCCCAAACTGCGTGATGCCACGCATTATGCTTCATTTGTTAACCTTTGCTTAATTAGCAACAGTGATCAGTTTAGAATGATCTATTTAACTGGCCGATCAATTTGACATCTCCGCACTAAATCAACTTTATCTCTGATTTTGGGTTCAGAATGATACGAATCCAATGCAGACGTTATGCTAGCTCAATTTTTTATATTGTGACAAAATTTAAAACCAAAATAGCTACGACAAAGCCTCCAAGTATTCCAATCTATCCCAAACTACATGATGCCATGCATTGTGCTTCATTTGTAAACCTTTGCTTAATGAGCACTAGTGATCAGTTTGAAATGATCAATTTAACTGGCCGAGCAGTTTGATATGTCCGCACTAAATTGTTTTAACTTTTGATTCAAAGTTCAGAATGACACAAATCCAACGGCCACGTAAAGCTAGCTCAATTTTCTATATTGCGACAAAATTTAAAACCGAAATTGCTATCAAAAGGCCTCTAAGTAATCCAATTTATCCCGAACTACATGATGCCATGCATTATGTTTCATTTGTAAACTTTTGCTCAATGAGAACCAATGATTAGTCTAGAATAATCAATTTAACTGGCCAATAAACTTGACATGTTCGCACTAAATCGCATTTAACTTTTGATTTAGTGTTCAGAATGACACGAATCCAACGCTCACATTAAGCTAGCTCAATTTTCTATACTGTGACTAAATTTTACACCGAAATAGATACGACAAGCCTCCAAGTAATTCAATTTATCCTAACTGCGTGATACCATACATTATTTTTCATTTGTAAACCTTTGTTCAATGAGCACCAGTGATCAGTTTGGATGATCAATTTAACTGCCCGAGCAGTTTGACATGTCTGCACTAAATTGTTTTTAACTTTTGATTCAAAGTTTAGAATGACATGAATCCAACACCCACGTTAAGCTAGCTCAAGTTTCTATATTGCGACAAAATTTAAGGCCTAAATAGCTAAGACAAAGCCTCTAAGTAATCTAATCTATCCCAAACTAGCTGATGCCATGCAGTATGTCTGATTTGTAAGCTTTTGCTAAATGAGCACCAATGATCAGTGTAGAATGATCAATTTAATCGGCTGATAGACTTGACATGTTCGCACCAAATCGTCTTAAACCTTTGGTTTAGTGTTCAGAATGGCACGAATCCAACGCCCACGTTAAGCTAGCTCAATTTTATGTATTGTGACAAAATTTAAGACCAAAATATCTACGACAAAGCATACAAGTAATCCAATCTATCCCAAACTATGTGATTCCATGCATTATGCTTCATTTGTTAACCTTTGCTCAATGAGCACTAGTGATCAGTTTGGATGATCAAATTAACTGGCCGAGTTGTTGGACATGTCCGCACTAAATTGTTTTTAACTTTTGATTCAAAGTTCAGAATGACACGAATCCAATGCCCACGTTAAACTAGCTCAACTTTCTATATTGCTACAAAATTTTAGACCAAAATAGCTACGATAAAACCTCTAAGTAATTGAATCTATCACTAACTACGTGATGTTGTGCATTATGTTTCATTTGTAAGCTTTTGCTCAATGAGCACCAATGATAAGTGTAGAATGATCAATTTAACTGATCAATAGACTTGTCATGTTCGCACTAAATCATCTTTAACTTTTGATTTAGTGTTCAGAATGACACCAATTCAACGCCCACATTAAGCTAGCTCTCAATTTTCTATATTGTGACAAAATCTAAGACCAAAATAGCTACGACAAAGCCTCAAACTAATCCAATCTATCCCGAGCTGCTTGATGTCATGCATTATGCATCATTTGTTAACCTTTGCTTAATTAGCAACAGTGATCAGTTTAGAATGATCTATTTAGCTGGCCGATCAGTTTGACATCTCCGCACTAAATCGTCTTTATCTCTGATTTAGGGTTCAGAATGACACGAATCCAATGCAGACGTTAAGGTAGCTCAATTTTTTATATTGTGACAAAATTTAAGGCCAAAATAGCTACGACAAAGCCTCCAAGTAATCCAATCTATCCCAAACTGCGTGATGCCATGCATTGTGCTTCATTTGTAAACCTTTGCTTAATGAGCACTAGTGATCAGTTTGAAATGATCAATTTATCTGGCCGAGCAGTTTGATATGTCCGCACTAAATTGTTTTTAACTTTTGATTCAAAGTTTAGAATGACACAAATCCAATGGCCACGTAAAGCTAGCTCAATTTTTATATTGCGACAAAATTTAAAACCAAAATTGCTATCAAAAGCCTCTAAGTAATCCAATCTATCCCGAACTACATTATGCCATGCATTATGTTTCATTTGTAAACTTTTGCTCAATGAGAACCAATGATCAGTCTAGAACAATCAATTTAACTGGCCGATAAACTTGACATGTTCGCACTAAATCACATTTAACTTTTGATTTAGTGTTCAGAATGACACGAATCCAACGCTCACATTAGGCTAGCTCAATTTTCTATACTGTGACTAAATTTTACACCGAAATAGATACGGCAAGCCTCCAAGTAATTCAATTTATCCCAACTGCGTGATGCCATGCATTATTCTTCATTTGTAAACCTTTGCTCAATGAGCACCAGTGATCAGTTTGGATGATCAATTTAACTGGCCAAGCAGTTTGACATGTCTGCACTAAATTGTTTTTAACTTTTGATTCAAAGTTTAGAATGACATGAATCCAACACCTTCGTTAAGCTAGCTCAAGTTTCTATATTGCGACATAATTTAAGGCCTAAATAGCTAAGACAAAGCCTCTATGTAATCCAATCTATCCCAAACTACCTGATGCCATGCAATATGTCTGATTTGTAAGCTTTTGCTCAATGAGCACCAATGCTCAGTGTAGAATGATCAATTTAATTGTCCGATAGACTTGACATGTTCGCACCAAATCGTCTTAAACTTTTGGTTTAGTGTTCAGAATGGCACGAATCCAACGCCCACGTTAAGCTAGCTCAATTTTCCATATTGTGACAAAATTTAAGAGCAAAATATCAACGACAAAGCCTCCAAGTAATTTAATCTATCCGAAACTGTGTGATTCCATGCATTATGCTTCATTTGTTAACCTTTGCTCAATGAGCACTAGTGATCAGTTTGGATGATCAATTTAACTGGCCGAGTAGTTGGACATGTCCGCACTAAATTGATTTAACTATTGATTCAAAGTTCAGAATGACACGAATCCAATGATCATGTTAAACTAGCTCAACTTTCTATATTGCTACAAAATTTAAGACCAAAATAGCTACGACAAAGCCTCTAAGTAATTGAATCTATCACTAACTACGTGAGGCCGTGCATTATGTTTCATTTGTAAACTTTTGCTCAATGAGCACAAATGATCAGTGTAGAATGATCAATTTAACTGATCAATAGACTTGTCATGTTCGTACTAAATAATCTTTAACTTTTGATTTAGTGTTCAGAGTGACACCAATTCAACGCCCACATTAAGCTAGCTAAATTTTCTATATTGTGACAAAATCTAAGACCAAAATAGCTACGACAAAGCCTCAAAGTAATCCAATCTATCCCAAGCTGCTTGATGCCATGCATTATGCTTCATTTGTTAACCTTTTCTTAAATAGCAAAAGTGATCAGTTTAAAATGATGTATTTAACTAGCCGATCAGTTTGACATGTCCGCACTAAATCATATTTAATTTTTGATTCAGAGTTCAGAATGACACGAATCCAACGCCCACATTAAACTAGCTCAATTTTCTATATTGTTACAAAATTTTAGACCAAAATAGCTAGGACAAAACCTCTAAGTAAACCAATCTATCCCAAATTAAGTGATGCAATGCATTACGTTTCATTTTTGAACATTTGCTCAATGCGCACCAATGATCAGTTTAGAATGATTAATTTCACTGGCCGATCAAAATGACATGTTCACACTAAATCAGCTTTAACGTTTAATTCAATGTTCAGAATGACACACTCCAATGCCCATGTTAAGCTAGCTAAAATTTCTATATTGTGATAAAATTTAAGACCAAAATGGCCATGAAAAAGCCTCCAAGTAATGCAAACTATCCCAATCTACGTCATGCCATGCATTACGCTTCATCTATAAACCTTTGCTGAATTAGCGACAGTGATCAGTTTGGATGATCAATTTAACTGGCCGAGAAGTTTGACATGTCCGCACAAAATTGTTTTTAACTTTTGATTCAAAGTTTACAATGACATGAATCCAACAACCACCTTAACCTAGCTCAATTTTCTATATTGCGATAAAATCTAAGACCAAAATAGCTACGACAAAGTCTCTAAGTAATCCAATCTATCCCAAACTACCTGATGCCAGGTGCTATGTTTGATTTGTAAGCTTTTGCTCATTGAGCACCAATAATCAGTGTAGAATGATCAATTTAATTGGCTGATAGACTTGACATCTTCGCACCAAATTGTATTAAACTTTTGATTTAGTGTTCAGATTGACACGCATCCAACGCCCACGTTAAGCTAGCTCAATTTTCTATATTGTGAAAAATTTTAAGACCAAAATAGCTACGACAAAGCCTCCAAGTAATCCAATCTATCTCAAACTGCGTGATTCCATGCATTATGCTTCATTTGTTAATCTTTGCTTAATTACCAACAGTGATCAGTTTAGAATGATCTATTTAACTGGCCGATCAATTTGATATCTCTGCACTAGATCGTCTTTAACTTTCGATTCGGAGTCGAGATTGACATGAATCCAATGCCCATGTTAACCTAACTCAATTTTCTATATTGGACAAATTTTAAGAGCAAAATAGCTACGACAAAGCCTCCAAGTAATCAAATCTATCCCAAACTACGTGATGCCATGCATTATGAGTCATTTGTAAACCTTGGCTCAATGAGCACCAGTGATTAGTTTAGATGATCAATTTAACTAGTCGAACAGATTGAGTTGTCCGCCCTAAATTGTGTTTAACTTTCTATTCAAAGTTCAGAATGACACGAATCCAATGCCCACGTTAAACTAGCTCAATTTTCTATATTGCGACAAAATTTAAGACCAAAATAGCTACGAAAAAGCCTCTAAGTAATCGAATCTATCACTAACTACGTGATGTCATGCATTATGTTTCATTTTGTAAGCTCTTGCTTAATAAGCAATAATGATCAGTGTAGAATGATCAATTTAGATTTGACATGTTCGCACCAAAACAGTTACGACAAAGCCTCCAAGTAATCCAATCTATCCCAAACCGCGTGATGCCATACATTATGCTTCATTTGTAAACCTTTGCTCAACGAGCACTAGTGACCAGTTTGGAATGATCAATTTAACTGGCCGAGCAGTTTGACATGTCCGCACTAAATCGTCATTAACTTTTGATACGAATTCAACACCCACGTTAAGCTAGTAGAAATATCTATATTTTGACAAAATTTAGGAGCGAAATAGCTATGACAATGCCAACAAGTAATCCAATCTATCTCAAACTGTGTGATGCCATGCATTATTCCTCATTTGTAAATCTTTGATCAATGAACACTAGTGGTCAGTTTAGAATAATCAATTAAACTGGCCGATCAAGTTGACATATCGGCACTAAATTGTCTTTAACATTTGATTCAGTGTTCAAAATGACACGAATCAAACCCCCACCTTAAGCTTGTCCGATTTTCTATGTTGTGACAAAATTTAAGAGCGAAATAGCTACGACAAAGTCTCAAAGTTAGCCAATCTATCCAAAGCTGCATGATGGCATGCGTTATGCTTCATTTGTAAACAATTTCTCAGTGAGCACCAGTGATCAGTTTGGAATGATCAATTTAACTGGCCAAGAAGTTTGAGATGTCCGCACTAAATTGTTTTAACATTTGATTTTCAGAATGACACGAATAGCTACGAAAAAGCCTCTAAATTTAGGACCGAAATAGCTACGAAAATGCCTCTAAGTAATCCAATCTATTCCAATCTGCGTGATTCCATGTATTATGCTTTATTTGTAAACCTTTGCTCAATGAGAACAATAATCAGTTTAAAATGATGAATTTAACTGGTCGATCAACTTGACATGTCTGCACTAAATAGTATTTAATTTTTGATTTGGTGTTCAAAATGACACAAATCCAAAGTTCACATTAAGCTAGCTAAATTTTCTATGTTGTGATAAAATTTAAGACAGAAATAGATATGACAAAGCTTCCAAGTAATCCAATCTATCCAAAACTGCGTGACGCCATGCATTTTTCTTCACTTGTAAACCTTTGCTTAATTAGCAACAGTGATCAGTTTAGAATGATCTATTGAACTGGCCTATCAGCTAGACATGTCCGCACTAAAACATTTTTAACTTTTGATTCAAAGTTTCGAATGATACGAATCCAAAGTCCACATTAAACTAGCTCAATTTTCTATATTGTTACAAAATTTAAGACCGAAATAGCTACGACAAAGCCTCTAATTAATCCAATCTATCCCAACCTAAGTGATGCAATGCATTATGTTTCATTTTTAAACATTTGCTCAATAAGATCCAATGATTAGTTCAGAATGATTAATTTCAATGGCCTTTCAACATGACATGTTCGCACTAAATCCTGTTTAACTTTTTATTTAATGTTCAGGATTACACGAATCAAATGCCCACGTCAAGCTAGAACAATTTTCTATGTTGTGACAAAATTTAAGACCGAAATAGCTACGACAAAGCCTCCAAGTAATCCAATATATCCCAAACTGGGTCATGCCATGCATTATGCTTCATTTGTAAGCCTTTGCTCAATGAGCACCAGTGATCAGTTTTGATGATCAATTTAACTGGTCAAGCAGTTTGACATGTACGCACTATATTGTTTTTAACTTTTGATTCAAAGTTCCGAATGACACGAATCCAACATACACGTTAAGCTAGCGCAAGTTTCTATATTGCGACAAAAATTAAGACCAAAATAGGTACGAAAAAGCCTCTCAGTAATCCAATATGTCCTAAACTACGTGATGCCATGCATTATGTTTCATTTGTAAGCTTTTGCTCAATGAGCACCAATGATCAGTACATAATGATCAATTTAATGGCCAATAGACTTGCATATTCGCAATAAATCATCTTTAACTTTTGATTTAGTGTTCAAAATGATACGAATCCAATGCCCACGTTAATGTAGCTCAATTTTCTATATTGTGACAAAATTTAAGGCCAAAATAGCTACGACAAATCCTCCAAGTAATCAAATCTATCCCAAACTGCGTCATGCCATGCATTATACTTCATTTGTAAACCTTTGGTCAATTAGCAATATTGATCAGTTTAGAATGATCTATTTAACTGGCCGATCAGTTTAAAATGATCTATGTAACTAGCCGATCAGTTTGACATGTCCGCACTAAATTGTCTTTAACTTTTGATTCAGAGTTAAGAATGACATTAATCCAACACCCATGTTAAGCTAGCTCAATTTTCTATATTGTGACAAAATTTAAGAGCATGTGACAAAATTTAAGAGCATATACCTACGACAAAGCCTCTAAGTAATCCAATCTATCCCAAACTACGTGATGTGATGCATTGTGTTTCATCTGTATACTTTTTCTCAATGAGCACCAATGATCAGTGTAGAATGATCAATTTAAAATGCCGATAGACTTGACATGTTCACACTAAATCGTCTTTAACTTTTGACTTTATACTGTGACAAAATTTACGACCAAAATAGCAACGAGAAAGCCTCACAATAATCCAATCTATCCCAAACTCGGTGATGTCATGCATTATGATTCATTTGTAAACTTTTGCTTAATTAGCAAGAGTGATCAGTTCAGAATGATCTATTTAACTAGCCGATCCGTTTGACATGTACGCACTAAATCGTCTTTAACCTTTTATTTAGAGTTCATAATGACACAAATCCAACGCCCATGTTAAGCAAACTGAATTTTCTATATTATGACAAAATTTAAGACCGAAAATACCTACGACAAAGCCTCTACGTAATCCAATCTATCCGAAACTAAGTGATACCATGCATTATGTTTCATCTCTAAACCTTTTCTCAATGAGCACCAATGATCAATTCAGAATGAATAATTTCCCTGGCCGATGAACATTACATGTTCGCACTAAATTGTCCATAACTTTTTATTTAATGCTCAGAATGACATGAATTCAACGCCCATGTTAAGCTTGCTAAATTTTCTATATTGTACCAAAATTTAAGACCAAAATAGCTACGACGAAGCCACCAATTAATCCAATCTATCCCAAACTGCGTCATTCCATGCATTATTCTTCATTTGTAAACCTATGCTCAATGAGCAACAGTGATCAGTTTAGAATGATCTATTTAACTAGCCGATCAGTTTGACATATCCGCACTAAATCCTCTTTCACTTTTGATTCAGAGTTCAGAATGACCTGAATACAACGCCCACATTAAGTTAGCTTCATTTTCTCTGTTGTGACCAAATTTAATACCGATATAGCTACGACGAACCCTCCAAGTAATCCAATATATCCCAACCTGCGTGGTGTAATGCATTATTCTTCATTTGTAAATGTTTGCTTAATGAGCACCAGCGATCAGTTTGGAATGATCAATTTAACTGGTCGAGCAGTTTGACATGTCCGCACTAAATCGTCGTAAACTTTTGATTCAGAGTTTAGAATGACACAAATTCAACGTCCACGTTAAGCTAGCTCAATTTTCTATATTGTGACATAATTTAAGATCAAAATAGCTACGACAAAGCCTCCAAGTAATCCAATCTATCCCAAATTGTGGGATGCCATGCATTATGCTTCATTTGTTAACCTTTGCTTAATTACCAACAATGATCAGTTTAAAATGTTGTCTATTTAACTGGCCGATCATTTTTACATGTCTACACTAAACCGTATTTAACTTTTGATTCAGAGTTCAAAATGACACGAATCCAACATGTCCACATAAAGCTACCTAAATTCTCTATATTGTGATAACATTTATGACCGAAATAACTACGACAAAACCTCTAAGTAATCCAATCTAACCAAAACTGCGTCATGCCATGCATTATGCTTCATTTGTAAACCTTTGCCCAATGAGCACCAGTGATCAGTTTTGATAATCAATTTAACTGGCCGAGCAGTTTGACATGTCCACACTAAATTGTTTTTAACATTTCATTCAAAGTTCAGAATGACACGAATCCAACTCCCATGTTAAGGTAGCTCAATTTTCTATATTACGATAAAATTTAAAACCGAAATAGCTACGACAAAGCCTCTAAGTAATCAAATATATCCCCAACTACCTGATTCCATGCATAATGTTTCATTCGTAAGCTTTTGCTCAATGAGCACCAATGATAAGTGTAGAATGATCAATTTTACAGGCCGATAGACTTGACATGTTCGCACTAAATTGTCTTTAACTTTTGATTTAGTGTTCCGAATGCACGAATCCAATGCGCACATTAAGCTAGCTAAATTTTCAATATTGTAACAAAATTTAAGACCAAAATAGCTATGACAAAGCCTCCAAGTAATCCAATCTATCCTAAACTACGTGATGCCATGCATTATGCTTCATTTGTAAACCTTTGTTCAATGAGCACCAATGATCAGTTTGGAATGATCAATTCAACACCCATGTTAAGCAAGCTCAATTTTCCATATTGTGACAACATTTGAGATTGAAAGATCTATACAATGCCTCAAAGTAATCCAATCCATCATAAACTCTGTGAGGCCATGCATTTTGCTTCATTTATAAGCCTTTACTTAACGAGCACCAATGATCACTTTGGAATGATCAATTTAACTGGCCGATCAACTTGACATGTCCGCACTCAATCGTTCTTAACTTTTGATTTAGTGTTCAGAATGACACGAATCAAACACCCACATTAAGGAAGCACAATTTTCTATGTTGTGACAAAATTTCAGACCGAAAGAGCTAGGACAAAGCCTCCAAAAAATGCAATATATCCCAAACTGCGTGATGTCATGCATTATGCTCCATTTGTAAACATTTGCTTAATGAGCAATACTGATCAGTTTAAAATGATCAATTTAGCTGACCGATTATTTTGACATGTCCACACTAAATCCTCTTTAACTTTTGATTCTGAGTTTAGAATGACACGAATTCAACGCCCACGTTAACCTAACACAATTTTCTATATTTTGACAAAATTTAAGACCGAAATAGCTACGAAAATGCCTCCAAATAATCCAATCTATCCCAAACTGCATAATGTCATGCATTATGCTTCATTTGTAAACCTTTGCTCAATGAGTACCAATCACTAGTTTAGAATGATCATTTTTACTAGCCAATCAACTTGACATAGTCGCACTAAATCGTCTTTAACTTTTGATTTACTGTTAAGAATGACATGAATCCAACGCCCTGCTTAAGCTAGCTCAATTTTCTATATTTTGATAAATTTTAAGACCCAAATAGCTAAAACAAATTCTCCAAGTAATCCAGTCTATCCCAGATTGCGTGATGCCATGCATTATGCTTCATTTGTAAACATTTTGGTCAATGCAAAACAGTGATCAGTTTCAGTTAAGAACGATCTATTTAATTCGCCGATCAGTTTGACATGTCCGCATTAAATCTTCTTTAACTTTTGATTCAGAATTCAAAATGACATGAATCCAATGCCCATGTTAAGCTAGCTCAATTTTCTATATTGTGACAAAATTTAAGATAGAAAAATACCTACGACAAAGCCACCAAGTAATCCAATCTATCCCAAACTGCGTGATGGCATCAATTATGCTTCATTTGTAAACCTTTGCCTAATGAGCACCAATGATAAGTTTAGAATGATCAATTTAACTGGTCTATCAACTTGACATATCCGCACTAAATCGTTTTCAACTTTTGATTCAAAATTCAGAATGACACGAAACCAATGCCCACGTTAAGGTAGCTAGTTCAATTTTCTATGTTGCGACAAAATTTGAGACCGAAATAGCTACGACAAAGCCTCTAAGTATTCAAATCTATCCCCAACTACCTTATGCCATGCATAATTTTAAGTTTTTGCTCAATGAGCACCAATGATTAGTGTAGAATGATCAATTTTACAGGCCAATAGACTTGACATGTTCGCACTAAATCATCTTTTACTTTTGATATAGTGTTCAGAATGGCACGAATCCAATGCCCACATTAAGCTAGCTCAATTTTCAATATTGTGACAAAATTTAAGACGAAAGTAGCTACAAAAAAGCCTCCAAGTAATCCAATCTATCATAAACTACGTTATGCCATGCATTATGTTTCATTTGTTAACCTTTGGTCAATTAGCAACAGCGATCAGTTTAGAATGATCTATTTAACTGGCCGATCAGTTTGACATGTCCGTACTAAATCCTGTTTAACTTTTTATTCAGAGTTCATAATGACACAAATCCAACGCCCACGTTAAGCTAGCTCAATTTTATATATTGTGACAAAATTTAAGACCGAATTAGTAACGAAAAAGCTTTTAAGTAATCCAATCTATCCAAAACTATGGATGCCATACATTATGCTTCATTTGTAAACCTTTGCTCAATGAGCACCAATGATTAGTTTGGAATGATCAATTCAACACCCAGGTTAAGCTAGCTCAATTTTACATATTGTGACAACATTTGAGATTGAAAGAGATATACAAAGCCTCAAAGTAATCCAATCTATCATAAACTGTGTGAGGCCATGCATTATGCTTCATTTATAAGCCTTTACTCAACGAGCACCAATGATCACTTTAGAATTATCAATTTAACTGGCCGATCAACTTGACATGTACGCACTAAATCGTCCTTAACTTTCGATTCAGTGTTCCGAATCACACGAATCAAACGCCCACCTTAAGGAAGCCCAATTTTCTATGTTGTGACAAAATTTCAGACAGAAAGAGCTAGGACAAATACTCCAAGTAATACAATCTATGCCAAACTGAGTGATGTCATGCATTATGCTCCATTTGTAAACATTTGCTTAATGGGCACCAGTGATCAGTTTAGAATGATCAATTTAACTTACCGATCAGTTTGACATGTCCACACTAAATCCTATTTAAGTTTTGATCAGTTTAGAATGATCATTTTAACTAGCTGTTCAATTTGACATGTCCACACTAATCATCTTTAACTTTTGTAATTGAGCACAAAGTGACATTAATCCAACGCCCACCTTAAGTTAGCTCAATTTTATGTATTGTGACAAAATTTAAGACCGAAATAGCTACAAAAAAGCCTCCAAATAATCCAATCTATTCCAAACTGCATGATGCCATGATCAGTTTAGAAAGATCATTTTTACTAGCTGATCAACTGTACATGTCCCCACTAAATTGTCTTTAAAGTTTGAGTAAGAATTCAGAATGACACGAATCCAACGTCCATGTAAACCGAGCTCAATTTTTTATATTATGACAAAATTTAATACCGAAATAGCTACAACAAAGTCTCCAAGTAATCCAATCTATTCAAAACTACGTGATGCCATGCATTATGCGTCATTTGTAAACCTTTGCTCAATGAGCACCAATGATCAGTTTAGAATGATGAATTTAACTGGCCGATCAACTTGATATGTTCACACTAAATTGTCTTTAACTTTTGATTTAGTGTATAGAAAGACACTAATCTAATGCCCTTGTTAAGGTAGCTGAATTTTCTATATTGTGACAAAATTTAAAACTGAAATAGGTACGACCAAGTCTCCAAGTAATCCAATCTATTCCAAACTGTGCGATGACATGCATTATTTTTCATTTGTAAGCCTTTGGTCAATGAGCACCAATCATCAGTTTAGAATGATCATTTTAACTAGCTGATCAATTTGACATGTCTACACTAATCATCTTTAACTTTTGTAATTGAGCGCAAAGTGACATTAATCCAACGCCCTTGTTAAGTTAGCTCAATTTTATATATTGTGACAAAATTTAAGACTGAAATAGCTACAACAAAGCCTCCAAGTAATCCAATCTATTCCAAACTTCATCATGCTATGCATTATGCTTCATTTGTAAACCTTTGCCCAATGAGCAACCATGATCAGTTTAGAATGATCATTTGTACTAGCTAATCAACTGTACATGTCCTCGCTAAATTGTCTTTAACTTTTGGGTAAGAATTCAGAATGACACGAATCCAACCCCCATGTAAACCTAGCTCAATTTTCTATATTATGACAAAATGTAATACCGAAATAGCTACAAAAAGCCTCAAAGTAATCCAATCTATTCCAAACTACGTGATGCCATGCATTATGCTTCATTTGTAAACCTTTGCTCAATGAGCACCAATGATCAGTTTAGAATAATCAATTTAACTGGCCGATCAACTTGATATGTCCGCACTAAATTGTCTTTAACTTTTGATTCAGAGTTAAGAATGACAAGAATCCAACGCCTAAGTTAAGCTAACTCATTTTTCTATATAGTAACAAAATTTAAGACCGAAATTGCTACAACAAAGCCTCCAAGTAATCCAATCTATCCCAAACTACGTGATACCATGCATTATGCTTCATGTGTAAGCCTTTGGTCAATGAGCACCAATGATCAGTTTAAAATGATAATTTTAACTAACTGATAAACCTGACCTGTCCACACTAAATCGTCTTTAATTTTTGATTTTGAGCGCAAAATGACATGGATCCAATGCCTACATTAAGCTAGCTCAATTTTCAACTTTGTGAAAAATTTAAGACCGAAATAGCTATGACAAAGCTTCCAAGTAATCCAATCTATCCCAAAGTGCGTGATGCCATGCATTATGCTTGATTTGTAAACCTTTGCAAAATGAGCACCCATGATCAGTTTAGAATTGTCATTTTTACTAGCTGATGAACTTGTCATGTCCGCACTAGATTATCTTGAACTTTTGAGTCAGCATTCATAATGACATGAATCCAACGCTCACGTAAAGCTAGCTCAATTTTCTATTGTGACAATTTTTAAGACCGAAATAGCTATAAGAATGCCTCCAAGAAATCCAATCTAACCCAAACTGCGTCATGCCATGCATTATGCTTCATTGGTAAACCTTTTCACAATGAGCACTAGTGATTAGTTTAGAATGATCAATTTAACTGGCCTATCAATTTGACCTGTCCGTACGAAGTCGTCTTTAATTTTTGATTCAGAGTTCAGAATGACACGTATCCAATGCCCATGTTAAGCTAGGTCGATTTTCTATATTGTGAAAAAATTTTATATCGAAATAGCTACTACAAAGCCTCCAAGTAATCTAGTCTATCCCAAAAGGCGTAATGCCATGCATTATGCTTAATTTGTAAACCTTTGCTCAATGAGCACCATTGATCTGCATAGAACGATCAATTTAACTGGCCGATCAACTTGAAATGTATGTATTAAGTCGCCTTTAACTTTTGATTTAGTGTTCGGAATGACACGAATCCAAGACCTACGTTAAGGTAGCTCATTGTTAAATACTGGGACAAAATTTAATGCCAAAATAGCTATGACGAAGCCATCAAGAAATACAATCTATCCCAAACTATGGATGAAATGCATTATGTTTCATTTGTAAACCTTTGCTCAATGAGCACCAATGATCAGTATAGTATGATCAATTTAACTAGCCGATCAACTTGAGATGTCGGCACTAAATCGCCTTCAACTTTTGATTTAGTGTTCAGAATGAGAGGAATTCAGCGCCCACGTTAAGCGAGCTAAATTTTCTATATTGTGAAAAAATTTAAGCCTAAAATAGCTATGAAAAAGCCTCCAAGTAATCCTATCTATCCCAAACTACGTGATGCCATGCATTATGCTTCATTTGTAAGCCCTAGGTCAATGAGCACCAATGATCAGTTTAGAATGATCATTTTAACAAGCTGATCAACTTGACATGTCCACACTAAATCGTCTTTAACTTTGATTTTGAGCGCAAAATGACATAAATCCAATGCCGCCGTTAAGCTAGCTCAATTTTCTATATGGTGACAAAATTTAAGACCGAAATACCTACGACAAAGCATCCAAGTAATCCAATCTATCCCAAACTGCGTGATGCCATGCATTATGCTTCATTTGTAAACCTTTGCTCAATGAGCACCCATTATGAGTTTAGAATGATCATTTTTACTAGCTGATCAACTTGAAATGTTGCACTAAATTGTCTTTAACTTTTGCGACAGAATTTAGAATGACACGAATCATACGCCCATGTAAAGCTAGCTCAATTTTCTATATTGTGACAAAAATTAGGACCGAATTAGCTACGAAAAAGCCATGTAATTGTAATCCAATCTATCCCAAACTGCGTAATGCCATGCATTATGTTTTATTTGTAAACCTTTGATAAATCAGCACCACTGATCAGTTTAGAATGATTAATTGAACTGGCCGATAAAGTTGAGATGTCCGCACTAAATCATCCTTCACTTTTGATTTAGTGTTCAGAATGACACGAATCCAATGCCCACGTTAATCTAACTCAATATTCTATATTGTAACAAAATTTTACGACCAAAATCGCTATGATAAGGCGTCCATGTAATCCAATCTATCCCAAAAAGTGTGATGCCATGCATTATGCTTCATTTGTAAACCTTTGCACAATGAGCAGCAGTGATGAGTTTAGAATGATCAATTTAACTCGCCGATCAACTTGAGATGTCCCCACTATATCGTCTTTCAATTCGGATTTAGTGTTCATAATTACACGAATCCAACGTCCACGCTAAATTAACTCAAGTTTCTATATTGTGACAAAATTTATGACCAAAATAACTATGAGTAATCCTTCAAGTAATCCAATCTATCCCAAACTGCATGATTCCATGCATTATGCTTCATTTGTAAATCTTTGCTCAATAAGCACCCATTATCATTTTTATATATTGTGACAAAATTTAAGACCGAAATAGCTACGACAAACCCTCCAAGTAATCCAATCTATCTCAAATTGTGTGATGGCATGCATTATGCTTCATTTGCAAACCTTTGCTCAATGAGCACCTATGATAAGTTTAGAATGATCATTTTCTAGCTGATCAACTTGACATGTTTGTACTAAATCGTCTTTAACTTTTGATTTAGTATTTAGAATGACACGAATCCAGAGCCACGTTAATCTATCTCAATTTTCTATATCGTGACAAAATTTAAAACCGAAATAGCTACGACAAAGCCTCCAAGTAATCCAATATATCCTAAACTGCATGATGCCATGCATTATGCTTCATTTGTAAACCTTTGTTAAATGAGAAATAGTTATCAGTTTAGAATGATCAATTTAACAGGCTGATCAAGTTGAGATGTCCGCATTAAATCGTCTTTCACTTTTGATTTAGTGTTCATAATGACACGAAATCCAACGCTCGCGTTAAGCTAATTCAGTTTTCTATATTGTGATAAAATCTAAGACTGAAATAGCTATGAGAAAGCCTTCAAGTAATCCAATCTATCTCGAACTGCGTGATGTCATGCATTATGCTTCATTTGTAAACCTTTGCACAATGAGCACCATTGATCTGTTTTGAGTGATCAATTTAACTGGCCGATCAATTTAACTGGCCGATCAATTTGACATGTTCACATCAGATCGTCTTTAACTTTTGATTCAGAGTTCATAATGACATGAACACAACGCCCACGTTAAGCTAGCTCAATATTCTATATTGTGACAAAATTTAAGATCGAAATAGGTACGAGAAAAGCACCTAGTAATCCAATCTACCTTAAACTATGTGATAAAAGCATTATGTTTCATTTGAAAACCTTTGCTCAATGAGCACCATTGATCAGTATCGAATGATCATTTTAACTAGCCGATCAACTTGAAATGTCGGCACTAAATGGTCTTTAACTTTTTTATTTAGTATTTAGAATGACACGAATCCAGTGACCGAAATAGCTTTGACAAAGCCTCCAAGCACTCCGATCTACACCAAACTGCCTGATGCCATGCATTATGCTTCATCCGTAAACATTTGCTTTATGAGCACCAATGATCAGCTTAGAATGATCAATTTAACTGGCCGATCAACTTGACATGTCCGCAGAAAATCGTCTTGAACTTTGGATTCACAGTTCATAATGACACCAATCCAACGCCCACTTTAAGCTAGCTCAATTTTCTATATTGTGACAAAATTGAAGACTAATTAGAAACGAAAAAGCCTCCAAGTAATCCAATATACCCCCAAACTGCGTGATGCCATGTATTATGCTTCGTTTGTAAACCTTTGCTCAATGAGCTCCAATGATCAGTTTAGAATAATCAACTTAACCGGCCGATCAACTTGACATGTCTGTACTAAATCTTCTTTATCTTTTGATTCGGAGTTAATAATGACACAAATCCAATACCCACATTAAGATAGCTTATTTTCTATATTTGGACAAAATTTAAGACTGAAATAGCAACGACAAAGCCTCCAAATAATCCAATCTGTCCCAAACTACGTGATGCCATGCATTTTCTTCATTTGTAAACATTTGCTCAATGAACACCAGTCCTCAGTTTAGTGATCAATTTAACTGGTTGATCAACTTGAGATGTCTGCACTAAATTGTCTTTCACTTTTGAATTAGTGTTCAGAATGACAGGAATCCAACAGCCACGTTAAGCTAACTCAATTTTCAATATTGTGAAAAAATTTAAGACCGAAATAGCTATGGGAAATCTTCCAAGTAATTCAATCTATCCCAAATTGCGTGATCCCATGCATTATGCTTCGTTTCTAAACCTTTGCACAGTGAGCACCAATGATCAGTTTAGAATGATCAATTTAATTGGCCCATCAATTTGACATGTCCACAATAAATCCTCTTTAACTTTTTATTCATAGTTCAGAATGACACGAATCCAACAGCCACGTTAAGCTAGCTCCATTTTATATATTATGACAAAATTTAATATCAAAATAGGTATGACAAATCCACCAAGTAATCTAATCTATCCCAAACTGCGTGATGCCAGACATTATGTTTCATTTGTAAACCTTTGCTCAATGAGCACCAAAGATTAGTTTACAAGATTCAATTTAATTGGCCGATCAATTCGAGATCACTACAAGACAACATCTAATTCTGGATGACGATATTTGTCAGCAATCCATATGGAAATGCTTTTCCCGACGGATTTCCAACAAAATATATCCGTCGAGACTATTTTGTTGGAAACCATATTCTTTCGGGAAATAATCGAGAAGTCCCGACGTGTTTGCGATGAAGACTACCCATTGGCAATAACGGACGGATATTCGATGGGTTGTACCCGTCGGACATTACCTACGTATTTGCGATGGAAGTCGTCTGTCGGTTCACCACCGATGACTTCCGATGAAATGTGCCGTCGGGAATGACATACCTAATATCAATGATACATGGCGTCGGAAACAACCAATGCATAGCCGTTGGTGTATAGCTGTCGGTATTTACCTATGGTTTTTAGCCGTGAGGAACTTTCCGACACCATCGTGATGAATACAATTCCTGACGGAACTCCGTCCGTCGGTAACTCCTAACGGATTAGCGATAACGGCATCCGTGGGAATTAACCAAACATTTGAAAAAAAATTTAATTGTTTTTTAAAATTTTAAATAAATATTTTTAAATAAATTTTTAAATAATTAAATTTTATAAATATTTAATAAAAAATTAAAAAAATTTAAAAATAATATTTCTAATTAAAAATATGATAATATTTAAATTTTAATTGTTTTAAAATCTAAAATCTACAAATTACATTAGAGGAGGAGCAGAAGGAAGAAAAAATTCATAGTGATAATCCAAATTTGGATTTCATAAAATCTACAAAATATTTTAGCCTGGTCATCGCTATCTCCATAGCCGCCATTTTTCTTTAAGTTGAGTGCTCTCCTCATTTCCAGCCGCAGATGTTGCACCACTGATATCTGCAACTCTATCGAGTCCTGGATGACCAATCTTCAAAAATTGTACTTGCTGTAAAAAAACTTAAAAAAAACCAGATGGTTAAGAAAAATCCAAAGCACACATTAAGCTAGATCAATTTTCTATATTGTGACAAAATTTAAGATCGAAATAGCTACGAAAAAGCTTCCAAGTAATCCAATCTATCTCAAACTACGTGATGCCATGCATTATGTTTCATTTGTAAACCTTTTCTCAATGACCATCAGTGATTAGTTTAGTGATCAATTTAACTGGCCGATCAACTTGAGATGCCCACGCTAAATCATCTTTCAATTTTGATTCAGTGTTCAGAATGTCACGAATCACACTCACACGTTAAACTAACCCAATTTTCTATATTATGACAAAATATAAGGACGAAATTGTTATCAGAAAGCCTCCAAGTAATCCAATCGATCCCAAACTAAGTGATGCCATGCATAATGCTTCATTTGTAACCTTTGCACATTGAGCACCAATGATCAGTTTAGAATGATCAATTTAACTGACCGATCAATTTGACATGTCCGCACTAAATCATGCTTAACTTTTGATTAAGCGTTCAGAATGACACGAATCCAATGGCCGCGTTAGGCTACCTCAATTTTCTATATTGTGACAAAATTTAGGATCGAAATAGGTAACAAAGCCTCCAAGTAATCCAATCTATCCCAAACTCCATGATTCTTCATTTGTAAACCTTAGCTCAATGAACACCAAAGATAAGTTTAAAATGATTAATTTCTCGCCAATCAACTTGACATGTCTATACTCAATCTTTTTTTTAATTTTTGATTCAAAGTTCAAAATGAAACAAATCCAAAGCCCATGATAAGGTAGCTCAATTTTCTATATTGTCACAAAATTTAAGACCGAAATAGCTAGGAAAACGCCACCAAATCCAATCTATCCCAAACTTTGTGATGAAAAGCATTATGTTTCATTTGTAAACCTTTGCTCAATGAGCACCAATAATTAGTTTATAACGATCAATTTAACTTGCCGATCAACTTGAGATGTCTGCACTAAATCGCCTTTAACTTTTAGTGTTCAGAATGACACGAATCCAAGACCCACGTTAAGGTAGCTCAATTTTATATATTGGTACAAACTCTAAGACATAAATAGCTATGCCAAAGCCTCCAAGTAATATATACCCCAAACTGCGTGATGCCATGCATTATGCTTCATTTTTAAACATTTGCTCAATGAGCACCAATGATCAGTTTAGAATGATCAATTTAACTAGCCGATCACCTTGACATATTCGCACTAAATCGTTTTTAACTTTTGATTCACAGTTCAGAATGACACAAATCTAATGTCCAAATTAAGCTAGCTCAATTTTCTATATTGTGACAAAATTTAAGACCAAAATAGCTACTACAAAGCCTCCAAGTAATCCAATCTATCCGAAACTGATAATGCCATTCATTATGCTTCATTTGTAAACCTTTGCTCAATGATCACAAATGATCAGTTTGAATGATTAATTTAAATGGCCGATCATCTTGAGATGTCTGCACGAAATCGTTTTTAACTTTTGATTTAGAGTTCAGAATCACACGAATCCAACACCCACGTTAATTTTATTTATTGTGACAAAATTTAAGACTCAAATAGCTAAGACAAATCCTTCAAGTAATCCAATATATCCCAAGCTGTGTCATGCCATGCCTTATGCTTCATTTGAAAACCATTGCTCAATGAGCACCAGTTATCAGTTGAGAATAATCAATTTAACTGGCTGATCAACACTACATGTTCACACTAAATCATCTTTAACTTTTGATTTAGAGTTCAGAATGACACTAATCTGATGCCCACATTTAGCTAACTCAATTTTCTATATTGTGGCAAAAGTTAAGACCAAAATGGCTATGAAAAAGCCTTTTACTAGTCTAATATATCCCGAACTGTGTGATGCCATGCATTATTCTTATTTTGTAAACAATGGCTCAATGAGCACCAATGATCAGTTTATAAAGATCAATTTAACTTGCAGATCAACTTGAGATGTCTACACTGAATCATCTAACTTTTGATTCAGAGTTCTGAATAACACGAAACAAATGCCCACGTTAACCTAGCTCAATTTTCCACATTATGACAAAATTTAAGACCGAAATTGCTATGAATACGCCAACAAATCTATCCCAAGCTATGCGATGAAATGCATTATGTTTCGTTTGTAAACATTTGCTCAATTGGCACCAATGATCAGTTTATAATGATCAATTTAACTGAGCGATCAACTTGAGATGTCTGCCCTAATTCGCCTTTAATTTTTGATTTACTGTTCAGAATGACACAAATCCAGTGCCCACGTTAAACTAGCTCAATTTTATATATTTTGAGAAAATTAAAGACTGAAATAGCTACGACAAATCCTCCAAGTAATCCAATCTTTCCCAAACTGCGTGATACGATGTATTACACTTCATTTGTAAACCTTTTCTCAATGAGCATCAATGATCAGTTTAGAATGATCAATTTAATTGGCCGATCAACACTACATGTTGAAACTAAATCGTTGTTAACTTTTGATTCAGAGTTCAAAGCGACACGAATAAGATGCCCTTGTTAAGCTAGCTCAATTTTATATATTGTGACAAAAGTTAAGACCGAAATAGCTATGAAAAAGCCTTTAACTAATCCAATCCATCCCAAGCTGTGTGATGCCCTACATTATGCTTATTTTGTAAACCATTGCTCAATAAGCACCAATGATCAGTTTAGAGAGATCAATTTAACTGACCAGTCAACTTGAGATGTATGCACTAAATCATCTTTAAGTTTTATTTCAGAGATAAGAATGACTGGAATCCAACACCCAAGTTCAGCAAGCTCAATTTTCTATATTATGACATTAGACCAAAATAGCTTTGACAACGCCACCAAGTAATCCAATCTATACCAAATTATGTGATGAAATGCATTATATTTCATTTGTAAACCTTTGCTCAATGAGCACCAATGATCCATTTAGAATGATCAATTTAATTGGTTGATCAACTTGAGATGTCCGCACTAAATCGTCTTTAACTTTTGATTTAGTGTTCAGAATGGCACAACTCCAGTGCCCACGTTAAGCTAGCTCAATTTTATTTATTGTGATAAAATTTAAGACTGGACTAGCTAAGACAAAGCCTTCAACTAATCCAATCTACCCCAAATTGCGTGATGCAATGTATTATACTCCATTTTCTATATTATGACAAAATTTAAGATTAACATAGCTACAACAAAGCCTCCAAGTAATCCAATAAATCCCAAACTATGTGATGACATGCACTGTTTCATTTGCAAACCTTCGCTTTATGAGCACCAATGATCATTTTAGAATTATTAATTTAACTGGATTATCACCTTGAGAGGTCCGCATTAAATTTTCCTTAACATTTAATTTAATGTTCAAAGTGACACGAATCAAACGCCCACGTTAAACTAGCTAAATTTTCCATATTGTAACAAAATTTAAGACCGAAATAGCTACAACATAGTCTCCAAGAAATCCCATCTATCCCCAACAGCGTGATTCCATGCATTATGCTTCATTTGTAAACCGTTGCTCAATGAGCAAAAATGATCAATTTAGAATGATCATTTTAACTGGCCAATAAACTTGACATGTACATACTAAATCGGAATGTACATGCGGTAGAAAATTTACGCCAATCATCGTTCGTAACTTTTGATTAAGAGTTCAGAATGACACGAATTCCATGCCCACATTAATTTAGCTCAATTTTCTGCATTGTGACAAAATTTAAGACCGAAATAGCTTTGACAAAGCCTCCAAGTAATCTAATCTATCCCAAACTGCTTGATGCCATGCTTTATGCTTCATTTATAAGCCTTTACTCAAGTAGCACAAATGATTAGTTTAGAATAATCTTTTTAACTGGCCGATCAAATTGACATGTCTACACTAAATCATCTATAGCTTTTGATTTAGAGTCCCGAATTACACGAATCCAACACCCATGTTAAGCTAGCTCAAGTTTCAATAACGTGACAATTTTCTATATAGTGGAAACATTTAAGACCAAAATAGCTACGACAAAGTCTCCAACTAAGCCAATCTATCCCAAACTGCGTGATGCCATGCATTATGCTTCATTTGTAAACCTTGCTCAATGAGCACCAATGATCAGTTTAGAATGATCAATTTAAGTGGCCTATCAACTTTACATGTCTCCACTAAATCGTCTTTAACTTTTGATCAAGAGTTTAGAATGACACGAATCCAATGCCCACATTAAGCTATTTCAATTTTCTATATTTTGACAAAATTTAAGACCAAAATAGCTATGACAAAGTCTCCAAGTAATCCAATCTATCCCATACTGTGTGATGTCATGCATTATGCTTCATTTGTAAACCTTTGCTCAATGAGTACCAATTATCAGTTTAGAATGATCATTTTAACTAGATGACATGTCCACACTAAATCGTCTTTAACTTTTGATTTGGAGTTTAAAATGACATGAATTCAATGTCCATATTAAGCTAGATCAATTTTCCATATTGTAACAACATTTGAGACTGAAAGACCTAGGCAAGGCCTCAAAGTAATCCAATCTATCCTAAACTGCGTGATGCCATGCATTATGCTTCATTTATAAGCGTTTACTCAAGCCACACCAATGATCAGTTTAGAATAATCATTTTAATTCCCCGATCAACTTGACATATCTGCACTAAATTCTCTGCAACTTTTGATTTAGAGTTTAGAATGACATGAATTCAACGCCCACGTTAAGCTTGCTCAATTTTCTATAGTGTGACAAAAATTAGGACCAAAATAGCTACAAAAAATTCTTCAAGTAAGCCAATCTAACCCAAATGCGTGATGCCATGCATTATGCTTCATTTGTAATCCATTGCGGAATGAGCACCAATGATCAGTTTAGAAAAATCATTTTAACTGGCCGATCAAATTGACATGTGTGAACTAAATTGTATTTAACTTTTGATTCAGAGTCTAGAATGACACGAATCCAACGCCCACGTTAAGCTAGCTCAATTTTCCATATTGTGACAACATTTGAGACTGAAAAAGCTTGGCAAAGCATTAAATTAACCCAATCTATCCTAAACTGCGTGATGCCATGCATTATGCTTCTTTTATAAGCATTTACTCAATGACCACCAATGATAAGTTTAGAATGATCATTTTCATTAGATGATGAACTTGACATGTTCGCACTAAATAGTCTTTTACTTTTGTTTTCGAGCTCAAAATGACATGAATGCAACGCTCACGTTCAGCTACCTCAATTTTCCATATTGTGATAACATTAGGGACTGAAAGAGCTAAGAAAAGCCTCAAAGTAATCTAATCTATCCTAAACTACGTGATGGCATGCATTATGATTCATTTATAATCCCTTACTCAAGGAGCACTAATGATCAATTTAGAATAATCATTTTAACTTGCCCATCAACTTGACATGTCCGCACTAAATCATCTGTAACTTTTGATTTAGAGTTCAGAATGACATAAATCCAATGCCCACGTTAATGTAGCTCAATTTTCTATATTGTGACAAAACTTAACTGAAATAGCTGCGACAAAGTCTCCAAATAAGCCAATCTATCCAAAACCGGGTGATCCCATGCATGATGTTTCATTTGTAAACCTTTGCTCAATGAGCGCAAATGATCAGTTTATAATGATCAATTTAACTGCTCAATCAACTTGACATGTGCGCACTAAATCATCTTTAACGTTTTGATTCAGACTTCAGAATGACACAAATCCAACACCCACGTTATGCTAGCTCAATTTTCTATTGTGTGACAAATGTTCTATCCAAATAGCTACAAAAAGTCTCCAAGTAATCCAATCTATCCAAAACTAAGTTATGATATGCATTATGCTTCATTTGTAAACCTTTGCTCAATGAGCACCAATTATCAGTTTAGAATGATCATTTCAACTAGCTAAACAACTTGAAATGTTCGCCCTAAATCGTCTTTAACTTTTGATTTGACATGAATCCAACTCCCACGTTAAACTAGCTCAATTTTCCATATTGTAACAACATTTGAGACTGAAAAAGATATGAAAAGTCTTAAAGTAATCCAATCTATCCTAAACTGCGTGATGTCATGCATTATGCTTCATTTATAAGCTTTTACTCAAGGAGCACCAATGATCAGTTTAAAATAATCGTTTTAACTGGCAAAATCATCTTGAGATGTCTACACTAAATCCTCTATAACTTTTGATTTAGAGTTTAGAATTCAAAGAATCTAATGCCACGTTAAATTAGCTCAATTCTATATTGTGACAAAACTTTGGAACGGAATAGCTACAAAAACGTGTCCAAGTAAGCCAATCTATCCCCAACTACGTGATGCCATGCATTATGCTTCATTTGTAAACCTTTGCTCGATGAGAACCAATAATCAGTTTAGATTGATCAATTTAACTGGCGGATCAACTTGACATGTCCGCACTAAATCGTCTTTCACTTTTGATTCAAAATTCAGAATGACCTAAATCAATGCCCATGACATGCTAGCTCAATTTTCTATATTGTGACAAAATTTAAGATCAAAATAGCTGCGACAAAGTCTCCAAATAATGCAATCTATCCCAAACTGCGTGATGCCATGCATTATTCTTCATTTTTAAACTTTTGTTCAGTGAACACCAATTATTAGTTTACAATGATCATTTTAACTAGCTGAGCAACTTGACATGTCCGTACTAAATCGTCTTTAACTTTTGATTTAGAGCTCAAAATGATATGAATCCAACGCCCATGGTAAGCTAGCTCAAATTTTCATATTGTGACTACATTTGAGACTGCAAGAGCTAGGCAAAGCCTCAAAGTAATCCAATCTATCCAAAACTATGTGATGCCATGCATTATGCTTCATTTATTGGCCTTCACTTAAGGAGCACCAATGATCAGTTTAGAATAATCATTTAACTGGCCGATCAACATGACATGTCCGCACTAAATCGTCTTTAAGTTTTGATTAAGAGTTCAGTATTACACGAATCCAAAGCCCACGTTAACCTAGTCTGATTTTCTATATAGTGGAAACATTTAAGACCAAAATAGCTACGACAAAGTCTCCAAATTATCCAATCTATCCCAAACTGCATGCCATGCCATGCATTATGCTTCAATTGTAAACCTTTACGCAATGAGCACCATCTATAAGTTTACAATGATCACTTTAACAACCTGATCAACTTGACATGTCCGCACTAAATCATGTTTAACTTTTGTTTTAGAGCTCAAAAATACATAAATTAAACGCCCATGTTAAGCTAGTTCGATTTTCTATATTGTGACAAAATTTAAGACTGAAATAACCACGACAAAGTAATCCAATCTATCCCAAACTGCGTGATCCCATGCATGATGCTTCATTTGTAAACCTTTGCTCAATGAGCACCAATGATCAGTTTAGAATTAAAAATTTAAGTGGTCGATCAACTTTCCATGTCTGCACTAAATCGTATTTAACTTTTTATTGAGACTTTATAATGACACAAGTCCAGCACGTACGTTAAGCTAGCTCAATTTTCTATATTGTAACCGAATTTAAGATCAAAATATCTACGAAAAAGTCTCCAAGTAATCCAATTAATCTATTCAAAACTGCGTGATGCCATTCCTAATGCTTCATTTGTAAACCTTTGCTCAATGAGCATCAATTATTAGTTTAGAATGATCATTTCAACTAGCTAATCAACTTGACATGTTCGCAATAAATTGTCTTTAACTTTTGATTTAGAACTCAAAATGACATGAATCCAACGCCCACATTAAGCTAGCTCAATTTTCCATATTGTGACAAGATTTGAGACTGAAAAAGCTAGGCAAAGTCTTAAAGTTATCGAATCTATGCTAAACTGCGTGATGCCATGCATTATGCTTCATTTATAAGCTTTTACTCAAGGAACACCAATGATCAGTTTAAAATAATCATTTTAACTGGCATATCATCTTGACATGTCCGCACTAAATTGTCTGTAACTTTTGAGTTAGAATGACACGAATCCAATGTCCACGTTAAGTTAGCTCAATTTTCTACACTGTGACAAAATTTAGGACCGAAATAGCTGCGAAAAAGTATCCAAGTAAGCCAATATATCCCAAACAGCGTAATGTCATGCATGATGCTTCATTTGAAAACCTTTTCACAGTGAGCACCAATGATTATTTAGAATGATCAATTTAACTGGCTGATCAACTTGACATGTCCGCACTAAATCGTCTTTCACTTTTGATTAAAACTTCAGAATGACATGATTCCAACGCCCACATTAAGTTTTCTCAATTTTCTATATTATGACTAAAGTTAGGACCAAAATAGCTAAGACAATGTCTCCAAGTAAGACAATCTATCCCAAACTGCGTGATGCCATGCAGGATGCTTCATTTGTAAACCTTTTCTCAATGTGCACCAATGATCAATTTAGAATGATCAATTTACCTAGCCAATCAACTTGACATGTCCGAACAAAATCATTTTTAAGTTTTGATTCAAAATTCAGAATGACACAAATCAAACGCCCACGTTACGCTAGCTCAATTTTCAATATTGTGACAAAATTAAAGACCGAAATAGCTACGACAAAACCTCCAAGTAATCCAATCTATCCTAAACTGTGGGATGCCATCCATTATGCTTTATTTATAAGCTTTTACTCAAGGAGCACCAATGCATTACGCTTCATTTATAAGCCTTTACTCAAGGAGCACAACTGAACACTTTAGAATAATTATTTTAACTAGCTAATCAAATCGACATGTTCGCACTAAATTGTCTGTAACGTTTTATTTAAAGTTCAGAATGACACGAATCCAATGCCCACGTTAAGCTAGCTCAATTTTCTAAATTGTGACTAACTTTAAGACCGCAATAGCTATGACAAAGCCTTCAATTAATCCAATCTATCCTAAACTGTGTGAAGCCCTGCATTATGATTGATTTGTAAACCTTTGCTCTCTGAGCACCAATTATTTGTTTAGAATTATCATTTTAATTAGATGGTCAACTTGACATGTCCGCACTAAATCGTATTTAACTTTTGATTTAAAGTTCAAAATGAAAAGAATCTAACACCTACATTAAGCTCACTCAATTTTCTATATTGTGATAAAATTTAAGACCGAACTAGCTACGACAACGTCTCCAAGTAAGCCAATCTATCTCCAACTACGTGATGCAATTCATTATGCTTTATTTTTAAACCATTGCTCAATGACCACCAATGATCAGTTTAGAATGATAAATTTAACTGGCCGATCAAAGTTTGACATGTCTGGACGAAATCATCTTTAACTTTTGATTCAGATTTCACAATGAAACCAATCCAAACCCCACATTAAGCTAGCGCAATTTTCTATATTGTGAAAATTGTTTTGACCGAAATAGCTATGACAAAATCTCCAAATAAACCAATCTATCCCTAACTACGTGATGCCAATTATTATGATTCATTTGTAAACCATTGCTCAATGAGCACCAATGATTAATTTAGAATGATCAATATAACTGGCCGATAAACTTCACATGTGCGCACCAAATCATCTTTAAGTTTTGATTCAAAATTCAGAATGACACAAATCTCCAAATAAACCAATCTATCCCTAACTACGTGATGCCAATTATTATGATTCATTTGTAAACCATTGCTCAATGAGCACAAATGATTAATTTAGAATGATCAATATAACTGGCCGATAAACTTCACATGTGCGCACAAAATCATCTTTAAGTTTTGATTCAAAATTCAGAATGACACAAATCCAACGCCCACATTAAGCTAGCTCAATTTTCTATATTGGACAATATTTAAGACCGAAATAGCTACGACAAAGCCTCCAATTAATCCAATGTATCATAAACTGTGTGATGTCATGCATTATGCTTCATTTGAAAGCCTTTACACAAGGGGCACAATTGATCAGTTTAGAATAATCATTTTAACAGCCCGATCAACTTGACATGTCCGCACTAAATCATCTTTAACTTTAGATTCATAGTTCAGAAGGAAACCAATCAAAAACCCCACGTTAAGCTAGCTCAATTTTCTATATTGTGATAAAATTTCTGACCGAAATAGCTATCACAAAATCTCCAAGTAATCCAATCTATCCCAAACTGCGTGATGCCATGCATTATGCTTCATTTGTAAACCATTGCTCAATGCGCACCAATTATCAGTTTATAATGATCATTTTAACTAGGCGATCAACTTGACATGTACGCACTAAATCGTCTTTAACTTTTGATTTAGAACTCAAAATGACATGAATCCAACCCCCATGTTGAACTAGCTCAATATTTCACATTGTAACAACATTTGAAACTAAAAGAACTAGGCAAAGCCTGAATGTAATCCGATCTATCCTCAACTACGTGATGCCATGCATTATGCTTCATTTATAAGCCTTCAGGAGCACGAACGATCATTTTAGAATCATCATTTTAACTGGCCGATCAACTTGACATGTCTGCACTAAATCATTTTTAACTTTTGATTTAGAGTTCAAAATGAAAAGAATCCAACGCCCACGTTAAGCTAACTCAATTCTGTATATTGTGACAAAATTTAGGACAAAACTAGCTACAACAAAGTCTCCAAGTAATCCAATATATCCCAAACTGTGTGATGTCATTCATTATGCTTCATTTATAAACCCTTGCTCAATAAGCACCAATTAATAGTTTAGAATGATCATTTTAACTAGTTGATCAACTTGACATGTCCGCACTAAATCATATTTAACTTTTGATTTAGATCTTAAAATGACATGAGTCCAACGCCCTCGTAATGCTAGCTCAACTTTCTATATTGTGACAAAATTTAGGACCGAACTAACTACGACAAAGTCTGCAAGGAAGCCAATCTATCCCTAACTGCGTGATGCCATGCATTATGCTTCATTTCTAAACCATTGTTCAATGACTACCAATGATCAGTTTAGCATGATTAATTTAACTGGCCGATCAACTTGATATGTCCGGACTAAATCATCTTTAACTTTTGATTTAGAGTTCAGAATGAAACTAATCCAAAACCCACATAAAGCTAGCTCAATTTTTTATATTGTGATAAACTTCTGACTGAAATAGCTACGACAAAGTGTTCAATTAAGCCAATCTATTCCAAACTGTGTGATGCCATGCATTATGCTTCATGTGTGAACCTTTGCTCAGTGAGCACAAATGATAAGTTTAGAATGCTCAATTTAACTGGCCGATAACCTTGACACACTAAATCGTCTTCCATGTTTGATTTAAACATCAGAATGACAGGATTCCAACGCCCACGTTAAGCTTGCTAAATTTTCAATATTGTGACAAAATTTAGGACCGAAATAGCAACGAAAAAGTCTCTGAGTAAGGCAAGCTATCCCAAACTGCGTGATGCCATGCATGATACTTCATTTTTATACCTTTTCTCAATGAGCACCAATGATCAATTTTGAATGATCAATTTAACTGACCGATCAACTTGACATGTCCGCAGAAAATCGTCTTAAGTTTTGATTCAAAATTCAGAATGACACAAATCCAACGCCCATATTAAGCTAGCTCAATTTTCTACATTGTGACAAACATTAGGATCGAAATAGCTACGAAAAAGTGTCCAAGTAAGCCAATATATCCCAAACTGCGTGATGCCATGCATTATGCATCATTTGTAAACCTTTTCTCAATGAGCACCAATGATTAGTTTAGAATGATCAAATTAACTGGCAGATCAACTTTATATGTTCGCACTAAATTGTCTTTCACTTTTGATTCAAACTTCAGAATGACAAGATTCCAACGCCCACGTTAAGATAGCTAAATTTTCTATATTGTTACAAAATTTAGGGCCAAAATAGCTACGAAAAAGTCTCCGAGTAAGCCAAGCTATCCCAAACTGCGTGATGCCATGGAAGATGCTTCTTTGTAGACCTTTTCTCAATGAGCACCAATGATCAATTTAGAATGATCAATTTAACTGGCTGATCAACTTGACAAATCCGCACAAAATCATCTTAAGTTTTGATTCAAAATTCAGAATGACGCCAATCCAATGCCCATGTCAAGCTAGCTCAATTTTCTATATTGTGACAAAATGTAGGATCGAAATAGCTACGAAAAAGTGTCCAAGTAAGCCAATATATCCCCAACTGCGTGATGCCATGCATTATGCATCATTTGTAAACCTTTTCTCCATGAGCACCAATGATTAGTTTAGAATGATCAAATTAACTCACGGATCAAGTTTACATGTCCGCACTAAATCGTCTTTCACTTTTGATTCAAAATTCAGAATGACACGATTCCAACGCCCACGTTAAGCAAGCTAAATTTTCTATATTGTGACAAAATTTAGGGCCGAAACAGCTACGAAAAAGTCTCCGAGTAAGCCAAGCTATCCCAAACTGCGTGATGCCATGCAAGATGCTTCTTTGTAGACCTTTTCTCAATGAGCACCAATGATCAATTTAGAATGATCAATTTAACTGCCGATCAACTTGACATGTCCGCAAAAAATCGTCTTTAAGTTTTGATTCAAAATTCAGAATTACAAAAATCCAACAGCCACGTTAAGCTAGCTAAATTTTTTAAATTGTGACAAAATTTAATACCAATATAACTACGACAAAGCCTCCAAATAATCCAATCTATCCTAAACTGTGTGATGCCATGCATTATGCTTTATTTATAAGCCATTAAGCAAGGAGCACCAACGATCATTTTAGAATATTCATTTTAACTATCCGATCAAATTGACATGTCCGCACTAAATCGTCTCTAAGTTTTGATTTAGAGTTCAGAATGACACGAATCCAACGCACAAGTTAGACTAGCTCAATTTTCTATGATGTGAATAAAATTAAGGACTGAAATAGCTACAAAAAAGTGTCAAAGTAAGCCAATCTCTCCCAAACTGCGTAATGCCATGCATTATGCTTCATTTGTAAACTTTTACTCGATGAGCACCAATGATCAGCTTATAATGATCAAATTAACTGGCCGATCAACTTGACATCTCCGCACTAAATCGTCTTTCACTTTTCATTCAAACTTCAGAATGACACGATTCCATCGCTCACGTTAAGCTAGCTCAATTTTCTATATAGTGACAAAACTTAGGACCGAAATAGCTACGAAAAAGTGTTCGAGTAAGCCAATCTATCCCAAACTGCGTGATGCCATGGAATATTCTTCATTTGTAAACTTTTTCTCGATGAGCACCAATGATTAGTTTAGAATGATCAAATTAACTAGCGGATCAACTTTACATGTCCGCACTAAATCGTCTTTCACTTTTGATTCAAACTTAAGAATGACACAATTCCAACGCCCACATGAAGCTAGCTAAATTTTCTATATTGTGCCAAAATTTAGGACGAAAATAGCTACGAAAAAGTCTCCGAAAAAGTCAAGCTATCCCGAACTGCGTGATGCCATGCATGATGCTTCATTTGTACACCTTTTCACAATGAGCACCAATGATCAATTTACAATGATCAATTTAACTGGCCGATCAACTTGACATGTCCGCACAACATCGTCTTTAAGTTTTGATTCAAAATTCAGAATGACACAAATCCAACGCCCACGTTAAGTTTGCTAAATTTTCTAAATTGTGAAAAAATTTATGACCGAAATAGCTACGACAAAGCCTCAAAGTAATCCAATCAATTCTCAACTGCTTGATGCCATGCATTATGCTTCATTTATAAGCCTTTTAAAAAGGAGCACCAACGATCATTTTAGAATAATCATTTTAACTAGACGATCAAATTGACATGTCCGCACTAAATCGTCTCTAACTTTTGATTTAGAGTTCAGAATGATAGGAATCCAACGCCCATGTTAGTCTCGTTCAATTTTCTATATTGTGAAAAAATTTAGAACCGAAATAGCTACGAAAGAGTGTCCAAGTAAGCAAATCTCTCCCAAACAACGTAATGCCATGCATTATCCTTCATTTGTAAACTTTTGCTCGATGAGCACCAATGATCAGTTTAGATTGATCAAATTAACTGGCTGATCAGCTTGACATGTCTGCACTAAATCATCTTTCACTTTTGATTCAAACATCAGAATGACACGATTCCATCACCAACATTAAACTGGCTCAATTTTCTATATTGTGACAAAACATAGGACCAAAATAGCTGCGACAAAGTCTCCAAGTAAGACAAGCTATTTCAAACTGCGTGATGCTGTGCATGATGCTTCATTTGTAATCCTTTTCTCATTGAGCACAAATGATCAATTTAGAATAATCAATTAAACTGGCCGATCAACTTGACATGTCCGCACAAAATCGTCTTTAAGTTTTGATTCAAAATTCTGAATGTCACAAATCCAACACCCACGTTAGGCTAGCTCAATGATCAGTTTAGATTGATCAAATTAACTGGCCGATCAGCTTGACATGTCCACACTAAATCATCTTTCACTTTTGATTCAAACATCAGAATGACACGATTCCATCGCCAAAATTAAACTGGCTCAATTTTCTATATTGTGACAAAACATAGGACCGAAATAGCTGCGACGAAGTCTCCAAGTAAGACAAGCTATTTCAAACTGCGTGATGCTGTGCATGATGCTTCATTTGTAAACCTTTTCTCAATGAGCACTAATGATCAATTTAGAATGATCAATTTAACTGTCCGATCAACTTGACATGTCCGCACAAAATCATCTTTAAGTTTTGAATAAAAATTCAGAATGTCACAAATCTAACACCCACGTTAAGCTAGCTCAATTTTCTATATTGTGACAAAATTTAAGACCCAAATAGCTATGACAAAGCCTCAGAGTAATCCAATCTATGCTATACTGCGTTATGCCATGCATTATGCTTCATTTATAAGCTTTTACTCAAGGAGCACCAATGATCAGTTTAGAATAATCATTTTAACTGGCCAATCAACTTGACATATCCGCACTTAATCGTCCGTAACTTTTAATTTCGAGTTCAGAATGATATGAATCCAACACCCATGTTAAGCTAGTTAAATTTTCTATATAGTGACAAAACTTAGGACCGAAATAGCTACGAAAAAGTGTCCGAGTAAGCCAATCTATCCCAAACTGCGTGATGCCATGCAATATGCTTCATTTGTAAACCTTTTCTCGATGAGCACCAATGATTAGTTTAGAATGATCAAATTAACTAGCGGATCAACTTTACATGTCCGCACAAAATCGTCTTTCACTTTTGATTCAAACTTAAGAATGACACAATTCCAACGCCCACATGAAGCTTGCTAAATTTTCTATATTGTGCCAAAATTTAGGACGAAAATAGCTACGAAAAAGTCTCCGAAAAAGTCAAGCTATCACGAACTGCGTGATGCCATGCATGATGCTTCATTTGTACACCTTTTCACAATGAGCACCAATGATCAATTTACAATGATCAATTTAACTGGCCGATCAACTTGACATGTCCGCACAACATCGTCTTTAAGTTTTGATTCAAAATTCAAAATGACACAAATCCAACGCCCACGTTAAGTTTGCTAAATTTTCTAAATTGTGAAAAAATTTATGACCGAAATAGCTACGACAAAGCCTCAAAGTAATCCAATCAATTCTCAACTGCTTGATGCCATGCATTATGCTTCATTTATAAGCCTTTTAAAAAGGAGCACCAACGATCATTTTAGAATAATCATTTTAACTAGACGATCAAATTGACATGTCCGCACTAAATCGTCTCTAACTTTTGATTTAGAGTTCAGAATGATAGGAATCCAACGCCCATGTTAGTCTCGTTCAATTTTCTATATTGTGAAAAAATTTAGAACCGAAATAACTACGAAAGAGTGTCCAAGTAAGCCAATCTCTCCCAAACAACGTAATGCCATGCATTATGCTTCATTTGTAAACTTTTGCTCGATGAGCACCAATGATCAGTTTAGATTGATCAAATTAACTGGCCGATCAGCTTGACATGTCCGCACTTAATCGTCTTTCACTTTTGATTAAAACATCAGAATGACACGATTCCATCGCCAACATTAAACTGGCTCAATTTTCTATATAGTGACAAAACATAGGACCGAAATAGCTGCGACGAAGTCTCCAAGTAAGACAAGCTATTTCAAACTGCGTGATGCTGTGCATGATGCTTCATTTGTAATCCTTTTCTCATTGAGCACAAATGATCAATTTAGAATAATCAATTAAACTGGCCGATCAACTTGACATGTCCGCACAAAATCGTCTTTAAGTTTTGATTCAAAATTCTGAATGTCACAAATCCAACACCCACGTTAAGCTAGCTCAATGATCAGTTTAGATTGATCAAATTAACTGGCCGATCAGCTTGACATGTCCACACTAAATCATCTTTCACTTTTGATTCAAACATCAGAATGACACGATTCCATCGCCAACATTAAACTGGCTCAATTTTCTATATTGTGACAAAACATAGGACCGAAATAGCTGCGACGAAGTCTCCAAGTAAGACAAGCTATTTCAAACTGCGTGATGCTGTGCATGATGCTTCATTTGTAAACCTTTTATCAATGAGCACTAATGATCAATTTAGAATGATCAATTTAACTGTCCGATCAACTTGACATGTCCGCACAAAATCATCTTTAAGTTTTGAATAAAAATTCAGAATGTCACAAATCTAACACCCACGTTAAGCTAGCTCAATTTTCTATATTGTGACAAAATTTAAGACCCAAATAGCTATGACAAAGCCTCAGAGTAATCCAATCTATGCTATACTGCGTTTTGCCATGCATTATGCTTCATTTATAAGCTTTTACTCAAGGAGCACCAATGATCAGTTTAGAATAATCATTTTAACTGGCCAATCAACTTGACATATTCGCACTTAATCGTCCGTAACTTTTGATTTCGAGTTCAGAATGATACGAATCCAACACCCATGTTAAGCTAGTTAAATTTTCTATATAGTGACAAAACTTAGGACCGAAATAGCTACGAAAAAGTGTCCGAGTAAGCCAATCTATCCCAAACTGCGTGATGCCATGCAATATGCTTCATTTGTAAACCTTTTCTCGATGAGCACCAATGATTAGTTTAGAATGATCAAATTAACTAGCGGATCAACTTTACATGTCCGCACAAAATCGTCTTTCACTTTTGATTCAAACTTAAGAATGACACAATTCCAACGCCCACATGAAGCTTGCTAAATTTTCTATATTGTGCCAAAATTTAGGACGAAAATAGCTACGAAAAAGTCTCCGAAAAAGTCAAGCTATCCCGAACTGCGTGATGTCATGCATGATGCTTCATTTGTACACCTTTTCACAATGAGCACCAATGATCAATTTACAATGATCAATTTAACTGGCCGATCAACTTGACATGTCCGCACAACATCGTCTTTAAGTTTTGATTCAAAATTCAGAATGACACAAATCCAACGCCCACGTTAAGTTTGCTAAATTTTCTAAATTGTGAAAAAATTTATGACCGAAATAGCTACGACAAAGCCTCAAAGTAATCCAATCAATTCTCAACTGCTTGATGCCATGCATTATGCTTCATTTATAAGCCTTTTAAAAAGGAGCACCAACGATCATTTTAGAATAATCATTTTAACTAGACGATCAAATTGACATGTCCGCACTAAATCGTCTCTAACTTTTGATTTAGAGTTCAGAATGATAGGAATCCAACGCCCATGTTAGTCTCGTTCAATTTTCTATATTGTGAAAAAATTTAGAACCGAAATAACTACGAAAGAGTGTCCAAGTAAGCCAATCTCTCCCAAACAACGTAATGCCATGCATTATGCTTCATTTGTAAACTTTTGCTCGATGAGCACCAATGATCAGTTTAGATTGATCAAATTAACTGGCCGATCAGCTTGACATGTCCGCACTTAATCGTCTTTCACTTTTGATTCAAACATCAGAATGACACGATTCCATCGCCAACATTAAACTGGCTCAATTTTCTATATTGTGACAAAACATAGGACCGAAATAGCTGCGACGAAGTCTCCAAGTAAGACAAGCTATTTCAAACTGCGTGATGCTGTGCATGATGCTTCATTTGTAATCCTTTTCTCATTGAGCACAAATGATCAATTTAGAATAATCAATTAAACTGGCCGATCAACTTGACATGTCCGCACAAAATCGTCTTTAAGTTTTGATTCAAAATTCTGAATGTCACAAATCCAACACCCATGTTAAGCTAGCTCAATGATCAGTTTAGATTGATCAAATTAACTGGCCGATCAGCTTGACATGTCCGCACTAAATCATCTTTCACTTTTGATTCAAACATCAGAATGACACGATTCCATCGCCAACATTAAACTGGCTCAATTTTCAATATTGTGACAATACATAGGACCGAAATAGCTGCGACAAAGTCTCCAAGTAAGACAAGCTATTTCAAACTGTGTGATGCTGTGCATGATGCTTCATTTGTAATCCTTTTCTCATTGAGGACAAATGATCAATTTAAAATAATCAATTAAACTGGCCGATCAACTTGACATGTCCGCACAAAATCGTCTTTAAGTTTTGATTCAAAATTCTGAATGTCACAAATCCAACACCCACGTTAAGCTAGCTCAATTTTCTATATTGTGACAATATTTAAGACCGAAATACCTACGACAAAGACTCCAAGTAATCCAATCTATGCTAAACTGCGTTATACCATGCATTATGCTTCATTTATAAGCTTTTACTCAAGGAGCACCAATGATCAGTTTAGAATAATCATTTTCACTGGCCGATCATCAACTTTTGATTTAGAGTTCAGAACGACACCAATTGAACTCCCATGTTAAGCTAGCTCAATTTTCTATATTGTGAAAAACTTTAGAACCGAAATAGCTACGCAAAATTGTCTAAGTAAGCCAATCTATCCCAAACGCGTGATGCCAAGATATATGCTTCATTTGAAAACCTTTTCTCGATGAGCACCAGTGATTAGTTTAGAAAGATCAAATTAACTGGCGCATCAACTTTACATGTCCGCACTAAATCTTCTTTCACTTTTGATTTAAACTTAAGAATGACATGATTCCAACGCACACATTAAGCTAGCTAAATTTTCTATATTGTGACAAAATTTAGGACGAAAATAGCTACAAAAAAGTCTCCGAAAAAGTCAAGCTATCCCAAACTGCGTGATGCCATGCTTGATGCTTCATTTGTAGACCTTTTCTCAATGAGCACCAATGATCAATTTAACTGGCCGATCAACTTGACATGTCCGCACAACATCGTCTTTAAGTTTTGATTCAATATTCAGAACGACACAAATCCAATGCCCACGTTAAGTTAGCTAAATTTTCTAAATTGTGACAAAATTTAAGACCAAAATAGCTACGACAGAGCCTCAAAGTAATCCAATCTATCCTGAACTGCTTGATGCCATGCATTATGCTTCATTTATAAGCCTTTAAAGAAGGAGCACCAACGATCATTTTAGAATAATCATTTTAACTAGACGATCAAATTCACATGTCCCCACTAAATCGTCTCTAACTTTTGATTTAGAGTTCAGAATGACACGAATCCAACACCCATGTTAGGCTAGCTCAATTTTCTATATTGTGACAAAATTTACGCCTGAAATAGCTACGAAAGAGTGTCCAAGAAAGCCAATCTCTCTCAAATTACGTAATGCCATGCATTATGCTTCATTTGTAATCTTTTGCTCGATGAACACCAATGATCAGTTTAGATTGATCAAATGAACTGGCCGATCAGCTTGCCATGTCCGCACTAAATCGTCTTTCACTTTTGATTCAAACTTCAGAATGACACGATTCCATCGGCCACATTAAGCTAGCTCAATTTTCTATATTGTGAAAAAACTTAGGACCGAAATAGCTATGACAAAGTCTCCAAGTAAGCCAAGCTATCCCAAACTGCGTGATACTGTGCATGATGCTTCTTTCGTAAACCTTTTCTCAATGAGCACCAATGATCAATTTAGAATAATCAACTTAACTGGCCGATCAACTTGACATGTCCGCACAAAATCGTCTTCAAGTTTTGATTCAAAATTCAGAAAGACACAAATCCAATGCCCCCGTTAAGCTAGCTCAATTTTCTACATTGTGACAAAATTTAATACCGAAATAGTTACGAAAAGCCTCCATGTAATCTGATTTATGCTAAACTGTGTGATGCCATGCATTATGCTTCATTTATAAGCTTTTACTCAAGAAGCACCAATGATCAGTTTAAAATAATAATTTTTAACTGGCCGATCAACTTGACATATCCGCACTAAATCATTCGTAACTTTTTATTTAGAGTTCAGAATGACACGAATCCAACGCTCATGATAAGCTAGCTCAATTTTCTATACACTACAAGAAAATTTCCAAAGTGCGACTGCAATTTGGACTACATACTTGGTCGCAAAATTGCATGATCCCAAACTGCATGATGCCATGCATGATGCTTCATTTGTACACCTTTTCTCAATGAGCACCAATGATCAGTTTAGAATGATCAATTTAAATGGCCGATCAACTTGACATTTCCGCCTTAGATCATCTTTAACTTTTGATTCAGAGTTTAGAATGACTGGAATCCAACGACCACGTTAAGCTAGCTCAATATTCTATATTGTAACGAAATTTAAGACCAAAATAGCTACGACAAAAACTCTAATTAATCCAACCTATCCCATACTGTGTGATGCCATGCATTATATTTCATTTGTAAGCCTTTGCTCAATGAGCACCAATTATCAGTTTAGAATGATCCATTTAACTAGCTGACTAAAATTACATGTCCGCACTAAATCGTATTTAACATTTGATTTAGAGCACAACATGACATGAATCCAATGCCCACGTTAATCTAGCTCAATTATTCATATTGTAATAACATTTGAGACTGAAAGAGCGAGGCAAAGCCTCAATGTAATCCAATCTATCCTAAAATGCGTGATGCCATGCATTATGCTTTATTTATGAGCCTTTACTCAAGGAGAACCAATGATCAGTTTAGAATAATCATTTTAACTTGCCGATGAACTTGACATGTCCGCACTAAATCGTCTGTAACTTTTGATTTAGAGTTCCGAATGGCACAAATCCAACACCCACGTTAAGGTAGCTCAATTTTCTATATTGTGACAAACTTTAGGAATGAAATAGCTATGATAAATTTTCCAAATAAGCCAATCTATTCCAAACTGCATGACACCATGCATGATGCTTCATTTGTAAATCTTTGCTTAATGAGCACCAATGATCAGTTTAGAACGATCAATATAACTGGTCGATCAACTTGATATGTGCGGACTAAATTGTGTGTAACTTATGATTCAGAGTTTAGAGTGACATAAATCCAACGCCCATGTTAAGCTAGCCCAATTTTCTACATTTTTACGAAATTTAAGACTGAAATAGCTACGAAAAAGTCTCCAAGTAATCCAATCTATCTCAAACTACGTGATACTCAGCATTATGCTTTATTTGTAAACCTCTGCTCAATGAGCACCAATTCTCAGTTTAGAATGATCACTTCATCTAGCTGATAAACTTGACAGGTCCGCACTAAATCGTCTTTAACTTTTGTTTCAGAGTTTAGAAGGACACGTATCCAACGCCCATGTAAGCTAGCTCGCGTTTCTATATTGTGACAAAATTTAACACAAAAATAGCTACGACAAAACCTCCGAGTAATCCACTATCCCAAACTTTGTGATGTCATGCATTATGCTTCATTTGTAATCTGTTGCTTAATGAGAACCAATAATAAGTTAAAATGATCATTTTAACTAGCTGAGCAACTTGAGATATGAGCAGTAAATCGTCTTTAACTTAAGCTACCTCAACTTTCCATATTGTGACAAAATTTAGGACCAATATAGCTACAATAAAGTCTCCAAGAAAGCCAATCTATGCCAAACTGCGTGAGACCATGCATGGTGATTCATTTGTAAACCTTTGCTTAGTGAGCACCAATGATCAGTTTAGAATGATCAATTTAGCTAGCCGATCAACTTGACATGTATGAACTAAATTGTGTTTAACTTATGATTCAGAGTTCAGAGTAACATAAATCCAACGCCCACGTTAAGCTATCTCAATTTTCTAAATTTTGATGAAATTTACGACTAAAATAGCTACAACAAAGTCTCCAAGAAATCCAATCTATCCCAAACAGCGTGATGCTCTGCATTATGCTTCATTTGTAAACCTCTGTTCAATGAGCACCAATTATCAGTTTAGAATTATCATTTCAATTAGTAGATAAACTTGACAAGTCCGCCTAAAATTGTCTTTAACTTTTGATTCATATTTTAGAATGACACGAATCCAAAGCCTATGTTAAGCTAGCTAGGTTTTCTATATTGTAACAAAATTTAGCACAAAAATAGCTACGACGAAACCTCCAAGAATCCAATATCCCAAACTGCGTGATGCCATGCATTATGCTTCATTTGTAATCTGTTGCTTAATGAGCACCAATGATAAGTTTAGAATGATCATTTTAACTTGCTGAGCAACCTGAGATATCCTAAACTGTGTAATGCCATGCATGATGCTTCATTTGTAAACCTTTTTTCCATTAGCACCAAAGATAAGTTTAGAGTGATCAATTTAACTGACTGATACACTTGACATGTCCGCACTAAATTATCTTTAACTTTTTATTAAGAGTTTAGAATGACACAAATCCAGCGCCCACGTTAAGCTAGCTCAACTTTCCATATTGTGACCAAATTTAGGACAAAAATAGCTACGACATAATCTCCAAGTAAACCAATCTATCCAAAACTCTGTGATGCCATCCATGATGCTTCATTTGTAAACCTATGCTCAATGAGCACTAATGATCAGTTTAAAAAGATCAATTTAACTGACCGATCAACTTGACATTTCCGCACTAAATCATCTTTAACTCTTGATTCAAAGTTCAGAGTGACACGAATCCAACGCCCACGATAAGCTAGCTCAATTTTCCAGGTTGTGACAAAATTTAATACCAAAATAGCTACGACAAAAATCTTCTAGTAATCCAACCTATTCCAAAATGCGTGATGCCATGCATTCTGCTTCATTTATAAGCCATTACTCAAGGAACACCAATGATTAATTTAGAATAATCATTTTAACTGGGCGATCTACTTGACATGTCTGCCCTAAATCATCTATAGCTTTTGATTTAGAGTTCAGAATAACACGAATCCAACGTCCACGTTAAGCTAGCTCAATTTTCTATATTATAACAAAATTTAGGACCTTTTTAGCAACGAAAAAATCTCCAAGTAAGCCAATCTATGCCAAACTGCGTGAGATCATGCATGGTGATTCATTTGTAAACCTTTGCTCAATGAGCACCAATGATAAATTTAGAATGATCAATTTACCTGGCCGATCAACTTGGTATGTCCGCACTAAATCTTCTTTAACTTTTGATTTAGAGCTCAAATTGAAATGAATCCAATGCCCACGTTAAGCTAGCTCAATTTTCCATATTGACCGCATTTGCGACGGAAAGATTTAGGCAAAGCCTTAAAGTAATACAATCTATCCTAAACTGCGAAATGCCATTCATTAGGTTTCATTTATAAGCTTTTACTCAAGGAGAACCAATGATCAGTTTAGAATAATCATTTTAACTTGCGGATCAACTTGACATGTCCGCACTAAATCGTCTGTAACTTTTGATTTAAAGCTCAGAATGACATTAATCCAACACTCACGTTAAGCTAGCTGAATTTTTTATATTATGACAAAATTTAGAACCGAAATAGCTATGATGAAGTCTCCATTAAAACGAATCTATCCCAAACTGTGTGATGCCATGCATGATGCTTCATTTGTAAACCTTTTCTCAATGACCACCAATGATCAGTTTAGACTAATCAATTTAACTGGCCGATCCACTTGACATGTCCGCATGAAATCGTCTTTAACTTTTGATTTAGATTTCGGAATGACACGAATTCAACACCCACGTTAAGGTAGTTCAATTTTTTACATTGTGATGAAATTTAAGACCAAAATATCTACGACAAAGTCTCCAAGTAATCAAACCTATCTCAAACTGTGTGATTCCATGCATTATGCTTCGTTTGTAAACCTTTTCTCAATGAGCACCAATTATCAGTTTAGAATAATCATTTTAACTAGTTGATCAACTTGACATGTCCGCACTAAATCACCTTTAACTTTTGATTTAGATCTCATAGTGACATCAATCCAACGCCAACGTTAAGCTAGCTCAATTTTCCATATTATTTAACATTTGAGACTGAAGTTGGGCAAAGCCTCAAAGTAATCCAATATATTCTAAACTGCGTAATGCCATGCCTTATGCTTCATTTAAAAATTATTACCCCAGGAGCACCAATGATCAGTTTAGAATAATCATTTTAACTGGACGATCTACTTGACATGTCGGCACTAAATCGTCTATAACTTTTGATTTAGAGTTCAGAATGATACGACTCCAATGCCCACGGTAAGCTAGCTCAAATTTCTATATTATGACAAAATTTAGGACCAAAATAGCTACGACAAAGTATCCAAGTAAGCCATTCTATCCGAGACTGCGTGATGCCATGCATGATGCTTCATTTGTAAACCTTTCCTCAATGAGCACCAATGATCAGTTTAGGATGATCAATTTAACTGGCCGAGCTAAATTTTCTTTAACTTTTTATTCAGAGTGCATAATGATACGAATCCAATGTACGCATTAAAGTTATTCGATTTTCTATAATGTGACAAAATTTAAGACAAAAATACCTACGATAAAGTCTCCAACTAATCAGATCTATCCCAAATTTCATGATGCCATGCATTATGTTTCGTTTATAAACCTTTTCTCAATGACCACCAATGGTCAAATTAGAATGATCAATTTAACCGGCCATTCAACTTGACATGTCCGCACCAAATCGTCTTTAATTTTTGATTTAGAGCTCAAAATGACATGAATCCAACGCACACGTTAAGCTAGCTCCATTTTCATATTGTGACAGCATTTGACATTGAAAGAGGTAGGAAAGCCTCAAAATAATCTAATCAATCCTAAACTGCGTAATGCCATGCATGATGCTTCATTTGTAATCTTTTCCTCAATGAGCACCAATGATCACTTTAGAAGGATCAATTTACCTGGTCGATCATCTTGACATGTCCACATTAAATCTTCTTTAACTTTTGATTTAGAGTTTAGAATGACGAGAATCCAAAGCCCACGTTAAGCTAGTTCAATGTTTTACATTGTGACCAAATTTAACACTAAAATAGCTACGACAAAGTCTCCAAGTAATCAAACCTATCCCAAACTGCATGATGCCAGGCACTATGCATCATTTATCAACCTTTTCTCAGTGAGCACCAATGATCAGTTTAGAATAATCATTTTAACTGGCCGATCAACTTGACATTTCCGCACTAAACCATCTTTAACTTTTGATTTAGAGCTCAAAATAACATGAATCCATTGCCCACGTTAAGCTAGCTCAATTTTCTCTATTGTGACAAAATTTATGACCGAAATAGCTACGACAAAGTCTCCAAGTAAGCCAATCTATCCCAAACTACGTGATGCCATGCATGATGCTTCATTTGTAAACCTTTTCCAATTAGCACCAATAATCTGTTTAGAATGATCAGTTTAACTAGCCGATCAACTTGACATGTCCGCACTAAATCGTCTTTAACTTTTGATTTAGAGATTAGAATGACACGAATCCAATGCCGACATAAAGCTATCTCAATTTTCTATATTGTGACAAAATTTAAGACCAAAATAACGACAAAATTTCCAAGTAATCCAATCTAGCCCAAACACCACGATGCCATGCATTATGCTTCATTCGTAAATTTTTGCTCAATGAGCACCAAAGGTCAGTTTAGAATGATCAATTTAACTAGTCGATCAACATGACATGTTTGAACTAAATCGTCTTTAACTTTTGATTCAGAGTTCAAAATGACACGAATCCAATGCCCACGTTAAGCTAGTTCAATTTTGTATATTGTGATAAAATTTAAGACCAAAATATCTACGGCAGAACCTCCAAGTAATCCAATCAATCTTAAACTGTGTGATGCAATGCATTATGTTTCATTTCTAAACATTTGCTTAATGAGCACCAATATTCGTTTTAGAATGATCATTTTACCTAGCTGAGCAACTTGACATGCCGCATTAAATCGTCTTTAACTTTTGATTTAGAGCTCAAAATGACATGAATCCAACGCCCACATTAGGCTATCTCAATTTTTCATATTGTGATAACATTTGAGACTGAAAGAGCTAGGAAAAGCCTCAAAGTAATCCAATCGATCTTAAATTTCGTGATGTCATGCATTATGCTTCATTTATAAGCCTCTGCACAAGGAGCACCAATGATCAGTTTAGATTGATCATTTTTCAATGGCCGATCAACTTGACATGTCCGCACTAAATCGTCCATATCTATTGCTTCAGAGTTCGGAATAACACGAATCCAATGCCTACGTTAAGCTAGATCAATTTTTTATATTGTGACAACATTTAAGATCGAAATTACTATGAAAAAGCCTCGAAATAATCTAATCTATCCCAAACTGCGTGATTCCATGCATTATGCTTCATTTGTAAACCTTTGCTCAATGAGCACCAATGATCAGTTTACAATTATCATTTTTACTAGTTGATCAACTTGACATGTTTGCACTAAATCTTCTTTAACTTTTGATTCAGAGCTCACAATGACATGAATCCAATGTCCACGTTAAGCTAGCTCAATTTTCCATATTGTGACAAAATTTAAGAGTGAAATAGATACGGAAAAGTCTCCAAGTAGTCCAATGTATCTCAAACTGCATGATGCTATGCATTATGTTTCATTTATACACCTTTTCTCAAGGAAGACCAATGATCAGTTTAGAATGATCATTTTAAGTGGCTGATCAACTTGAAATGTCCGCAATAAATTTTACATAACTTTTGATTTAGAGTTCAGAATTACACGAATCCAATGCCTACGTTAAGCTAGCTCAAGTTTCTATTTTGTGAAAACATTTAAGACCAAAATAGCTATGACAAAGTCTCCAAGTAATCCAATCTATCCCATACTGGATGCATTTTGCTGCCTTTGTAAACCTTTTCTCAATGAGAATCAATGATCAGTTTAGAATGATCATTTTAAATGGTCGATCAACTTGACATGTCCGCACTAAATCATTCGTAACTTTTTATTTTGAGTACAGAATGAGAAGAATCGAATGCCCACATTAAACGACCTCACTTTTCTATATTGTGACAAAATTTAACACCGAAATAACTATGACAAAGGCTCCATTAAATCCAACCAATCCCAAAATGCATGATTCCATGCACTATGCTTCATTTGTAAATCTTTGCTCAATGACAACAATTATCAGCTTATCATGATCATTTGAACTAGTTAATCAACTTGATATGTCCGCACTAAATCGTCTTTAACTTTTGATTTAGAGCACGAAATGACATCAATCCAATGCCCACGTTAAGCTAGCTCAATTTTCCATATTGTGACAACATTTGAGACTGAAAGAGCTAGGCAAAGACTCAAAGTAATCCTATTCATCCTAAACTGCATGATGCCATGCATTATGCTTCATTTGTAAGCCTTTACTCAAGGAGCACCAATGATCAGTTTAGAATAATCATTTTAAATGGCCGATCAACTTGAGATGTCCGCACTAAATCATCTGTAACTTTCGATTTAGAGTTTGAAATGATGAATCTAACGCCAACGTTAATCTAGCTCAATTTTCTATATTGTGAAAAATTTTAAGACCAAAATAGCTATGACAAAACCTCCAAGTAATCCAATCTAACCCATGCACTATGATTTATTTGTAAACCTTTGCTCAATGAGCACCAATGATCAGTTTAAAATGCTCAATTGAACTGGCCGATATACTTGACATGTCCGCACTAAATCTATATTGTGATAAAATTTTACACTAAAATAGCTACGACTACGACTCCAAGTAATCCAATCTATCCCAAGCTGCGTTATGTCATGCATTATGCTTCATTTACAAAGCTTTCCTCAATGAGCACCAATTATCGGTGTAGAATGATCAATTGAACTGGCTGATCAACTTGACATGTCCGCACTAAATCGTCTTTAACCTTTGATTCAAAGTTTAGAATGATACGAATCCAACGCCCAAGGAAAGCTAGTTCAATTTTCTATATTGGGACAAACTTTAAGACCGAAATAGCTACGACAAAGCCTCAAAGTAATCCAATCTATCCTAAACTGTTTGATGTCATGCATTATGCTTCATTTATAAGCTTTTACTTAAGAAACACCAATGATCAGTTTAGAATGATCAATTTAACTGGCCGATCAACTTCACATATCCGCACTAAATCGTCTTTTACTTTGATTCAGAGTTCAGAATGACACGAATCCAACACCCACGTTAAGGAACCTCAATTTTCTACATTGTGACAAAATTTAAGACCCAAATAACTATGACAAAGCCTCCAAGTAATCCAATTTATCCCAAACTGCGTGATGCCATGCATTATGCTTCATTTGTAAACCTTTTCCAATGAGCACCAATAATCAGTTTAGAATGATCATTTTAACTGGCCAATCAACTTGACATGTCCGCACTAAGTCATCTTTTACTTCTGATTCAGATTTAGAACGATACGAATCCAACGCCCACGTTAAGGTAACTAAATTTTCTATATTGTGACAAAATTTAAAACCAAAATAGCCACAAAAACGCCTATGAGTAATCCAATCTATCACAAACTTCGTGATTCCATGCATTATGTTTCATTTGTTACCTCTGCTCAATGAGTGCCAATGATCTGTTAAGAGTAATCAATTTAAATGGCTGAACAACTTGACATGTCCTCTCTAAATCGTCTTTAACTTTTGATTCAGTGTTTAAAATGACACGAATCCAACGTCGATTTTAAGCTACCTCATTTTTCAGTAATGTGACTAAATTTAAGACCGAAATAGCTATGACAAAGCATCCAAGTAATCTAATCTAACCCAAACTGCGTGATGCCATGCATTATGCTTCATTTTTTAACCTTTAATAAATGAGCACCAGCGATTAGTTTAGAATGGTCATTTTAACTGAAATGAACTTGCATGTCCGCACTAAATCGTCTGTAACTTTTGATTCAGAATTTAGAATGACGCGAATCCAATGCCCACGTTTAACTACCTCAATTTTATGTAGTGTGCCAAAATTTATGACCGAAATAGCTGAGGCAAAGCCTCAATATAATCTAATCTATCCCAAACTGCGTGATGCCATGCATTATGCTTCATTTATAAGCCTTTACTCAAGGAGCACCAATGATCAGTTTAGAATGATCATTTTAACTGGTCGATCAACTTGACATGTCCGCACTAAACCATTTATAAACCTTTGCTCAATGAGCACCAATGATCAGTTCAGAATTATCATTTTAAGTAGCTGATCAACTAGAAATGTCTGCATTAAATCGTCTTTAGCTTTTGATTTACAGCTCAAAATTACATGAATCCAACGCCCACGTTAAACTAGGTCAATTTTCCATATTGTGAAAACATGTTAGACTGAAAGAGCTAAGCAAAGCCTCAAAGTACTCCAATCTATCTTAAACTGCGTAATGCCATGCATTATGCTTCATTACTAAACCTTTGCTCAATGAGCACCAATGATAAGTTTAGAATGATCAATTTAACTTCTCAGTCAACTTGACATGTCCGCACTAAATCATCTATAACTTTTGATTCAAAGTTTAGAATGACTCGAATCCAACGCACACGTTAAGCTATCTCAATTTTCAATATTTTGACAAATTTAAGAGCGAAATAGCTATTGCAATGCCTCCAAGTAATCCAATCTATTCCAATCTGGGTGATGCCATGCATTATGCTTCATTTGTAAACCTTTGCTCAATGTGCACCAATGATCAGTCTAGAATGACCAATTTAACTGGCCAATCAACTTGACATGTCCGCACTAAATCATCTTTAACTTTTGATTTGGAGTTGAGAGTGACACGAATCCAACGCCCACATAAGCTAGCTCAATTTTCCATATTCTGATCAGATTTGAGACTGAAAGAGCTAGGCAAAGCCTCAAAGTAATCCAATCTATCTTAAACTGCATGATGTCATACATTATGCTTCATTTATAAGCCTTTACTCAATGAACACCAATGAGCAATGTAGAATGATCATTTTAACTGGCCGATCAACTTGACATGACTGCACTAAATCGTCTATAGCTTTTGATCAAAATTAAAAATGACACGAATCCAGCGCCCACGTTAATCTAGCTTAGTTTTCTATATTATGACAAAATTGAAGATTGAAATAGCTACGATAAAGCCTCCAAGTAATCCAATCCATCCTAAACTGTTTGATACTATGCATTATGCTTCATTTGTAAATCTTTGCTCAATGAGCACCAATGTCAGTTTAGAATGATCAATTTATGTGGCCAATCAACTAGACATGTCCGCACTACATCGTCTTCGACTTTTATTTTGGAGCTCAAAATGATATGAATCCAACACCCCCGTAAAGCTAGCTCAATTTTCCATATTGTGACAACATTTGAGACTGAAAAAGCTAGGCAAAGCCTCAAAGTAATCCAATCTATCTTAAACTCCTTGATGCCATGCATTATGTTTCATTTATATGCCTTTACTCCAGGAGCACCAATGATCAGTTTAGAATGATCACTTTCACTGGCCGATCAACTTGACATGTATGCACTAAATCATCCATAACTTTTATTTAGAGTTCAGAATAACACGAATCCAACACCCACGTTAATCTAGCTCAATTTTCTATATTTTCAGAACATTTAAGATCAAAATAGCTACGAATAATCCTCTAAATAATCCAATCTATCCCAAATTGCGTTATTCCATGCATTGTGCTTCATTTGTAAACCTTTGCTCAATGAGCACCAATGATCAGTTTAGAATTATCATTTTAACTAGCTGATCAACTTCACATGTACACAGGACATCGTCTTTAACTTTTGAACTCAAATTGAAATAAATCCAACACCCACGTTAAGCTAGCTCAATTTTCCATATTGTGACAACATTTGAGACTGAAAGAGCAAGACAAAGCCTCAAAGTAATCCAATCTATCTTAAACTTCATGATACAATGCATTATGATTCATTTATATGACTTTACTCAAGGAGCACCAATGATCACTTTAGAATGATCATTTTCATTGGCCGGCCAACTTGACATGTCCGCATTAAATCGCCCATAACTGTTGATTTAGAGTTTTGATTGACACGAATCCAATACACACGTTTAACTAGTTCAATTTTATATATTATGGCAACATTTAAGATCGAAATAGCTACGACAAAGCCTCAAAGTAACCCAGTCTATCCAAACTGTGTAATTCCATGAATTATGCTACATTTGTAAACTTTTGCTCAATGAGCAACAATGATCAGTTTAGAATTATCATTTTAACTAGCAGATCAACTTGACATGTCCGCACTAAATCGTCTTTAAATTTTAATTTAGAGCTCAACATGACATGAATCCAGCACCCACGTTAGACTAGCTCAATTTTCCATATTGTGACATCATGTCAGACTGAAAGAGCAAGGCAAAGCCTCAAAAGTAATCCAATCTATCTTAAACTGCGTGATCCATCCTTTATGCTTCATTTCTAAACCTTTGCGCAAGGAGCACCAATGAGAATTTAGAACGATCATTTTAACTGGCCAATCAACTTGACATGACCGCACAAAATCATCCAGAGCTTTTGATCAAAATTAAAAATGACACGAATTTAACGCCCACATTAAGCAAGCTCAATTTTCTATAATGTGACAAAATTAAAGACCAAAATAGCTCGATAAAGCCTCCAAGTAATCGAGTCCATCCTAAACTTCCTGATACGATGCATTATGCTTCATTTGTTAACCTTTGCTCAATGAGCACCAATGATCAATTTAGAACGATCAATTTAGAACGATCAATTTAACTGGCCGATCAACTTGACATCTCTGCACTAAATCGTCTTCAACTTTTGATTTAGAGCTCAAAATGATATGAATCCAATGCCCATGCTAAGCTAGCTCAATTTTCCATATTGTGACAACATTTGAGACTGAAAGAGCAACGCAAAGGCTCAAAGTAATCCAATCTATCTTAAATTGTTGGATACCATGCATTATACTTCATTTATATGCCTTTACTCAAGGAGCACCAATGATCAATTTAGAATGATCATTTTAACTGGCCGATAATCTTGACATGTAGGCACTAAATCATCCATAACTTTTGATTAAGAGTTCAGAATGCCCACATTAAACTACCTCAATTTTCTATATTGTGACAAAACTTTAGACCGAAACAACTATGACAAAGTATCTGAATAATCCAATAAATCCCAAAATGCGTGATTCGATGCATTATGCTTCATTTGTAAACCTTTACTAAATGAGCACCAACGATATGTTTAGAATCACCAATTTAACTGACCGATCAAATTGACATGTCTGCACTAAATCATTTTTAAATTTTGATTTAGAGTTCATAATGACACGAATCCAACGCTCATGTTAAGATAGCTCAATTTTCTATATTGTGATATAATTTAATACCAAAATAGCTATGACAAAGCCTCCAAGTAATTCAATCTATCCCAAAATGTGTGATGCCATGCATTATGCTTCATTTGTAAACCTTTGCTCAATGAGCACCAATGATCAATTTAGAATGATCATTTTAACTAGCTGATCAACTTGACATTTCCGCACTAAATCGTCTTTAACCTTTGATTTAGAGCTCAAAATGACAGGGATCCAATGCACACGTTAGACTAGCTCAATTTTCAATATTGTGACAACATTTGAGAATTGAAAAGCTAGGCAAAGCCTCAAAGTAATCCAATCTATCTTAAAATGAGTGATGCCATGCATTATGCTTCATTTATATGCAGTTACTCAAGGAGCACCAATGATCAATTTATAATGATCATGTTAACTAGCCAATGAACTTGACAGGCCAACACTAAATTGTCCATAAATTTTGATTCAGAGTTCAGAATTACACGAATCCAATGATCACCATTGGCTAGCTCAATTTTCTATATTGTGACAAAATTTAAGAGCGAAGTAGATACGAAAAGTCTTCAAGTAGTCCAATGTATCCCAAACGGCATCATGCTATGCATTATGCTTCATTTATACGCCTTTTCTTAAGGGACACTTATGATCAGTTTAGAATTATCATTTTAATTGGCCGATCAACTTGATAAGTCCGCACTAAAGTTTCCGTAACTTTTGATTCAGAGTTCAGAATTAAACGAATCCAACGCCCACGTTAAGCTAACTCAATTTTATATTTTGTAAAACAAATTAAGACAGAAATAGCTATGACAAAGTCTCCAATTAATCCAATCTATCCCAAACTGTGTGATACGATGTATTATGCTTCATTTGTAAACCTTTTCTTAATGAGCACCAATCATCAGTTTATAATGATCATTTTAACGAGCTGATCAACTTGACATGTCCAACTATATCATCCATAACGTTTTATTTAAAGTTCAGAATGAGACGAATCCAACACCCACATTAAACTACCTCAATTTTCTATATTGTGACAAAATTACAGACCGAAATAACTATGATTAAGCATTCAAATAATCCAATCAATCCCAAAATGCATGATACCATGCATTATGCTTCATTTGTAAACCTTTACTCAATGAGCACCAACGATATGTTTAGAATGATCAAGTTAACAGGCTGATCAACTTGACATGTCCGCACTAAATCTTCTTTAACTTTTGATTCAGAGTTCAGAATGACACAAATCCAACCTCCACATTAAGCTAGCTCAATTTCCTATATTGTGATAGAATTTAAGACCAAAATACCTACGTCAAAGTCTCCAAGTAATCCAATCTATTCCAAAATGTGTGACGACATGCAGAATGCTTCATTTGTAAACCTTTTCTCAATGAGCACCAATGATCAATTTAGAGTGATCATTTTAACTAGCTGATCAACTTGACATTTCCACACTAAATCGTCTTTAACTTTTGATTTAGAGCTCAAAATGACATGAATCCAACGCCTATGTTAGACTAGCTCAATTTTCAATATTGTGACAACATTTGAGAATGGAAGAGCTAGGCAAAGCCTCAAAGTAGTCCAATCTATCTTAAACAGCGTGATGCCATGCATTATGCTTCATGTATATGCTGTTACTCAAGGAGCACCAATGATCAATTTAGAATCATCATGTTAACTGGCCGATCAATGTGACATGTCAACACTAAATCGTCCATAACTTTTGATCAAGAGGTCAGGATGACACGAATCCAATGGCCATGATAAGCTAGCTCAATTTTCTATATTTTGAAAAACTTTATGAGCGAAATAGATTAGAAAAAGTCTCCAACTAATCCAATCTATCCCAAACTTCATGATGCCATGCATTATACTTCCTTTGTAAACCTTTTCTCAATGAGCACCAAAGATCTGTTTAGAATGATCATTTGAACTCGCTGATCAACTTGACATGTCCACTCTAAATCGTCCTTAACTTTTTATTCAGAGTTCCGAATGAGACGAATCTAACACCCACAATTACTAGCTCAATTTTCTATAAAATGAAAAAATTTAACACCGAAATAACTATGAAAAACCCGACAAATAATCCATTCTATTCCAAGATGCGTGATTTCATGCATTATGCTTCATTTGTAAACCTTTACTCAATGAGCACCAATGATATGTTTAGAATGATCAACTTAACAGTCCGATCAACTTGAAATGTTCGCACTAAATCGTCTTTAACTTTTGATTCAGAGTTAAGAATGACAAGAATCCAACGCCCACGTTAAGCTAGCTCAATTTTCTATATTTTGATAAATTTTAAGACCAAGATAGCTACGACAAAGCCTCCAAGTAATCCAATCTATCCCAAACTGCGTGATGCCATGGATTATGCTTCTTTGTAAACATTTGCTCAATGAGAACCAATGATCATTTTAGAATGATCATTTTAAGTAGTTGATATCCTTGACATGTCCGCACTAAATCTTCTTTAACTTTTGATTTAGAGCTCACAATGACATGATTCCAGCGCCCACATTAAGCTAGCTCAATTTTCTATATTGTGAAAAAATTTAAGACCGTAATAACTACGAAAATGTATTCAAGTAATCCAATCTATCCCAAACTGCATCATGCTATGCATTATGCTTCGTTTATACTCCTTTTCTCAAGGAGCACCAATGATCAGTTTAGAATGATCATTTTAACTCGCCGATCAACTTGACATGTCCACATTAAATCTTTCATAACTTTTGATTCAGAGTTAAAAAGACACGAATCCAACACCCATGTTAAGTTAGCTCAAATTTCTATATTATGACAATATGTAAGACCAAAATAGCTACGAAAAAGCGTACAACTAATCCAATCTATCCCAAACTGTGTGATTCCACGCAGTATGTTTCATTCGTAAACCTTTGCTCAAGGATCACCAGTGATAAGTTTAGAATGATCATTTTAACTAGCTGATCAACTTGACATGTCCGCACTAAATTATCTTTAACATTTGAGTTAGAGCTCAAAATGACAAGAATCCAACGCCCACATTAATCTAGCTCAATTTTCAATATTCTGACAACATTCGAGACTGAAAGAGCTATGACAAAGCCTCCAAGTAATCCAATCTATACCAAACAGCGTGTTGCCTTGCATTATGCTTCATTTATAAACCTTTGCTTAATTAGCACCAATTATTAGTTTAAAATGATCAGTTTAACTGGGCGATCACCTTCACATGTCCACATTAAATCGTCTTTAACTTTTGATTCAGAGTTTAGAATGACACAACCCAACGCCCAAGTAAAGCTAGCTCCATTTTCTATATTGTGACAAAATTTAGGACCGAAATAGCTACGACAAAATCTCCAACTGATCCAATCTTTCCCAAGCTGCATGATGCCATGCATTATGCTTCATTTTTACGCCTTTACTCATGGATCAACAATGATCAGTTTAGAATGATCTTTTTAAGTAGCTGATCAACTTGACATATCTGCACTAAATCATGTTTAACTTTTGATTTAAAGCTCAAAATGACATGAATCCAACGCCCATGTTAAGCTAGCTCAATTTTCTATATTGTGACAATATATGAGACCGAAAGTGCTAGGGAAAGCTTCAGAGTAATATAATCTATCTTAAACTGCGTGATGCCATGCATTATTCTTCATTTATAAGCCTTTAATCAAGCAGCACCTGTGATCAGTTTAGAATGATCAATTTAACTGGCTGATCAACTTGACATGTACGCACTAAATCGTCTTTAACTTTTATTTCAGTCCAGAATGACAGGAATCAAACGCCCATGTTAAGCTAGCTCAATTTTAAATATTGTGACAAAATTTAATACCAAAATAACTACGAGAAAGCCTCCAATTAATGCAATCTAACCAATACTGCGTGATGCCATGCATTATGCTTCATTTGTAAACCTTTGTTCAATGAGCACCAATTAGTATTTTAGAATGATCAATTTAACTGGCCAATCAACTTGACATGTTCGCACTAAATCGCATTTAACTTTTGATTTGGAGCTCAAAATGACATGAATCCAACTCCCACGTTAAGCTAGCTCAATTTTCTATATTGTGACAAAATTTATGACTGAAATAACTACGCTAAAGCCTACAAGTAATCCAATTTGTCCCAAACTGCGTGATGCCATGCAATATGCTTTATATTTAAACATTTGCTCAATGAGCAGCAATGATCAGTTTAGATTGATCAATTTAACTGGTTGATCAACTTGACATTTCCGCATTAAATCACGTTTAACTTTTGATTCAGAGTGTAGAATGACATGAAATCCAACGCCCAAGTAAAGCTAGCACAATTTCTTATATTGTGACAAAATCTAAGACTGAAATAGCTACGACAAAGCCTCCAAGTGATCCAATCTATCCCAAACTGCGTGATGCCATGCATTATACTTCATTTATGCGCCTTTACTCAAGGATCACCAATGATCAGTTTAGAATGATCATTTTAACCAGGTGATCAACTTGACATGTGCGCACTAACTTGTATTTAACTTTTGATTTAGAGCTCAAAATGACATCAATCCAACGCCCACATTAAGCTACCTCAATTTTCTATATTGTGAAAAGTTTAAGACCGAATTAGCTATAACAAAGCCTCCAAGTAATCCAATCTATGCCAAAGTGCATGATGCCATGCATTATGCTTCATTTGCAAACCTTAGCTCAAAGAGCACCAATGATCAGCTTAGAATTATCAATTTAACTGGCTGATCAACTTCACATATCCCCACTAAATCGTGTTTAACTTTTGATTCAGAGTTCATAATGATAGGAATCAAACACCTATATTAAACTAGCTCAATTTTCTATATTGTATCAAACTTTAAGACCAAACTTGCTACGAAAAAGCCTCCAAGTAATCCAATATATCCAATACTATGTGATGCCATGCATTAAGCTTCATTTGTAAAACTTTGCTCAATGAGTACCAATTATTAGTTTAGAATGATCAATTTAACAGGCCGATCAACTTGACACGTCCGCTCTAAATCCTCTTTAACTTTTTATTCAGAGTTTATAATGACACGAATCTAATGCCCAAGTAAAGCTAGCGTAATTTTTTATATTGTGACAAAATTTAAGATCGAAATAGCTACCAAAAAGCCTCCATGTAATCCAATCTATTCCAAACTGCGTGAGGCCATGCATTATGCTTCATTAATACACCTTTATTCAAGGATCACAAATGATCAGTTTAGAATGATCATCTTAACTAGATGATCAACTTGACATGTTCGCACTAAATCATCTTTAACTTTCTATTTCTAGCTCAAAATGACATGAATCCAACTCCTACGTTAAGCTAGCTCAATTTTCTATATTGTGACAAAATTTATGACTAAAATAGCTACGACAAAGCTTTCAAGTAATCCAATATATCCAAAACTGTGTGATGCAGTGCAACATGCTTCATTTGTAAACATTTCTTCAATGGCACCAATGGTCAGTTTAGAATCATCCATTTAACTGGCCGATCAACTTGACATGTCGGCACTAAATCGTCTTTATTTTTTTATTCATAGTTAATAATTACTCTAATCCAACGCCTGTGTTAAGCTCGTTCAATTTTCTATATTGTGACAAAATTTAAGATTGAAATCGTTACGACAAAGCCTCCAAGTCATCCAATCTCCTTCATTTTGTAAACCTTTGCTCAATGTGCACCAATTATCAGCTTAGAATGATAATTTAACTGGTCGATCAATTAAGACAAAGCCTCCAAGTCATCTTAAACTTTTTTCAGAGTTTAGAATGACAAGAATCCAACGCCTAAGCAAAGCTATCTCAATTTTCTATATTGTGACAAAATATAAGACAAAAATAACTATGACAAATCCTCCAAGTAATCCAATCTATCCAACACTGCATGATGCCATGCATTTTGCTTCGTTTGTAAACTTTTGCTCAATGAGCACCAATTATTTGTTTAGAAGGAACAATTTAACTGGCCAGTAACCTTGACATGGCCACACTAAATTGCCTTTAACTTTTGATTCAGAGTTTAGAATGACAAGAATCCAACGCCAAAGTAGAGCTAGCTCAATTTTCTATATTGTGGAAAAAATTTAAGACCGAAATAAGTACGACAAAGCCTCCAAGTAATCCAATGTATCCCAAACTGTGCGATGCCATGCATTATGCTTCATTTATACTCCTCTACTCAAGGATCCACAATTATAAGTTTAGAATGATCATTTTAACTATCTGATCAACTTTACATGTCCGCACTAACTCTTCTTTAACTTATGATTTAAAGCTCCAAATGACATGAATCCAACGCACACGCTAAGCTAGCTCGATTTTCTAAATTGTGACAACATATGAGACTGAAAGAGCTAGCCAAGGCCTCAAAGTAATCCTATCTATCCTAAAATATGTTATACCATGCATTATGGTTCATTTATAAGCCTTTACTCATGGAGCACTGATGATCAATTTAAATGGCCTATCAACTTCACATGTCTCCACTAAATCGTCTTTAACTTTTGATTCATAGTTCAGAATGATGGTAATCAAACGCCCACGTTAAGCTACGTCAATTTTCTATATTGTGACAAAAGTTAAGACCGAAATAAGTACGACAAAGCTTCCAGGAACTTCAACGTACCCAATACTGTGATGCCATGCAATATGCTTCATTTGTAAGCCTTTGCTCAATGATCACCAATTATTAGTTTAGAATGATCAATTTAACTGACCGATTAACTTAACATGTCCGCACTAAATTGTCTTCAACTTTTCATTGAGAGTATAAAGACAAGAATCTAACGCCTAAGTCAAGCTAGCTTAATTTTCTATATTTTGGCAAAAATGTAACACTGAAATAGCTACGATAAACCCTCCAAGTAATCCAATCAATCCCAAACTGTGTAATGCCATGCATTATGCTTCATTTATACGCCTTTTCTCACGGGACCAATGATCAGTTTAGAATGATCATTTTAACTAGCTGATCAAATTGACATGTTCACACTAAATCGTCCTTCACTTTTGATTTAGAGCTCAAAATGACATGAATCCAACACCCACGTTAAGTTAGCTCAATTTTCTATATTGTGACAAAATTTAAGACTGAAATAGCTACGACAAAGCCTCCAAGTAATCCAGTCTATCCCAAAATCTGTGATTCCATGCAATATACTTCATTTGTAAACTTTTGCTGAATAAGCACCAATGATCAATTTAGAATGATTAATTTAACTAGTCGATCAACTTGACATGTCCGCACAAAATCGACTTTAACTTTTGATTTAGAGTTCATAATGACACGAATCCAATGCACACGTTAAGCTAGCTTAATTTTTTACATTGCATCAAAATTTAAGACTGAAATTGCTACGACAAAGCCTCCAAGTAATCCAATCTGTCCCAAACTGCGTATTTCCATGCAATATATTTCAACTGTAAACCTTTGGTCAATGAGCACTAATTATCAATTTAGAATGATTAATATAACTAGCCGATCAAGTTGATAATTCTGCAATAAATCATCTTTAACTTTTGATTCAAAATTTAGAATGACACGAATCCAGCGCCCAATTAACGCTAGCTTAATTTCATATATTGTGACAAAATTTAAGACCAAAGTAGCTATACAAAGCCTCCACGTAATCTAGTCTATCCCAAACTGTGTGATGCCATGCATTATGCCTCATTTTTAAACCTTTAGTCAATGATCACCAATGTTTAGTTTAGAATGATCATTTAACTAGCCTACCAACTTGACATGACCGCACTAAATTTTCCGTAACTTTTTATTTAAAGTTCAAAATGACACGAATCAAACGCCCACATTAAGTTAGTTCAAATTTTTAGATCGTGACAAAATTTAAGACCGAAATAGCAATGACAATGCCTCCAAGTAATCCAATCTATCCCAAACTGCTTGATACCATGCATTATGCTTCATTTGTAAATCTTTGCTAAATGAGCACCAATGATCAGTATAGAAATCAATTTAAATGGCCAATCAACTTCACACGGCCACACTAAATCGTCTTTAACTTTTGATTCTGAATTCAAAATGATACGAATCCTACGCCCACGTTAAGATACCTTAATTTTCTATATGGTGACAAAATTTAATACCGAAATAGCTACGACCAAGTCTCCAAGTAATCCAATCTACCCAAACTTCGTGACTGCATGCATTATGCTTCATTTGTAAACCTTTGCTCAATTATCACCAATTAATCAGTTTAGAAAAATAATTTTAAATTTTGATTTAGAGCTCAAATGACATGAATCCAACGCCCACGATAAGCTAGCTTAATTTTCCTTATTGTGACAACATTTGATACAGAAAGAGCTGGGCAAAGCCTCAGAAATATAGAATATATCCTAAATTGCGTGATACCTTGCATTACGCTTCATTTCTATGCCTTTACTCAAGGAGAACCAATGATCAATTTAGAATGAGCATTTTAATTGGCTGTTCAACCTGACATGTCACTAAATCATCAATAACTTTTTATTTAGAGTTCAGAACGACACAAATCCAGCGCCCACATTAAGCTAACTCAATTTTCTATATTGTGACAAACTTTAAGTCCAAAATAGAGGTGACAAAGGCTCCAAGTAATCCAATTTATCCCAAACTGTGTGATGTCATACGCTATGCTTCATTTGTAAACTTTTGCTCAATGTGAACCAATGATCAGTTTAGAACGATCTATTTAATTGGCCGATCAACTTGACATGGCCGCAATAAATCGTTCGTAACTTTTGATTTAGAGATCAGAATAACAACTATTCAACGCCAACATTAAGCTAGCTTAATTTTCTATATTTTGACAAAATTTAAGACCGAAATAGCTACACAAAGCATCCAAGTAATATAATCTATCCCAAACTGTGTGATGTCATGTATTATGCCTCATTTTTTAACCTTTACTTAATGATCACCAATGATCAGTTTAGAATGATCATTTAACTAGCATACCAACTTGACATGACCGCACTAAATTGATCGTAACTTTTTATTTAGAGTTCAGAATGACATGAATCAAACACCCACATTAAGCTTGCTCAAATTTTTAGATTCTGACAAAATTTAAGGCCGAAAAAGCTATGAAAATGCCTCCAAGTAATCCAATCTATGCCAAACTGTGTGATACCATGCATTATGCTTCATTTGTAAACCGTTTCTCAATGAGCACCAACGATCATTTTAGAATGATCAATTTAATAGGCCGATCAACTTGACATGTCCACAATAAATCGTCTTTATCTTTTGATTCTGACTTTTGCATGACACGAATCCAACGCCCACGTTAAGTTAACTCAATTTTCAATATTTTGAAAAAATTTAAGACCGAAATACCGATGACAAAGTCTCCAAGTAATCCAATCTATCCCAAACTGTGTGTTACCATGCATTATGCTTCATTTGTAAACCTTTTCTCAATGAGCACCAATAATTAGTTTAGAATTATAATTTTAGCTTTTGATTTGGAGCTTAAATGGACGAGTACAACGCCCACGTTAAGCTAGCTCAATTTTCCATATTGTAACAACATTTGAGACGGAAAGAGCTGGGGAAAGCCTCAAATTAATCCAATCTATGCTAAACTATGTGATATCATGCATTATGCTTCATTTATATGCCTTTTAATTGGCCGATCAACTTGACATGTCCGCACTAAATCATCGATAACGTTTTTTTAGAGTTGAGAACGACACGAATCCAATGGCCACATTAAGCTAGCTCAATTTTCTATATTGTGACAAACTTTACGGGCCAAATAGCGATGACAAAGCCTCCAAGTAATACAAACTATCCCAATCTCCATGATGTCATGTATTATGCTTCATTTGTAAACCTTTGCTCAATGAGAACCAAGGATCAGTTTAAAATGATCATTTTAATTGGCCTATCAACTTGACATGTACGCACTAAATCGTCCGTAACTTTTGATTTAGAGATCAGAATGACATGTATCCAACTCCCACATTAAGCTTGATCAATTTTCTATATTGTGACAAAATTTAAGACCGAAGTAGCTATACCAAGCCTCCAAGTAATCCAATCTATCCCAAACTGTGTGATGCCATGCATTATGCCTCATTTTTAACCCTTTAGTCAATTCTCACCAATGTTCAGTTTAGAATGATCATTTAACTGGCCTACCAACTTGACATGACCGCACTAAATTGTCCGTAACTTTTTATTTAAAGTTCAGAATGACACGAATCCAACGCCCACATTAAGTTAGATCAAATTTTTAAATCATGACAAAATTTAAGACCGAAATAGCAATGACAATGCCTCCAAGTAATCCAATCTATCCCAACTGTGTGATACCATGCATTATGCTTCATTTGTAAACCTTTACTAAATGAGCACTAGTGATCAGTTTAGAATGAAAATTTTAACTAGCATACCAACTTGACATGTCCGCTCTAAATCATTTGCAACTTTGTATTTAAAGTTCAGAATGACATGAATCTAACGTCCACATTAAGCTAGCTCAATTTTTTAAATTGTTAACAAATTTAAGACCAAAATAGCGATGACAATGCCTCCATGTAATCCAATCTATTGTAAACTGTGTGATGCCATGCATTATGCTTCATTTGTAAAACTTTCCTCAATGAGCACCAATGATCAGTTTAGAATAATCAATTTAACTGGTAGATAACCTTGACATGTACACTCTAAATCGTCTTTAACTTTTGATTTAGAGTTTACAATGAAACGAATCCAACGCCCACATTAATCTAGCTCCATTTTCTATATAGTGACAAAATTTAAGGCCAAAATAGTGATGAAAAAGCCTACAAGTAATCCAATCTATCCTAAACTACGTGCCATGCATTAGACTTCATTTGTAAACCTTTGCTCAATAAGCACCAACAATTAGTTTAGAATGACAATTTTAATTGGCCGATCAACTTGACATTTTTGCACTAAATCTTCTGTAACTTTTAATTTAGAGATCAGAATGACACGTATCCAACACCCACATTTAGCTTTCTCAATTTTCTATATTGTGACAAATTTAATACAAAATTAGCTACACAAAGCCTCCAAGTAATCCAATTTATCCCAAACTGCGTGATGCCATGCATTATCTTTCATTTGTAAACCTTTACTCAATGAGCACCAATGATCAGTTTAGAATGATCATTTTAACTAGCCTTCCAACTTGACTTGTCCACACTAAATCGTCCGTAACTTTTTATTTATAGTTCTGAATTACACGAATCCAACGCAACCATTAAGCTACCTCAAATTTTTAAATCATGAAAAAAATTTAAAACCAAAATAGCGATGACAAAGCCTCCAAGTAATACAAACTATCCCAATCTGCGTGATGTCATGTATTATGCTTCATTTGTGAACCTTTGCTCAATGAGAACCAAGGATCAGTTTAAAACGATCATTTTAATTGGCCAATCAACTTGACATGTACGCACTAAATCGTCCGTAACTTTTGATTTAGAGATCAGAATGACATGTATCCAACTCCCACATTAAGCTTGATCAATTTTCTATATTGTGACAAAATTTAAGACCGAAGTAGCTATACCAAGCCTCCAAGTAATCCAATCTATCCCAAACTGTGTGATGCCATGCATTATGCTTCATTTAAAAACTTTTGCTCAAGAAGCACCAATGATTAATTCAGAATGATCATTTTAACCGGCCGGTCAATTTGACATGTCCTCTGATTTAGAGCTTAGAGTGACACGCATCCAACGCGCACATTAAGTTAGCTCAATTTTCTATATTGTGACAAAATTTCAGACCGAAATAGCTACGCAAAGCCTCCAAGTAACCCAATCGATCTCAAACTGTGCGATGCCATGCATTATATTTCATTTGTAAACCTTTACTCAATGAGCACCAATGATCAGTTTAGAATGATCATTTTAACTAGCGTACCAACTTGACATCTCCGCTCTAAATCGTTCACAAATTTTTATTTAAAGTTCAAAATGACACGAATCCAATGCCCACATTAAGCTAGCTCAATTTTTTATATCGTGTAAAAATTTAAGATGGAAATAGCTATGACAATTCCTCCAACTAATCCAATCTATCCCAAACAGCATGATTCCATGCATAATGCTTCATTTGTAAACCTTTGCTCAATCAGCACCAATGATCAGTTTATAATGATCAATTTAACTGGCAGATCAATTTAACTCCCCAATCAACTTGACATATGCGCACTAAATCGTCTTTGCCTTTTGATTCAAAGTTCTAAATGACACGAATCCAACAACCACGTTAAGCTAGCTTGGTTTTTTTATATTGTCACAAACATTTAAGACCGAAATACCTACGACAAAAAGTAATCCAATCTATCACAAACTTCGTGATGCCATGCATTATGCTTCATATGTAAACTTTTGCTCAATGAGCACCAATGATAAGTTCAAAATGATCATTTTAACTGGCCGTTCAACTTGACATGTTTTTACTAAATCATCCATAGCTTTTAATTTAGAGCTCATAATGACACGTATCCAACACCCACATTAAGTTAGCTCAATTTTCTATATTGTTACAAAATTTAATGAAAAAATAGCTATGACAAAGCGTCCATGTAATCCAGTCTATCCCAAACTGTGTGATGCCATGCATAATGCCTCATTTCTAAACCTTTGCTCAATGAACACCAATTATCAGTTTAGAGTGATCATTTTCATTGGCCGATCAACTTGAAATGTCCGCACTAAATCGTCCGCAACTTTTGATTTAGAGAGCAGAATGACACGTATCCAACGCCTACATTAAGCTAGCTCAATTTTCTATATTGTTACCATATTTAAGATCAAATAGCTATGAAAAAGCCTCCAAGTAATCCAATCTATTCCAAACAGCGTGATGCCATGCATTATCATTCATTTGTAAACTTTTGCTCAATGAGGACCAATGACCAGTTTAGAATGATCAATTTAATTGGCCGATCCACTTGACATGTCCACAATAAATCGTTCGTAACTTTTGATTTAGAGATCAGAATGACAAGTATCCAACACCCACAATAAGCTAGCTTATTTTTATATATTAAGGTAGCTAAATTTTCTATATTGTGACAAAGTTTAAGACCGAAATAGCTACACAAAGCATCCAAGTAATCTAATCTATCCCAAACTGTGTGATGCCATGTATTATGCCTCATTTTTTAATCTTAATGATCACCAATGTTCAGTTTAGAATGATGATTTAACTACCCTATAACCCTGATATGACCGCACTAATTCGACCATAACGTTTTATTTAAAGTTCCGATTGACACGAATCAAACGCCCACATTAAGCTTGCTCAAATTTTTAGATTCTGACAAAATTTAAGACCGAAAAAGCTATGACAATGCCTCCAAGTAATCCTATCTATCCCAAACTTTGTGATGTCATGCATTATGCCTCATTTTTAAACCTTTAGTCAATGATCACCAGTGTTCAGTTTAGAATGATCATTTAACTAGCTTACCAACTTGACATGACCGCACTAAATATTCGGTAACTTTTTATTTAAACTTCAGAATGACACGAATCTGATGCCCACATTAAGTTAGCTCAAATTTTTAGATCGTGACAAAATTTAAGACCGAAATAGCAATAAAAATTCCTCCAAGTAATCCAATCTATCGCAAATTGTGTGATACCATGCATTATGCTTCATTTGTAAACCTTTGCTCAATGAGCACCAGTGATCAGTTTAGAAATCAATTTAAATGGCCGATCAACTTCACATGTCCGCACTAAATCGTCTTTAACTTTTGATTCTGAGTTCAGAATGACACGAATCCAACGCCAACGTTAAGATAACTCAATTTTCTATATTGTGACAAAATTTAAGACCGAAATAGCTCCGACAAAGTCTCCAAGTAATCCAATCTATCCCAAACTTTGTGACTGCATGCATTATGCTTCATTTGTAAACCTTTGCTCAATGATCACCAATAATCAGTTTAGAAAGATAATTTTAGCTTGATTGAGAGCTCAAATGACATGAATCCAACACCCACAATAAACTAGCTTAATTTTCCTTATTGTGAGAACATTTGAGACTGAAAGAGTTGGGCAAAGCCTCAAAGTTATCCAATATATCCTAAATTGTGTGATAACATGCATTACACTTCATTTATATGCCTTTACTCAAGGAGAACCAACGATAAATTTAGAATGATGATTTTAATTGGCCGATCAACCTTACATGTCCACACTAAATCATCCATAACTTTTTATTTAGAGTTCAGAACGACACGAATCCAACACCCACATTAAGCTAGCTCAATTTTCTATATTGTGACAAACTTTAAGTCCAAAAGAGCAATGAAAAAGCCTCCAAGTAATCCAATCTATCCCAAACTGTGTGATGTCATACGCTATGCTTCATTTGTAAACTTTTGCTCAATGAGAACCAATGATCAGTTTAGAACAATCTATTTAATTGGCCGATCAACTTGACATGTCCGCAATAAATCGTTCGTAACTTTTGATTTAGAGATCAGAATGACAACTATTCAACGCCAACATTAAGCAAGCTTAATTTTCTATACTTTGACAAAATTTAAGACCGAAATAGCTACACAAAGCATCCAAATAATATAATCTATCCCAAACTGTGTGATGCCATGTATTATGCCTCATTTTTTAACCTTTACTTAATGATCACCAATGATCAGTTTAGAATGATCATTTAGCTAGCCTACCAACTTGACATGACCGCACTAAATCGACCGTAACGTTTTATTTAAAGTTCAGAATGACATGAATCAAACACCCACATTAAGCTTGCTCAAATTTTTAGATTCTGACAAACTTTAAGGCCAAAAAAGCTATGAAAATGCCTCCAAGTAATCCAATCTATGCCAAACTGTGTGATGCCATGCATTATGCTTCATTTGTAAACCTTTTCTCAATGAGCACCAACGATCAGTTTAGAATGATCAATTTAACAGGCCGATCAACTTGACATGTCCACAATAAATCGTCTTTATCTTTTGATTCTGACTTTTGCATGACACAAATCCAACGCCCACGTTAAGTTAACTCAATTTTCTATATTTTGAAAAAATTTAAGACCGAAATACCGATGACAAAGTCTCCAAGTAATCCAATCTATCCCAAACTGTGTGATACCATGCATTATGCTTCATTTGTAAACCTTTTCTCAATGAGCACCAATAATCAGTTTAGAATTATAATTTTAGCTTTTGATTTGGAGCTTAAATGGATGAGTACAACGCCCACGTTAAGCTAGCTCAATTTTCCATATTGTGACAACATTTGAGACGGAAAGAGCTGGGGAAAGCCTCAAATTAATCCAATCTATGCTAAACTATGTGATATCATGCATTACGCTTCATTTATATGCCTTTACTCAAGCAGAACAAATGATCAGTTCAGAATGATCATTTTAATTGGCCGATCAACTTGACATGTCCGCACTAAATCATCGATAACGTTTTTTTAGAGTTGAGAACGACACGAATCCAATGGCCACATTAAGCTAGCTCAATTTTCTATATTGTGACTAACTTTATGGGCCAAATAGCGATGACAAAGCCTCCATGTAATACAAACTATCCCAATCTGCATGATGTCATGTATTATGCTTCATTTGTTAACCTTTGCTCAATGAGAACCAAGGATCAGTTTAAAATGATCATTTTAATTGGCCTATCAACTTGACATGTATGCACTAAATCGTCCGTAACTTTTGATTTAGAGATCAGAATGACATGTATCCAACTCCCACATTAAGCTTGATCAATTTTCTATATTGTGACAAAATTTAAGACCGAAGTAGCTATACCAAGCCTCCAAGTAATCCAATCTATCCCAAACTGTGTGATGCCATGCATTATGCCTCATTTTTAAACCTTTAGTCAATGCTCACCAATGTTCAGTTTAGAATGATCATTTAACTGGCCTACCAACTTGACATGACCGCACTAAATTGTCCGTAACGTTTTATTTAAAGTTCGGAATGACACGAATCCAACGCCCACATTAAGTTAGATCAAATTTTTAAATCATGAAAAAATTTAAGACCGAAATAGCAATGACAATGCCTCCAAGTAATCCAATCTATCCCAAACTGTGTGATACCATGCATTATGCTTCATTTGTAAACCTTTACTAAATGAGCACTAGTGATCAGTTTAGAATGAAAATTTTAACTAGCATACCAACTTTACATGTCCGCTCTAAATCAGTTGCAACTTTGTATTTAAAGTTCAGAATGACATGAATCCAACGTCCACATTAAGCTAACTCAATTTTTTAAATTGTTAAAAAATTTAAGACCAAAATAGCAATGACAATGCCTCCATGTAATCCAATCTATTGTAAACTGTGTGATGCCATGCATTATGCTTCATTTGTAAAACTTTCCTCAATGAGGACCAATGATCAGTTTAGAATAATCAATTTAACTGGTAGATAACCTTGACATGTACACTCTAAATCGTCTTTAACTTTTGATTTAGAGTTTACAATGAAACGAAACCAACGCCCACATTAATCGAGCTCCATTTTCTATATAGTGACAAAATTTAAGGCCAAAATAGCGATGACAAAGCCTACAAGTAATCCAATCTATCCTAAACTGCGTGCCATGCATTAGACTTCATTTGTAAACCTTTGCTCAATAAGCACCAACAATTAGTTTAGAATGACAATTTTAATTGGCCGATCAACTTGACATTTTTGCACTAAATCTTCTGTAACTATTAATTTAGAGATCAGAATGACACGTATCCAACACCCACATTTAGCTTTCTCAATTTTCTATATTGTGACAAAATTTAATACAGAATTAGCTACACAAAGCCTCCAAGTAATCCAATTTATCCCAAACTGCGTGATGCCATGCATTATCTTTCATTTGTAAACCTTTACTCAATGAGCACCAATGATCAGTTTAGAATGATCATTTTAACTAGCCTTCCAACTTGACTTGTCCATACTAAATCGTCCGTAACTTTTTATTTATAGTTTTGAATTACACGAATCCAACGCAACCATTAAGCTACCTCAAATTTTTAAATCATGAAAAAATTTAAAACCAAAATAGCGATGACAAAGCCTCCAAGTAATACAAACGATTCCAATCTGCGTGATGTCATGTTTTATGCTTCATTTGTAAACCTTTGCTCAATGAGAACCAAGGATCAGTTTAAAACGATCATTTTTATTGGCCAATCAACTTGACATGTACGCACTAAATCGTCCGTAACTTTTGATTTAGAGATCAGAATGACATGTATCCAACTCCCACATTAAGCTTGATCAATTTTCTATATTGTGACAAAATTTAAGACCGAAGTAGCTATACCAAGCCTCCAAGTAATCCAATCTATCCCAAACTGTGTGATGCCATGCATTATGCTTCATTTAAAAACTTTTGCTCAAGAAGCACCAATGATCTGTTCAAAATGATCATTTTAACCGGCCGGTCAATTTGACATGTCCTTTGATTTAGAGCTTAGACTGACACACATCCAACGCGCACATTAAGTTAGCTCAATTTTCTATATTGTGACAAAATTTCAGACCGAAATAGCTACGCAAAGCCTCCAAGTAACCCAATCGATCTCAAACTGTGCGATGCCATGCATTATGTTTCATTTGTAAACCTTTACTCAGTGAGCACCAATGATCAGTTTAGAATGATCATTTTAACTAGCGTACCAACTTGACATGTCCGCTCTAAATCGTTCGTAAATTTTTATTTAAAGTTCAAAATGACACGAATCCAACGCCCACATTAAGCTAGCTCAATTTTTTATATCGTGAAAAAATTTAAGATGGAAATAGCTATGAAAATTCCTCCAACTAATCCAATATATCCCAAATAGCATGATTCCATGCATAATGCTTCATTTGTAAACCTTTGCTCAATCAGCACCAATGATCGGTTTAGAATGATCAATTTAACTGGCCGATCAATTTAACTCCCCAATCAACTTGACATATGCGCACTAAATCGTCTTTGCCTTTTGATTCAAAGTTCTAAATGACACGAATCCAACAACCACGTTAAGCTAGCTTGTTTTTTTATATTTTCACAAAAATTTAAGACCGAAATACCTACGACAAAAAGTAATCCAATCTATCACAAACTTCGTGATGCCATGCATTATGCTTCATATGTAAACTTTTGCTCAATGAGCACCAATGATCAGTTCAAAATGATCATTTTAACTGGCCGTTCAACTTGACATGTTTTTACTAAATCATCCGTAGCTTTTAATTTAGAGCTCATAATGACACGTATCCAACACCCACATTAAGTTAGCTCAATTTTCTATATTGTTACAAAATAAGAAAATTAGCTATGACAAATAGTAATAGCTATTTGATCATAAATCATTTTGTAAACCTTTGCTCAATGAACACCAATTATCAGTTTAGAGTTATCATTTTAATTGGCCGATCAACTTGAAATGTCCGCACTAAATAGTCTGCAACTTTTGATTTAGAGAGCAGAATGACACGTATCCAACGCCTACATTAAGCTAGCTCAATTTTCTATATTGTGACCAAATTTAAGATCAAATAGCTATGAAAAAGCCTCCAAGTAATCCAATCTATTCCAAACAGCGTGATGCCATGCATTATGATTCATTTGTAAACCTTTACTCAATGAGCACCAATGATCATTTTAGAACGATCATTTTAACTAGCTGATCAACAGGACATGTCCACACTAAATCGTCCCTAACCAATGATCAGTTTAAAATGATCATTTTAACTAGGAAATCAAGTTGACATGTCCGCACTAAATTGTCTTTAACTTTTAATATAGAATGACATCAATCCAACACCCACGTTAGGTTAGCACAATATTCCATATTGTGACAACATTTGAGACTGAAAGAGCTCGGGAAAGCCTCATAGTATTAAAATCTATCATAAACTGCGTGATGCCATGCATTATGCTTTATAGTTCAGAATGACACGAATCCAACGCCTACAATAAGCTAGCTCAATTTTCTATATTTTGAAAAAATGTTAGACCAAAATACCTATGACAAAGTCTCCAAGTAATCGAATCTATCCCAAAATAAGCGATGGCATGCATTATACTTCATTTGTAAACTTTTGCTCAATGAGCACCAATGATTATTTTAATTGGCCAGTCAACTTGGCATATCCGCACTAAGTCGTGTATAACTTTTGCGTTAGAAATCAGAATGACATGTATCCAATGCCCACGTTAAGCTACCTCAATTTTTTACACAGTGACAAAATTTGAGACCAAAATAGCTACGCAAAGCCTCCAAGTAATCCAATCTATCCCAAACTGTGTGATGCCATGCATTATGATTCATTTGTAAACCTTTACTCAATGAGCATCAATGATCCCTTTAAATGATCATTTTAACTAGCCTACCAACTTTTTATTTAAAGTTCAAAATGACACTAATCCAACGCACACATTAAGCTAGTTTGATCTTTTAGATTGTAAAACAATTTAATACTCAAATAGCTATGACAATGCCTCCAAGTAATCCAATCAATCCCAAACTACGTGATGCCATGCATTTTTCTTCATTTGTAAACCTTTGCTCAATCAACACCAATGATCAGTTTAAAATGATCAATTTAACTAGCCGATCAACTTGACATGTGCGCACTAAATCGTCTTTACCTTTTGGTTCCGAGTTCAGAATGACACGAATCCAATGCCCACGTTAAGCTAGCTCAGTTTTCTTTATTATCACAAAACTTAAGAGCGTAATAGCTACGACAAAGCCTCCAATTAATACAATATATCCCAAACTCCGTGATGCCATGCATTATGTTTCATTTGTAAACCTTTGCTTAGTGAGCACCAATGATCATTTTAATTGGTTGATCAACTTGACATGTCCGCACTAAATCGTCCGTAACTTTTGATTTCGAGATCTGAATGACACGTATCCAACGCCCACATTAAGCTAGCTAAAATTTCTATATTGTGAAAACTTAAGACCAAAATAGCTATGACAAAGCCTCCAAGTAATCCAATCTATTCCTAACTGTGTGATGCCATGCATTATGATTCATTTGTAAACCTTTACTCAATGAGCACCAATGATCATTTTAGAACGATCATTTTAACTAGCTGATCAACTTGACATGTCCGCACTAAATGGTCTTTAATATATGATTTAGAGCTCAAAATGACATGAATCCAACGGCCACATTAATCTAGCTCAATTTTCAATATTCTAACAACATTTGACACTGAATGAGTTACGACAAAGCCTCCAAGCAATCCAGTGTATCCCAAATTGAGTGATGCCATGCATTATGCTTCATTTATAAGCCTTTGCTCAAGGAGCACCTATGCTCAGCTTAGAATTATCACTTTAACTGGCTGATAAACTTGACATTTCTGTACTAAATTGTTCGTAAGATTTTATTTAGAGTGCAGATTGACATGAATTCAACGCCCACGTTAAGCTAGCTCAGTTTTCTATATTGTGATTAAATTTAAGACCGAAATAGTTACAAAAAAGCCTTCAAGTAATCTAATCTATCCCAAACTGTGTGATGCCATGCATTATGCTTCATTTATAAGCCATTAGTAGAGGAGAACCAATGGTAAGTTTAGAATGATCATTTTAGCTGGCCGATCAACTCGGCATGTCCGCACTAAATCGTCCGTAACTTCTGATTTATATTTAAGAATCACATGAATCCAATGCCCACGCTAATCTATCTCAATTTTCAATATTGTGACAAAGTTTAAAACCAAAATAGCTACGACAAAATCTCTAAGTAAACCATTCTATCCCAAACTGTGTGATATCATGCATTATGCTTCATTTGTAAACCTTTGCTCAATGACCATCAATGATCAGTTTATAATGATAATTTTAACTAGCTGATGACCTTGACATGTTCGCACTAAATCATCTTTAACATTTGATTTAGAACTCAAAATAACAGCCACGTTAATCTAGGTCAATTTTCAATATTGTGACAACATTTGAGCCTGAAGAGCTACAAAAAAGCCTTGAAGCAATCTGATGTATTCCATAATGTGTGATGCCATGCATTATGATTCAGTTATAAGCCTTTACTCAAGGAGCAATGATGATAAGTTTAGAATGATCATTTTAACTGGTGGATCAACTTGACATGTCCGCTCTAAATCATCCGTAACTTTCCATTTATAATTCAGAATGAGGCGAATCCAGTGCCCACATTAAGCTAGCTCAATATTCGAAATTGTGACAAAATTTAAGACCAAAATAGCTACGGCAAAATCTTTAAGTAAACAAATCTATCCCAGACTGTGTGATGTCATGCATTATGCTTTATTTGTAAACATTTGCTCAATGATCACAAATGATAACTTTAGAATGATAATTTTAAATCGTTCGTAACCTTTGATTTAGAGCTCACAATTACATGAATCCAACGGCCAAGTTAATTTAACTCAATTTTCAATATTGTGACAACATGTGAGAGTGAAAGAGCTAAGATAAAGCCTCCAACTAATCCAATGTATCCCAAACTGCGTGATGACATGCATTATGCTTCAATTATAAGCCTTTACTTAAGGAGCACAATGATTAGTATAGAATTATCATTTTAACTGGCCGATCCCCTTGACACGTATGCACCAAATCGTCCGTAGGTTTTGATTTACAGTCACAATAACACCAATCCAACGCCCAAGTTAACGTCCCAATTTTCTATATTGTTACAAAACTTAAGACCAAAATAACTACTACAATGCCTCCCAGTAATCCAATCTATCATAAATTGCGTGATGCCATGCATTATACTTCATTTGTAAACCTTTGATCAATGAGTACCAATGATCATTTTAACTAGCTGATAAACTTGACATGTCCGCAATAAATTGTTTATAAAATTTGATTTAGAGCTCAAAATGACATGGAGCCAAGAGCCACGTTAATCTAGCTCAATTTTAACTATTGTGAAACATTTGAGACAGAAAGAGCTACGACAAAGCCTCCAAGTAATCGAATATATAACAAACCGTGTGATTCCATGCATTATCCTTCAATTATAAGCCTTTACTCAAGGAGCACCAATGATCAGCTTAGAATGATCACTTTATTCTGCCGATCAACTTGACATGTTCGCACTAAATCGTCCGTAACTTCTGAATAGAGTTCAGAATGACACAAATCCAACGCCCACATTAAGTTAGCTCAATATTCTATATTGCAATAAAATTTAAGACCAAAATAGGTACGAATAATCCTCCAAGTAATCCAATCTATCCGAAACTTCGTGATTCCACGCATTATGCTTCATTTGTAACCTTTGCAAAATTAGCACCAGTGATCAGTTTAGAATGATCAATTTAACTAGCCGATAAACTTGACATGTCTGCACTAAACCGTCTGTAACTTGTTATTTATAGTTCAGAATTACATGAATCCAACACCCACATTAAGCTATCTCAATTTTCAGTATTGCGACAACATTTGAGACTGAAAGAGCAACGACAAAGCCTCCAAGTAATCCAATGTATCCCAAACAGCGTGATGCCATGCATTATGCTTCAGTTATAAGCCTTTAGTCAGGGAGCACCAATAATCAGTTTAAAATGATCATTTAACTTGCGGATCAACTTGACATGTCCTCAGTAAATCGTTTGTTACCTTTGATTTAGTGTCCAGAATGACATGAATCCAATGCCCATGTTAAGCTAGTTTAATTTTTTATATTGTTACAAAATTTAAAACCAAAATAGCTACGACAATTCCTCCAAGTAATCTAATTTATCATAAACGGCATGATGCGATGCATTATGCTTCATTTGTAAACCTTTGCTCAATGAACAGAAATGATCTGATTAGAACCATCATTTTAACTAGCATATCAACTTCACATGTCTGCACTATATTGTCTTTAACATTTGATTTAGAGCTCACAATGACATTAATCCAACAGCCAAGTTAATTTAGCTCAATCTTCAATATTGTGACAACATTTGAGACTGAAAGAGCTACGACAAAGCCTCCACCTAATCCAATGTATCCCAACTGCGTGATGACATGCATTATGCTTCATTTATAAGCCTTTACTTACAGAGCAACAATGATTAGTATAGAATTATCATTTTAACAGGCCGATCCATGTGATACGTATGCACCAAATCGTCTGTATGTTTTGATTTACAGTCACAATAACACGAATCCAACGCCCACGTTAAGGTAGCTCAATTTTCTATATTGTTACAAATTTATGACCGAAATAGCTACGACAATGCCTCCAAGTAATCCAATCTATCATAAACTACGTGATGCCACGCATTATGCTTCATTTGTAAACCTTTGATCAATGAGCACCAATGATCAGTTTAGAATGATCATTTTAACTACCTGATAAATTTGACATGTCCGCACTAAATTGTTTTTAAATTTTGATTTAGAGCTCAAAATGACATGGATCCAAGGGCCACGTTAATCTAGCTCAATTTTAACTATTGTGAAAACATTTGAGACTGAAATAGCTATGACAAAGCCTCCAAGTAATCGAATGTATAACAAACTGTGTGATTCCATGCGTTATCCTTCATTTATAAGCCTTTACTCAAGGAGCACCAATGATCAGCTTAGAATGATCACTTTATTCTGCCGATCAACTTGACATGTACGCACTAATTTGTCCGTCACTTCTGATTCGGAGTTCAGAATGACACGAATCCAACGACCACGTTAAGTTAGCTGAATATTCTATATTGTAATAAAATTTAGCACCAAAATAGCTATGAAAAAGCATCCAAGTAATCAAATCTATCCAAAACTGCGTGATTCTATGCATTATGCTGCATTTGTAAACTTTGCAAAATGAGCACCAACGATCAGTTTAGAATGATCAATTTAACTAGGCGATAAACTTGACATGTCAGCACTAAACCGTTCGTAAATTTTATTTATATTTCAGAATGACATGAATCCAACGTCCACATTAAGCTAGGATAATTTTCAATATTAGGACAACATTTGAGACTTAAATAGCTACGACAAAGCCTCCAAGTAATCCAATTTATCCCAAACAGCGTGACGCCATGCATTATGCTTCATTTATAGGCCTTTACACAAGGAGCACCAATGATCAGTTTAGAATGATTATTTTAACATGCCCATCAACTTGACATATCCGCACTCAATCGTCCGTTACTATTGATTTAGAGTTCAGAATGACATGAATCCAACGACCACGTTAAGGTAGCTCCATTTTTTATATTGTGATAAAATTTAAGACAAAATAGCTACAACAAAGCGTCCAAGTATTCCAATGTATCCGAAACAGCGTGATGCCATGCATTATGCTTCATTTTTAAACTTTGCTCATTAAGAACGAATGATAAGTTTATAATGATCAGTTTAACTAGGTGATCAACTTGACATGTCCAAACTAAATTTTCCTTAACTTTTGATTTAGAGTTCATAATGAAACGAATCTAATGCCCACGTTAAGCTAGCTCAGTTTTCTATGTTGTGATTTAATTTAAGACCAAAATAGTTACAACAAAGCCTCCCAGTAATCCATTCTATCCCAAACTACGTCATGCCATGCATTATGCTTCATTTGTAAACCTTCGCTCAATGAGCGCCAATGATCAATTTAGAATTATCATTTTAACATGCTGATCATCTTTACATGTCTGCACTAAATCGTCTTTAACATTTGATTTAGAGATCAAAATGACATGAATCCAATGCCCACGTTAATCTAGCTCAATTTTTAATATTGTGACAACATTTAAGACTTAAAGAGCTACGAGAAACACTCCAAGTAATCAAATGTATCCCAAACTGCGTAATGTCGTGCATTACACTTCATTTATAAGCTTTTACTTATGGAGCACTAATGATCAGTTTAGAGTTATCATTTTAATTGGCTTATCACCATGACATGTCTGCACTAAATCACCGTAATTTTTGATTTAGAGTTCATAGTGACATGAATCCAATGCCCACGTTAAGCAAGCTCGGTTTTCTCTATTTTGATTAAATTTAAGACCGAAATAGCTATGACAAAGCATCCAAGTAACCAAATCTATCCCAAACTGTGTCATGCCATACCTTATGCTTCATTTGTAAACCTTTTCACAATGAGCACCAATGATCAGTTTAGAATGATTATTTTAAAGAGCTGATCAACTTGACATGTCCGCACTAATTCGTCTTTAACATTTCAATATGACGTGAATCCAACACCCACGTTAATCTAGCTCAATATTCACTATTGTGTCATCATTTGAGGCCTAAAGAACTATGACAAAGCCTCCAAATAGTGCAATATATCCCAAATTTTGTGATGCCACGCATTATCCTTCATTTGTAAGCCTTTACTCAAAAAGCACAAATGATCAGTCTAGAATTATCATTTTAAATCGCCGATGAATTTGACATATCCGCACTAAATCATCCGTAACTTTTGATTTAGAGCTCAGAATGACACGAATCCAGTACACCCACGTTAAGCTTGCTCAATACTCTATATTGTGACAAATTTTAAGACAAAAATAGCTACGACAAAGTGTCCAAGTATTCCAATATATCCCAAACTGCGTGATGCCATGCATTATGCTTCATTTGTATATCTTTGCTCAATGAGCAGCAATGATCAATTTAAAATGATATTTTAACTTACTAATCAACTTGATATGTCCGCACTAAATTGGCTTTAACATTTGATTTTTAAATCTCAAAATCACATGAATCCAACACCCACGTTAATGTAGCTAAATTTTCAATATTGTGACAACATTTGAGTCTTAAAGAGCTACGACAGACCCTCCAAGTAATCCAATGTATCCCAAAATGCGTAATGTCATGCATTAAGTTTCATTTATAAGCCTTTACTCAAGGAGCGCCATTGATCAGTTTAGAATTACCATTTTAACAGGCTGACCAAGTTGACATGTCCACACTAAATCATCCTTCACTTTTGATTTACATTGCAGAATGATTCGAGTCCAACGTCCACGTTAAGCTAGGTGAATATTCTATATTGTGACAAAATTTAAGACTGAAAGAGCTACAAAAAGCATCCAAGTATTCCAATCTATTCCAAACTGCGTGATGCCATGCATTATGTTTCATTTGTAATCATTTGCTCGACAATCAGTTTAGAATGATCATTTTAACTTACTGATAAACTTGACATGTCCGCACTAAATCAATATTAGAGGTCAAAATGACACGAATCCAATGCCCACGTTAAGCTAGCTCAATATTCTATATTGTGATTAAATTTATGACTGATATAGCTACGACAAAGCCTCCAAGTAATCCAATCGATCCCAACTGCATGATGCCATGTATTATGCTTCATTTATAAGCCTTTACTCAAGGAGCACTAATGATCATTTTAGAAAGGTCAGTTTTGAGTGATCACTTTAACTAGCCGATCAACGTGACAAGTCCGCACTAAATCGTCCATAACTTTTGATTTAGAGCTTATAATAACACGAATCCAATGCCCACATGTTAAGCTAGCTCAATATTCTATTTCGTGACAAAATTTAAGTCCGAAATAGCTACGACGAATCCTCCAAGTATTCCAATCTATCCCAAACTGCGTGATTCCATTCATTGTTGTTCTTTTGTATATCTTTGCTCAATGAGAACTAATGATCAGTTTAGAATGACCATTTTAACTAGCTGATGAACTTGACATGTCCGCACTAAATTATCTTTAACATTTGATTTAGAGATCAAAATGACATGAATCTTACAGCCACGTTAATCTAGCTCAATTTTCAATATTGTGACAACATTTGAAAGTGAAAGGGCTACGACAAAGCCTCAAAGTAATCCAATGTATCCCAAACTACGTGATGGCATTCATTATGCTTCATTTGTAAGCCTTTACTCAATGAGCACCAATGATCAATTTAGAATGATCATTTTAACTGGCCGATCAACTTTATATTACACGAATCCAACACCCACGTTAAGGTGGCTCAATTTTCTATATTGTGATAAAATTTAAAACCGAAATAGCTACGACAAAGCCTCCAATTAATTGAATCTATCCAAAATTGTGTGATGCCATGCATTATGCTCTATTTGTAAACATTTGCTCAGTGAGCACCAATGATCAGTTTAGAATGATCATTTTAACTAGCTGATCAACTAGACAAGTCTGCACTAAATCATCTCGAACATTTAATTTAGAGTTTAGAGTGACACAAATCCAATGCGCACGTTAAGCACGCTCAATTTTCTATATTATGACAACATTTGAGACTGAAAGAGCTACCACAAAGTGTTCAAGTAATCCAATGTATCCTAGACAGAATGATGCCATGCATTATGATTCATGGCATATTATGCCCAAAGCTTTGCTCAATGGGCACCAATGATCAGTTTAGAATGATAATTTTAACTAGCTGATCAACTTGACATGTCCGCACTAAATTGTCTTTAAAATTTAATTTAGAGCTTAAAATGACATAAATCGAAAGCTTACGTTAATCTAGCTCAATTTTTAATATCGTTACAGCGATTGAGATTGAAAGAGCTACGGCAAAGCCTCAAAGTAATCCAATGTGTAACATCCCGGGCCTAAATTTAAACCCTGAACTCCACATAAATAGAAGTGAGGGCATAACGGACAATTCTTCTTAAACCCTAATTAACCCTAGTGGCTATATAAGACGTCGTCAAAGGGGATTAGAGGCAGCCGCGCATCAGAAACAAAAGCAAGAAGAAAAGGAGAGATTTCGACAGAGCAGAAGGGTAGAAAGTTCAGCGTTGGAGAGCCCAGATGTTCGTGTGTACCATCGTCGGAGGAAGAGAAATCTACGCACGACCGACGATTCCAACATTCCATTAACCCAGGTTTCGCCGTGAGGTGAGACATGATCTATGATTTTTATTATAAAATTATGTATATGTATTTTGATGAGTGCTTTGTTTAGGGAGAAAAATTAGAGGTTGAAATCAGGTGTGCTATTAGGGTTGTAGTAATTGTTGCAAAAATTAATAGTGTTTTTATCAAGAAAAAGGAGTTATACCTATTAAGGATTTATTAGATAATAAATAAATAAATATTAAAAAAATGAATAGCAATGGGGTGGTGTACTTGTGTGGTGTGGTGGGAGAAAAGAGTAGAAATATTAAGGTAATTTATTATTTTAAGGGAAACTATTATGTTGACCTAATTACTAAGAAAGATAAATTGTTATGTGTTGGTTTATTTGCTAAAGATATTAAATTATTTATGGTGGATTATGGTATAATAAAATGAACCATAATCAACTAATTAACTGAAATAATTTAATAGAATTATTAGATAAATATTAAACATTTAGTCTGAGCAAGCATAATGGCTGATTTATTAATGTGAGAATAAAGTTCTAGTGAATGTGATATTCACGTAACGAGGGTAGGGTGTATTGGAGCAATGTTAGTTGGTTCAACTGCGTTGATGGGTATTGGGCTACGACAACAGCGGTGTTGAGTCGTAGTTCATTAACGGCTGGTAGGCCGGAAACTACCGTCCACGTGATGGGAGCTCAATGTGAGCAAAAAGGCCGATGTGGTCGTGGTGGAAAGCCGACGTGGCTTTGGGGGTTCCGAATCCTTAAACCGATGTGGTTAGGGATGAGAAAGAGTGGTTGTGACTTAGGCAAGCACGGTTTAAATACATATATCTTGGTAGTATTTGTGTCTACTTTTGAGGAATCAATCGTGATAGTTTTCATTCCTAAATAAAGTAATTATCAAGATTATATACATACTTATATAATGGAAATATGTGGGTTGACGTGATCGTTTCACTGAGTAATTATGTTACTCATGCCTCCTTTTGGATGCAGGTGAGTTCGAGCAGTAGTAATATAGTGACTCGGGATGGTGCTACGTTTTGGGAATTTTTAAATATTATTTATAAATTTTTATTTTGAATCTTGAGTATCGTTGGATTTTTTTTAAAGTTATTTTTTTGTTTTTTTTAATAATTTATATTTGGTTTTGACGAGAATTCTTTTTATAAAAATAATTATTACTAATACTTTATATGAGATTTCAAATAAATTATAAGTTAAATACGAGGCGATGACACATGTCATGTATTTTGGAGACGGGTGTTACAATTTTGGTATCAGAGTGAGGTTGCTACTCCGGTTCTGATCCAGAGAGCGTTATTCTAAGGTTTTACAAATATATATATAATGTGATTTTCAATGTGGGAGCACCACTCTGAGTAATTGTCATGAAATCAATTAATTTTCTTCGATTTATAATACTATTGGAGTGATGTGTGAATTTGGACAGTATGCCGCCAAGGAGAGTTAATCGTAGGGCTGGTCTGCGTAGTGGAGATCGTGAGCGCAACCATAGTGACCAATCACTGGAGCAGGAAGGTGTTGCCCCAGTTCAGCAACCAGCTGTTGTTGCTCCCGTGATGGATTATGCGGCACTCAGTGCAGCTATGATGCAAAGTATGCAAGAGGTGTTAGCGCCTTTGTTGCAACAAATTCGTGCAGCAAATCAGATACCACGAGTTGCAGTGCCTGAGCAGGCAGCTCCGGAGTTCGCTGCACCCAGACCTCCTGTTCAAGAGTTTGTGGCACCTCAATACCCACCACCGTCTCCTCTGATGCAAAGGGTACACGTAGGGGACCAGGGGCCCACGTATTGAGATGCTTTGAAGATGTTAAGGAGTTTGAACATGGAGATGTTTAGTGGAGGGATCGATCCAATTGCAGCAGACAATTGGATGAAGATGTTGGAGAGGAACCACGAGACAATCATGTGTCCGATTGAGTTTAGGAAGCAGTTGGCGATTCAGTAGCTAAGGGACGAAGCGCAAGTTTGGTGGGATAGTGTCGTCGCTAGCACTCATGCAAACCATTTGGTGAGCTGGCATGACTTTAAGGAGGAATTTGCACAGAAATACTTTCCACAAGAGGTTTTAGACCAAATGGTCGGATTGTTTGCCGACCTTCGGCAAGCGGCTAAGTCAGTTCGAGAGTATGATCTAGAGTTTCATCGACTTAGGAGGTTCACAGGAAGAGGAACAAGCGAATATTACATGATTCTAAAGTTTCAAAGAGGTTTGAGGTTAGAGGTGAGAAATCGTTGCATGGTGCCGAAATACAATAGCATGGTCGATTTAGTGGAAACAGCGTCTTTAGTGGAACAAGGCATTGAGGCAGAAACCAAGCAAGCAAAAGCGGCCCAAGCAAGGGTGGGAAAATTGGTTGAGCCGAAGAGACGTGCTGCAGAGACGTACAACAGATAATCAGAATATGGACCCGATGCAGGTTAGAGGAGTGCTCACTTGTTTCAGGTGCGGTCAGACCGGAAATACCAAGATGCATTGCCCATGTGGAGATGATCTCTGTTACAATTGTAAGCTACCAGGATATATCTCAAGAAACTGTCCAACGAGGCAGCTAGGGGACAGAGATAGGGAGAGGGAGCGTATGCCACCACCACCCCCAAAGAGGCAAGTTGTGGAACCTCGGGGTTTTGCAGTAGATGTCGAGGAGGGCGCCGAACCGATCGTAGGTATGTTTAGAATCTTCGCCTATCATTTTTACTTAAATGCACGGGGATTATTTGGTTTTCTATACTTCCTTGGTACTGTTTCTTAGAAAAATAAACCATGTAGGCCCAATTTCGGTCGGAGAAGCGATCGCTCATACCTTGTTTGACTCTAGAGTGATACAAGCCTCGATTCAAGGCTGTACGAGTGTGGGCGGTTTAGAGAAGTCTAGGTGATAAACTCAACCTTAAGCTTCTGGATAGGGGGTTTTCTTTTTGGTAATGGATGGAAGGGTGAAGTGAACCACACGAGGGGTGATGAACCTCGTGATAAATCACAAACTTAGAGCTAGGAGGGCTGATCTCAACTAGATTCTAAGCGCACAAGTCTCTTGAGAGAATAACTTGTAGAAAGAAAATTCGGTCTTTATTAATTATCAAAAAGGTTGTCGAAGTACAATGCTGGAAGGAGCCTTATTAATATGTTTGGCAGCTTGACCTTCTAGGGTTGACTCAAGAAAAGAAATGAAAAACTTACTAAAGTGCACAAATGGAAAACTTACAAAAGTGCATAACCGAAAAGGACTTCTACCTAAAATGTCTTTGGCACAAAAATGTAAACAATCTAAATCCGACCTTGCAAAACAGAAAGAGGCAAGTATATAATTTGAAAACTTACCTTTCTTACCTTTCAGCCAAGAAATGGAAGGTGGCCGACCTTGTGGCATGCACACGCCTTGCTCCTAGTCTTCGACTTGGTGTAGGGTTAGGAATCTTTGGGCCCTGACCTCTCTTGCCACTAAAGCCCAAGTTTCTGAAGTCCCTTGCATTGTTGAGAAACCTTTGGACTCTTCTTTGCACTCTTGGCCCAATGTCCTTTGTCGATCATCCTCTAGGAGCTTGTCGACCCACAGCTGAACTTGTGGGAGAGCGCCCTTGATCTGCTCCTTTTCATTGCTCCTGGTGGCACCACTGGTGTAGAAACTTCATCTAGATGCATGTCTTGAAGCTGGTAGCTTATCTGGTCCGAGTCTCTCTGTGTAGATGATGAAGTGGTGGTGCAATCGGCTGGATCGGCTGTACCGGCTGGACTGTGCGAGGTGCAGTCCGTATGGTCATCGGAGCCGGCCAAGTTGATCCCGGAGCCGGCAGCGTCACCAATTGGGCCGGCGGTATCATCCACGTTGCAGCCAGTTGGGCCAGAGGTTTGGGCCTCTCCGCCGTAAAGATTGATCGGTCTGGCCTGGCTGGTCGTAGGCCCGGCGGTACCGCTTGGGCCGGCAGGCGCGCCAAATGGCCCGGCTGTCTCGGGCAAGCACTCTGGTTGGCCAGATTGATCTCCTGGCCAGCCATACGAACTGATGCCCTCCTCATCCCCTCCCCCTTCAGTAGGTTTTGACCTCAAAACTAGTTCATCTGCAAGGAAAGGAGCTAAATCAGTTACGTTGAATGTGTTAGACACATTGAACTCACCTGGAAACTCGATACGGTAGGCATTGTTGTTGATATCCCCTCTTCAAATCATCAAACATTTTAATATCAAAACCTTCTTCTTAATCTCGTTTGGTCACCTCTTTGATTAAGGAATTTGGATCATCATCCCATTCCTCTCAAGAGCCGAAAGTCTAAGGGCTGTTCATACCCCTTGGAAGTTTCACTTCATTCCACCTCTTGGCCAACGTGTATTGTATTCATCATTCACACAGAGCAAGTTGATAGTCTAAGGACCTTCCACCATCCATGGTAGAAAAGCTAGGGCTTGAGGTTATTAAGAGGTCTAAACCCTATAAGTTACAATGGATTAATGATGAGGGAGAGTTAGAAGTCGAGAACCAGGTCTTAGTTCCCTTGTCCATAGAATGTATGAATACGAGGTATTGTGTGACATCTTACCCATGGATGCTACTCATATCTTACTAGCGAGACCTTGGCAACGGGATATGAGGGTGATACATGATGGGTTTACTAATAAGTATACATTTGATTTTAATGGTAAAAATAACATCCTACTACCCTTATCCCCACAGGAGGTTCAACTAGATTAAATAGTTTTGAAAAAGAACAAAACTCAAGCCGAACGTAAGCCCAAACAATCGACCTAATCTCCAACCAAGCAGCCGGCTAATCTTATTATCAAGCCTCATCCAGGAAGCCACTTACCACACCTAATATTTTTTCTTAAATAATGCTCTAATACTAATCAATCTATTCAGGATTTTCCTAGCAAAATTCAACTTCTTTTGCAGGAATTTCAGGATGTGTCTCCGGAGGAATATCCGCAAGGCTTACCACCAGTTCGAGGAATAGAGCACCAAATTGACTTCCTACCAGGAGATTCTCTTCCCAACAAGCCAGCCTACCGAAACAATCCCTTATAGACCAAAGAGCTTCAACAACAAGTCACTGAAGTCATGGAGAAAGGACATATCCATGAAAGCATGAGCCAATTTGTTGTGCCTGTTTTGCTTGTCCCAAAGAAATATGGCAGCTGGAGGATGTGTGTTAATTGAGGAGCCATCAATAATATCACTGTAAAGTAGCGTCACCCTATTCATAGACTAGATGATATGCTTAATGAATTGCATGGTTCTAGCATCTTCTCCCAGGTAGATCTTAAAAGTGGATACCATCAAATTAGGATGAAAGAAGGTGATGAGTGGAAAACCACATTTAAATTAACATGGATGATATGAGGGATTAGTAATGCCTTTTGGATTGACAAATGCACCTAGCACTTTCATGAGATTGATGAACCATGTTCTTAGAGCATTCATAGGTCATTTTGTTGTAGTTTACTTCGATGACAATCTAGTTGATAGTCAAAGCTTAGATGAGCATGTTGATCTTAGAAAAGGTTTTGAAGTACTGAGAAAGGAAACCATATATGTAAATCCTAAGAAATGTGCATTTGGAACAGATAACCTTGTATTCTTAGGTTTTGTTTTGAGTACATATGGTATTAAGGTCGATGAGGAAAATATAAAAGCAATCAAGGAGCCGCCGAGCCCAAAGAGTATCGGAGAAGTAAGGAGTTTCCATGGTCTTTCTGGGTTTTACTGGAGATTTTTCAAAGACTGTAGCACTCTAGAAGCTCCACTCACTGAGGTTATCAAAGAGAATGTGGGTTTTAAATGGGAGCAAGCGCAGGAAGAAGCATTCCAAACCTTGAAAAACAAGCTCACACGCTCCCTGGTGCTATCTCTTCCTAACTTTGATAAAACCTTTGAAATTGAATGTGATGCCTCAATAATCGGTATTTGTGCTGTTCTTATGGAGGAAAGAAATCCCATAGCCAAATTTAGTGAAAAGCTTGGAGGGGCCACACTCAATTACCCAACCAACGACAAACAACTCTACGGACTTGTTAGGGCCTTACAAACGTGGAAACATTATCTTTGGCCCAAGGAGTTTTTTATTCACACGGAGCATGAATCACTCAAGCACCTCAAAAGGGCAACAAAAGCTGAACAAGAGACACGCAAGGTGGGTTGAATTCACTGAAATCTTCCCTTATGTCATCAAGTACAAGAAAGGTAAAGAGAATATAGTAGTCGATGCTCTTTCTCGGAGGTATATTCTCTTGAACTCTTTAGAAGTTAAGCTGCTAGGGTTTGAACAAATCAAGGAAGTATATGCTACTGATGTTTACTTTAAAGAGATTTCTGCTGCTTGTGAGAAATTTGGTGCTGGAAAATACTTTAAGAGTGATGGGTGTGTACCTAACTCTTCTTTGCGAGATTTTTTTGTTAAGGGAGATCATGCAGGTGGTCTTATGGGTCACTTTGGCCTGGAAAACACAACTAATGTAGTACATGAATATTTCTTTTTGCCACATATGAGGAGTGATGTCAAAAAAGCTTGCCAAAGATGTGTAACTTGTAAACAAGCCAAGTCCATGGTTCATAAGCACGGTTTGTATACTCCTCTATCTATTCCCTTGCATCATTGGCATGACATTTCTATGGACTTTGTAGTTGGAATACCTAGGACTAAGACTGGAAAGGATTCAAATTGAATTGAAGCTTAGGTAGATATCTTTATGGACTTTGTTTTAGGTTTGCCAAAGATCAACCACAAGGATTCTATCTTTGTAGTTGTAGATAGGTTCTCAAAGATGGTTCATTTTATACCATGTAACAAAACTAATAATGCTACGCAAATAGCTGATTTTTTTTAAAGAAGTAGTGCGCCTACATGGAGTTCCCAGAACAATCATTTCAGAACTTGACACCAAACATCTAAGTTATTTATGGATGACCTTATGGAAAGAGTTGGGAACTAAGTTGCTCTTCTCAACTACTTGTCACCCACAGACCGATGGTCGAACAAAGGTAGTAAACCAAACTCTTTCAACACTGTTGAGAGCCACGGTCGGTAAGAATCTAAGAAAATGGTTGTCTTGCGTACCTTACATTGAGTTTGCTTATAATCATGCTAAACATTCAGCAACTAAAGTTTCTCCTTTTGAAGTGGTTTATGGATTTACTCCTACTACCCCACTGGATCTTATACCTTTACCTAAAGATGTTATGTCTAGTGAATGAGAAACCAGGGCAGATTATGTTAAGAAGATTCATCAAAACGTCAAGGACAACTTGGAAAAGAGAACCGAGAAGTACAAAAAATGCATATAAACACCAAAAAACATATCATTTGAACCTGGAGATTGGGTCTGGTTGCACATGAGACATGAAAGATTCCCCAACAAAAGGAAATCCAAGCTTTCCCCAAAAGGAGATGGTCCTTTTCGTGTTTTAGAGAAGATCAACAACAATGCCTATAAGCTTGAGATGCCAGGTGAGATGACCATATCTCTACTTTTAATATTACTGATATTGCTCCTTTTCATGTAGATGTACCTGTTCTGAGGACAGAACCTTTTCAAGAGGTAGGAGATGATGAGGACATCAATACCAGCTCACTAGAAGCTGAGGAAGAGCCCATTAATATACCTATTATGAGACAACCTACAAGAACAAGATCAGGTACAAGAAACCTTAATAAGATGTTCAACAAGTCTTTGGAGAATCTCATAACAATCATAGAAGAGGAAGGATTCCATGAATCTAAACTTACTAAAGAATTACAAGAAGGAGACTATAAACAACTAAAGACTGCAACATTTTCACTCCTTCGAGTTTTACAAGGCTTCAGAGATACAACCTTGTTCATCATTTCTAAACAAACATAAGAAGGCATTATAAGGAGCTACAAGAGACCAAGGTGAGTCTTTTATTTGTCATTAGGTCATATGACAAATACCGTACTAAATTGTCTTTAACTTTTGATTGAGAGTTCAGAATAACACAAATCCAACACCCACGTTAATCTAGCTCAATTTTCTATATTGTGACAAAATTTAAAACTGAAAAAGCTGCGACAAAGCCTCCAAGTAATCTAATCTATCCCAAACTGCGTGATGCCATGCATTATGGTTCATTTGTAAACCGTTGCTCAATGATCAGTTTAGACTCGCCAAACAATTTGACATATCTACAATAAATCATCTTTAACTTTTGATTCAGAGTTCCGAATAACACGAATCCAACAACCAAGTAAAGCTAGCCCACTTTTAAATATTGTGACAACATTTACGACCGAAATAGATACGGCATATCCTCCAAGGAATCCAATCTATCCCAAACTGCATTATGCCATGCATTATTCTTCATTTGTACGCCTTTACTCAATGAGCACCAATGTTTAACTGGCTGATCAACTTGATATGTCCTCATGAAATCATCTTTAGCTTTTGATTTAGAGTTCAAAATGATATAAATTCAACGTCCTTGTTAAGGTAGCCCAATTTTCCATATTGTGAGAACATTTGAGACTGAAAGAGATACAACAAAACCTCCAAATAAAACAATCTATCCCAAACTGCGTGACGGCATGGATTATGCTTCATTTGTAAACCTTTCCAAAATGAGCACCAATGATCAGTTTAGAGTGATTATTTTACTTGCCAATCAATTTGACACATCCGCACTAAATCGTCTTTAATTTATGATTCAAAGTTCGAATGACATGAAACCAACACCCAAGTAAAGCTAGCTTAATTTTCTATACAATGAAAACATTTAACCAAAATAGCTATGACAAAGCCTACAAGTAATCTAATCTATCCCAAACTAATCCAATCTATCCCAAATTGTGTGATGCCATGCATTATGGTTCATTTCTAAAATGTTGCTCAATGAACAATTTAGATGATCATATTAACTCGCCAATCAATTTGACATATCCGCAATAAATTGTCTTTAACTTTTGACTTAGAATTCAGAATGACACGAATCCAACACCAAAGTAAAGGTAGCTTAATCTTCTATACTGTGACAAAATTTAAGACTGAAATAGCCAAGACAAAGCCTCCAAGTAATCCAATCTATCCCAAAATGGGTGATGCCATGCATTATGCTTCATCTATACGTTTTTACTCAATGAACACCAATGATCAGTTTAGAATGATCATTTTAACTAGAGTATCAAATTGACATGTCTGCACGAAGTCATCTTTAACTTTTGATTTAGAGCTCAAAATGATATAAATCCAACACCCACGCTAAGCTAGCTCAATTTTCCATATTGTTACAACATTTGAGACTCAAAGAGCTACAACAAAACCTCCAAGTAATACAATCTATACCAAACTATATGATGCCATGCATTATGCTTCATTTGTAAACCTTTGCAAAATGACCACCAATGATCAGTTTAGAATGATCATTTTAACCCGCCAATCAATTTGACATATCCGCACTAAATCATCTTTAACTTTTGATTCAGAGTCAAGAATGACACGAATCCAACGCCCAAGTAAAGCTAGCTTAATTTTCTGTACTATGAAAAAATTTAAGACCAAAATAGTTAGGACAACGCCTCGAAGTAATCCAATATATCCCAAACTTCGTGCTGCCACGCATTATGCTTCATTTGTAAACCATTGTTCAATGAGCACCAATGATCAGTTTAGAATGATTCGTTTTACTGGCCGATCAACTTGACAGTCCGCACAAAATGGTCCGTAACTTTTTATTTACAGTTCAAAATGACACGAATCCAATGCCCACATTAAGTTAGCTTAATTTTTTTTATTCTGACAAAATTTAAGACCAAAATAGCTACGACAAAGCCTCCAAGTAATTCCAATATATCCTAAATGGCGTGATGCAATGCTTTATGCTGCATTTGTAAACCTTTGCTCAATGAGCACCAATGATCAGTTTAGAATGATCAATTTAACTTGCCGATCAACTTGACATTTTCGCACTAAATTGTCTTTAACTGTTGATTCATAGTTCAGAATGACACGAATCCAACGCCCACGTTAAACTAGCTCAATTTTTTATATTGTGACAAAATTTAAGATCAAAATAGCTACGTCAAAGCCTCCAAGTAATCCAATGTATCCCAAACTGTGTGATGCCATGCATTATGCTTCATTTATACGCCTTTACTCAATGAGCACCAATGATTAGTTTAGAAGGATCATTTTAACTAGTTAATCAACTTTTACATGTCTGCAAAAAATCGTCTCTAACTTTTCATATAGAGCTCAAAATGATATAAATCCAACGGCCACGTTAAGCTATCTCAATTTTCCATATTGTGACAACATTTGAAACTGAAAGTCCTACGACCAAGCCTCCAAATAATCCAATGTATCCCAATTGCGTGATACAATGCATTATGCTTCGTTTATAAGCCTTTACTCAAGGAGCACCAATGATTAGTTTAGAATGATCTTTTTAACTTGCCAATCAAGTTGACATGTCCACACTAAATCGTCCGTATCTTTTCGTTAGACTTCAGAATGACACGAATCCAATGCTCTCGTTAAGCTAGCCCAATTTTCTATATTGTGACAAAATTAAAGACCAAAATAGCTAGAGCAAAGCCTCAAAGTAATCCAATCTATCCAAAAATGCGTGGTTTGATGCATTATGCTTCATTTATAAACCATTTCTCAACGGGCACCAATGATCACTTTAGAATGATCAATTTTACTGGCCGATCAACTTGACATGTCCGTACTAAATAGTCCGTAACTTTTGATTTAGAGTACGGAATGACACGAACCCAACACCTATATTAAGTTAGCTCAATTTTTCTATTTTGACAAAATTTAAGATGGAAATGGCTACAACAAAGCGTCCAAGTAATCCAATCTATCCTGAATGGTGGGATGCCATGCTTTATGCTGCATTTGTAAACCTTTGCTCAATGAGTAGCAATGATCAATTTAGATCAATTTAACTTGTCCATCAACTTGACATGTTCGCACTAAATTGTCTTTAACTGTTTATTCGGAATTCAGAATGACATGAATCCAATGCCCACGTTAAGCTAGCTAGATTTTTTATATTGTTACAAAACTTAAAACCGAAATCGCTACCTCAAAGCCTCCAAGTAATCCAATCTATCAAAAACTACGTGATGCCATGCATTATGCTTCATTTATACGCCTTTACTCAATGAGCACCAATGATCAGTTTAGAATGATCATTTTAACTAGCTAATCAACTTGACATGTCCGCACGAAATCATCTTAAACTTTTGATTTAGAGCTCAAAATGATATAAATCCAAGGGCCACGTTAAGCTATCTCAATTTTACATATTGTGACAACATTTGTAACTGGAAGAGCTTTGACAAAGCCTCCAAGTAATCCAATGTATCCCAAATTGCTTGTTGCTATGCATTATGCTTCATTTATAAGCCTTTACTCAAGGAGCACCAATGATCATAATGGTTGCACACATTATGCTTCATTTGTAAACCATTGCTCAATGACCACCAATGATCAGGTTAGAATGATCAATTTTACTGGCCGATCAACTTGGCATGTCTGTACTAAATGGTCCGTAACTTTTGATTTAGAGTTCAGAATGACACGAATCCAACGCCCACATTAAATTAGTTTAATTTTCTATAGTGTGACAAAATTTAAGACTGAAATAACAACGTCAAAGCCTCGAAGTAATCCAATCTATCCAAAAGTGCGTGATGCCATGCATTATGCGTCATTTTTAAACCATTGCTCAATGAGCCCCAATGATCATTTTAGAATGATCAATTTTACTAGCCGATCAACTTGAAATATCCGTACTAAATGGTCCATAACTTTTGGTTTAGAGTTCAGAATGACACGAGTCCAATGCCCACATTTAGTTAGCTCAATTTTTTTATTGTGACAAAATTGAAGACCGAAATAACTACGACAAAGCCTCCAAGTAATCCAATTAATCCTTAACAGCGTGATGCCATGCTTTATGCTTCATTTGTAAACCTTTGCTGATTGAGCACCAATGATTAGTTTAGAATGATCAATTTAACTTGCCGATCAACTCGACATGTTCGCACAAAATCGTCTTGTACTTTTGGTTAAGAGTTCAGACTGACACGAATCCAACACCCATGTTAAGCTAGCTGAATTTTTTATATTGTGACAAAATTTAAAACCGCAAAAGCTGCGTTAATGCCTCCAAGTGATCCAATCTATCCCAAACTACGTGATGTCATACATTATGCTTCATTTATAAGGCTTTACTCAAGGACCACCAATGATCAGTTTAGAATGATTATTTTAACTAGCCAATCAACTTTACATCTCCGAAATAAATGGTCCGCAACTTTTGATTTAGAATTCAAAATAACAGTAACCAGACTCCCACGTTAAGTTAACTCAATTTTTTATGTCGTGACAAAATTAAAATTTGAAATAGCTCCGAAAAATCCTCCAAGTAATCCAATCTATGCTGAACTGTGTGATGTCATGCATTATGATTCATTTGTACACCTTTGCTCAAAGAACACCAATGATCAGTTTAGAATGATCAATTTAACTTGCCAATCAAATTAACATGTCGGTACTAAATCGTCTTTAACTTTAGATTCAGGCTTCATAATAACACGAATCCAATGGCCAAGTTAAGCTAGTTCAATTTTCTATATTGTGACAAAATCTAAAACCGAAATTGGTATGACAAAGCCTCCAAATAATCCTATCCATCCCAAACTGCGTGATGCCATGCATTATGCTTCATTTGTAAACCTTTGCTTAATGGGCACCAATGATCAGTTTACAATGATCAATTTAATTGCTCAATGGGCCGATAACCTTGACATGTCTGCACGAAATCATCCGAACTTTTGATTTAGAGTTCAGAATGACACGAATCCAACACTCACGTTAAGCTCTCTCAATATTCTATATTGTGAAAAAATTTAAGATGGAAATAGGTATGACAAGGACTCCATGTAATCCATTCTATCCCCAAATGCGTGATGCCATGAGTTATGCTTCATTTTATAAACCATTGCTGAATTAGCACCAATTATTGTGTAGAATGATCAATTTAACGGGCCGATCAACTTGACATGTCTGCACTAAATCGTCTTTAACTTTTGATTCCTAGTTTAGAATTGCACGAATCAAACGCCCAAGTAAACCTAGATAAATTTTCTATATTGTGACAAAATTCAAGACCAAAATAGTTACGACAATGCGTCCAAGTAATTCAATATATCCCAAACTATGTGATGCCATGCTTTATGCTACATTTATACGCCTTTACTGAATGACCACCAATGATCAGTTTAGAATGATCATTTTAATTAGCTCATCAAGTTGACATGTCCGCACGAAATCATCTTTAACTTTTTATTTAGAGCTCAAAATAATATGAATCCAATGCCACGTTAATCTAGCTCAATTTACCATATTGTGACAATATTTGAGACAAAAAAAGCTACGAAAAGCCTCCGAGTAATCCAATGTACCGCAAACAGAGTGATGCCATCCATTATGTTTTATTTATAAGCATTTACTCAAGGACCAGCACCAATGATCAGTTTAGAATAATCATTTGAACTATCCGATCAACTTGACCTGTCCGCACTAAATGGTCCGTAACTTTTGATTTAGAGTTCAGAATGACAGGAATCCAATGCCAACATTAAGTTTGCTCAATTTTTTATATCGCGATAAAATTAAGGACCCAAATAGTTATGACCAATACTCCAAGTAATCCAATCTATCCTGAACTGCGTGATTCCATGCATTATGCGTCATTTGTAAACCTTTGCTAAACGAGCACTAATTATAAGTTTAGAATGATCAATTTAACTTGCCAATCAACTTGACATGTCCGTACTAAATCGTCTTTAACTTCTGATTTTGAACTCAAAAAATATATGAATTCAATGCCGACGTTAAGGTAGCTCCATTTTCCATATTATGACAAGATTTGAGACTGAAGGAGCTGACAAAGCCTCCAAATAATCCAATGTATCCCAAACTACGTGTTGTCATGCATTATGCTTTATTTATAAATCGTTACCCAAGGAGCACCAACGCTTAGTTTAGAATTATCATTTTAACTAGCCGATCAACTTGACATGTCTGCACTAAATCGTCTATGACTTTTCATTTAGATTTCAAAATGATAGGAATCCGACAACCATGTTAAGCTAGCTCAATTTTCTATATTTTGACAAAATTTAAGAGCAAAGCAGGTAAGACAAAGCCTCCAAGTAATCCAATCTATCCCAACCTGCGTGATGCCATGAATTATGATTCATTTGTAAACTTTTGCACAATGAGCACCAGTGATCAGTTTAGAATGATCATTTTAACTGGCCGATAACCTTGACATGGCCGCATCCAATCATTCGTAAGTGTTGATTTAAAGTTTGGAATGATAGGAATCGAATGCCCACATTAAGCTAGCTCTGTTTTCTATATTGTGAAAAAATTTGGGACCAAAATAGTCATGACAAGGACTCCAAGTAATCCAATCTATCCCAAACTGTGTGATGCTATGAATTATGCTTCATTTGTAAACCATTGCTCAATTAGCACCAATTATCAGTGTAGCATAATCCATTTAACTGGCTCATCAATTTGACATGTCCGCATTAAACGTCTTTTAGTTTTTATTTAGAGCTCAAAATGATACGAATCCTATGCCAACGTTAAGCTAGCTGAATTTTCCATATTGTGACAACATTTGAGACTGAAATAGCTACGACAAAGCGTCCAACTATTCGAATGTGTACCAAACTTTGTGATATCATGAATTATGCTTCATTTATAAGCCTTCACTCAAGAAGCACCAATAATCAGTTTAGAATGATCATTTTAACTAGCCGATATGCTTCACATAATCATTTGTAACTTTTGATTTAGAATTCAGAACAATTTTTGATTAAACTAGCTCAATTTTCTATATTCTTACAAAATTTAAGACCGAAATAGCTAAGACAAATCCTCCAAGTAAACCAATCTATCCCGAGCTATGTTATATCCTGCATTGTGTTTCATTTCTAAACCTTTGCACAGTGAGCTCCAATGATCAGTTTAATATAATTATTTTAACAGGTCGATCAACTTGACATGTCCGCACTAAATCGTCCATAACTTTTGGTTCAAAGTTTAGAATGACAAGAATCCAACGCCAACATTAAGGTAGTTCAATTTTCTATATTGTGACAAAATTTAAGACCAAAATAGCAACAAAAAAACCTCAAAGTATTCCAATCTATCCAAAACTGCGTGATGCCATGAATTATGCTTCATTTGTAAACCATTTCTCAATGACCACCAATGATCAGTTTAGAATGATCAATTTAATTGGCCGATCAACTTTATATGTCCGCAATAAATCGTATTTAATTTCTGATAAAGAGTTTATAATGACATAAATCAAACGCCCAAGTAAAGCTAGCCCAATTTTCTATATTGTAACAAAATTTAAGATAGAAATAGATACAACAAAGCCTCCAAGAAATACAATTTATTCCAAATTACATGATGCCACACATTATTCTTCATTTGTACGTCTTTACGCAAGAAGTACCAGTTGTCAGTTTATAATGATCATTTTAACTAACTGATCAACTTGACATGTCCGCACAAAATATTCTCTTAGTTTTTATTTAGAGCTCAAAATGATATGAATCCAATGCCCACATTAAGCTAGCTCAATTTTCCATATTGTGATAACATTTGACGCCGAAAGAGCTACGACAAAGCCTCCAAGTAATCCAATGTATCCCAAACAGAGTGATGCCATACATTATGCTTTACTTATAAGCTTTTACTCAAGGACAACCAATGATCATTTTACTAGCCGATCAACTTGACCTGTCCGCACTAAATGGTCCATAACTTTTGATTTAGAGTTCAGAATGACAGGAATCCAACTCCCACGTTAAGCTAGCTCAATTTTCTATATTGTGATAAAACTGAAGACCAAAATAGCTAAGACAAATCCTCCAACTAATCCAATCTATCATGAACTGCGTGATTCCATGCATTATGCCTTATTTGTTAAACCATTGCTCAAAGGGCCAATTATAAGTTTAGAATGATCAATTTAACTTGCCGATCAACTTCACATGTCCGCACTAAATCGTCTTTAACTTTTGATTTTGAACTCTAAAAATATATGAATTCAAGGCCCACGTTAAGGTAGCTCAATTTTCCATATTATGACAAGATTTGAGACTGAAGGAGCTGACAAAGTGATGAGGACATCAGGTCGTACATCCAGCCAGGAGACCAGACTGGCCGACCAGGAAGCTTGCCCGAGACAGCAGGACCATCTGGCGCGCCTGCCGGACCAGACAGTACCGCCGGACCCTCGACCTATAGGACCAGACCGGTCAACATCGCCGGCGGAGAGGCCCAAGCTTCCGGCACACTTGGTGGGGACGTGAATGACACCGCCGGTCCCCCTGATGACACCGCCGACTCCGGGATCAACTTGGCCGGTCCTGAAGTCATTCCGGCCAGTACCACGCACAATCCAGCCGGTACAGGCCATCCAGCCGAGTACACGCACACTTCCACTTCTACACAAGAGGACTCGGACCAAATGAGCTACCAGCTCCAGGAAATGCACTTAGAGGAAGTATCTACACCAGTGGTACCTCCAGGAGCAATGACAAGAAGCAGATCAAGAGCACTCTTCCAAAAATTCAGCTTATGGGTCGACAAGCTTCTAGAGGAAGAGCAGCTAAGGACAATGGGCCAGAAGAGCAAATTAGAGTCCAAAGGCTTCTCAACAACACAAGGAACATCAGAGACTTGGGCTTTGGTGGCAAGAGAGGTCAGGGCCCAAAGATATTTAACCCTACTCCAAGTCGAAGACTAGGAGCAAGGCGCGTGCATGCCACAAGGATGGCCACCTTCCATTTCTTGGCCGTGAGGTGAGTTAAGGTAAGTTTACATTCGAATATATGCCTCTTTCTGTTTTGCAGGGTAGGATCTAGTTGCTTTACATTTTTGAGTCAAAACATTTTAGGAATAGGTCCTTTTTCGGTTATGCACTTTTGTATCTTTTCCTTTTGTGCACTTTTGTAAACTTTCCTTTTATTTGTTTGAGTCGACCCTAGAAGGTCAAGCTGTCGAGCATATTAATAAGGCTCCTTCCAGCATTGTAGTTCGACAACCTTTTGATTATTAATAAAGTAGAACTTTTTCCTACAAGCTTTCTCTCAAAAGAGACTTGTGCGCTTAGAACCTAGTTGAGACCAGCCCTCCTAGCTCTAAGTTTGTGATTTATCACGAGGTTCATCACCCCTCGTGTGGTTCACTTCACCCCTCCATCGTTTACCAACCAGAAAACCCCTATCCAGAAGCCTAAGGTTGAGTTTCTCACCTAATCTTCTACAAACAGCCCACGCGCATACATCCTTGAATCAAGGCTTGTATCACAAAGCCTCCAAATAATCCAATGTATCCCAAACTACGTGTTGTCATGCATTATGCTTTATTTATAAATCGTTACCCAAGGAGCACCAACGCTTAGTTTAGAATTATCATTTTAACTAGCCGATCAACTTGACATGTCTGCACTAAATCGTCTATGACTTTTCATTTAGATTTCAAAATGACAGGAATCCGACAACCACGTTAAGCTAGCTCAATTTTCTATATTTTGACAAAATTGAAGAGCAAAGCAGGTAAGACAAAGCCTCCAAGTAATCCAATCTATCCCAACCTGCGTGATGCCATGAATTATGATTCATTTGTAAACTTTTGCACAATGAGCACCAGTGATCAGTTTAGAATGATCATTTTAACTGGCCGATAACCTTGACATGGCCGCATCCAATCATTCGTAAGTTTTGATTTAAAGTTCGGAATGATAGGAATCGAATGCCCACATTAAGCTAGCTCTGTTTTCTATATTGTGAAAAAATTTGGGACCAAAATAGTCATGACAAGGACTCCAAGTAATCCAATCTATCCCAAACTGTGTGATGCTATGAATTATGCTTCATTTGAGACTGAAATAACTACGACAAAGCCTTCAACTAATCGAATGTGTACCAAACTGCGTGATATCATAAATTATGCTTCATTTATAAGCCTTCACTCAAGGAGCACCAATAATCAGTTTAGAATGATCATTTTAACTAGCCGATACGCTTCACATAATCATTTGTAACTTTTGATTTAGAATTCAGAACATTTTTTGATTAAACTAGCTCAATTTTCTGTATTCTTACAAAATTTAAGACCGAAATAGCTAAGACAAATCCTCCAAGTAAACCAATCTATCCCGAGCTATGTGATATCCTGCATTGTGTTTCATTTCTAAACCTTTGCACAGTGAGCTCCAATGATCAGTTTAATATAATCATTTTAACAGGTCGATCAACTTGACATGTCCGCACTAAATCGTCCATAACTTTTGATTCAAAGTTTAGAATGACAAGAATCCAACGCCAACATTAAGGTAGTTCAATTTTCTATATTGTGACAAATTTAAGGCCAAAAAAGCAACAAAAAAACCTCCAAGTATTCCAATCTATCCAAAACTGCGTGATGGCATGAATTATGCTTCATTTGTAAAACATTTCTCAATGACCACCAATGATCAGTTTAGAATGATCAATTTAATTGGCCGATCAACTTTATATGTCCGCAATAAATCGTATTTAACTTTTGATAAAGAGTTTATAATGACATAAATCAAACGCCCAAGTAAAGCTAGCCCAATTTTCTATATTGTAACAAAATTTAAGATAGAAATAGATACAACAAAGCCTCCAAGAAATACAATTTATTCCAAATTACGTGATGCCACGCATTATTCTTCATTTGTACGTCTTTACGCAAGAAGTACCAGTGGTCAGTTTATAATGATCATTTTAACTAACTGATCAACTTGACATGTCCGCACAAAATATTCTTTTAGTTTTTATTTAGAGCTCAAAATGATTTGAATCCAATGCCCACATTAAGCTAGCTCAATTTTCCATATTGTGATAACATTTGAGGCCGAAAGAGCTACGACAAAGCCTCGAAGTAATCCAATGTATCCCAAACATAGTGATGCCATACATTATGCTTTACTTATAAGCTTTTACTCAAGGACAACCAATGATCATTTTACTAGCCGATCAACTTGACCTATCCGCACTAAATGGTCCATAACTTTTGATTTAGAGTTCAGAATGACAGGAATCCAACTCCCACGTTAAGCTAGCTCAATTTTCTATATTGTGATAAAACTGAAGACCAAAATAGCTAAGACAAATCCTCCAACTAATCCAATCTATCATGAACTGCATGATTCCATGCATTATGCCTTATTTGTTAAACCATTGCTCAAAGGGCCAATTATAAGTTTAGAATGATCAATTTAACTTGCCGATCAACTTCACATGTTCGCACTAAATCGTCTTTAACTTTTGATTTTGAACTCAAAAAATATATGAATTCAACGCCCACGTTAAGGTAGCTCAATTTTCCATATTATGACAAGATTTGAGACTGAAGGAGCTGACAAAGCCTCCAAATAATCCAATGTATCCCAAACTACGTGTTGTCATGCATTATGCTTTATTTATAAATCGTTACCCAAGGAGCACCAACGATTAATTTAGAATTATCATTTTAACTAGCCGATCAACTTGACATGTCCGCACTAAATCGTCTGTAACTTTTCATTTAGATTTCAAAATGACAGGTATCCGACAACCACGTTAAGCTAGCTCAATTTTCTATATTCTGACAAAATTTAAGAGCAAAGCAGGTAAGACAAAGCCTCCAAGTAATCCAATCTATCCCAACCTGCGTGATGCCATGAATTATGATTCATTTGTAAAGTTTTGCACAATGAGCACGAGTGATCAGTTTAGAATGATCATTTTAACTGGCCGATAACCTTGACATGTCCGCATTAAATCATTCGAAACTTTTGATTTAAAGTTTGGAATGATAGGAATCGAATGCCCACATTAAGCTAGCTCTGTTTTCTATATTGTGATAAAATTTGGGACCGAAATAGTCATGACAAGGACTCCAAGTAATCCAATCTATCCCAAACTGCGTGATGCTATGAATTATGCTTCATTTATAAACCATTGCTCAATTTGCACCAATTATCAGTGTAGCATAATCCATTTAACTGGCTCATCAATTTGACATGTCCACATTAAATCGTCTTTTAGTTTTTATTTAGAGCTCAAAATGATACGAATCCTATGCCAACGTTAAGCTAGCTGAATTTTCCATATTGTGACAACATTTGAGACTGAAATAACTACGACAAAGCCTCCAACTAATCGAATGTGTATCAAACTGCGTGATATGATAAATTATGCTTCATTTATAAGCCTTCACTCAAGGAGCACCAATAATCAGTTTAGAATGATCATTTTAACTAGCCGATACGCTTCACATAATCATTTGTAACTTTTGATTTAGAATTCAGAACAATTTTTGATTAAATTAGCTCAATTTTCTATATTCTTACAAAATTTAAGACCAAAATAGCTAAGACAAATCCTCCAAGTAAACCAATCTATCCCGAGCTATGTGATATCCTGCATTGTGTTTCATTTCTAAACCTTTGCACCGTGAGCTCCAATGATCAGTTTAATATAATCATTTTAACAGGTCGATCAACTTGACATGTCCGCACTAAATCGTCCATAACTTTTGATTCAAAGTTTAGAATGACAAGAATCCAACGCCAACATTAAGGTAGTTCAATTTTCTATATTGTGACATAATTTAAGACCAAAATTGCTAAAAAAAAACCTCCAAGTATTCCAATCTATCCAAAATTGCGTGATGCCATGAATTATGCTTCTTTGTAAACCATTTCTCAATGACCACCAATGATCAGTTTAGAATGATCAATTTAACTGGCCGATCAACTTTATATGTCCGCAATAAATCGTATTTAACTCTTGATACAGAGTTTATAATGACATAAATCAAAGCCCAAGTAAAGCTAGCCCAATTTTCTATATTGTAACAAAATTTAAGATAGAAATATATACAACAAAGCCTCCAAGAAATACAATTTATTCCAAATTACGTGATGCCACACATTATTCTTCATTTGTACCCCTTTACGCAAGAAGTACCAGTGGTCAGTTAATAATGATCATTTTAACTAACTGATCAACTTGACATGTCCGCACAAAATCTTCTTTTAGTTTTTATTTAGAGCTCAAAATGATATGAATCCAATGCCCACATTAACGTAGCTCAATTTTCCATATTGTGATAACATTTGAGACCGAAAGAGCTACGACAAAGCCTCCAAGTAATCCAATGTATTTCAAACAGAGTGATGCCATACATTATGCTTTACTTATAAGCCTTTACTCAAGGACAACCAATGATCATTTTACTAGCCGATCAACTTGACCTGTCCGCACGAAATGGTCCGTAACTTTTGATTTAGAGTTCAGAATGACAGGAATCCAACTCCCACGTTAAGCTAACTCAATTTTCTATATTTTGATAAAATTGAAGACCAAAATAGCTACGACAAATCCTCCAACTAATCCAATCTATCATGAACTGCGTGATTCCATGCATTATGCTTTATTTGTTAAACCATTGCTCCAAGAGCCAATTATAAGTTTAGAATGATCAGTTTAACTTGCCGATCAACTTCACATGTCTGCACTAAATCGTCTTTAACTTCTGATTTTGAACTCAAAAAATATATGAATTCAACGCCCACGTTAAGGTAGCTCAATTTTCCATATTATGACAAGATTTGATACTGAAGGAGCTGACTAAGCCTCCAAGTAATCCAATGTATCCCAAACTACGTGTTGTCATGCATTATGCTTTATTTATAAATCGTTACCCAAGGAGCACCAACGATTAATTTAGAATTATCATTTTAACTAGCCGATCAACTTGACATGTCCGCACTAAATCGTCTGTAACTTTTCATTTAGATTTCAAAATGACAGGTATCCGACAACCACGTTAAGCTAGCTCAATTTTCTATATTCTGACAAAATTTAAGAGCAAAGCAGGTAAGACAAAGCCTCCAAGTAATCCAATCTATCCCAACCTGCGTGATGCCATGAATTATGATTCATTTGTAAAATTTTGCACAATGAGCACGAGTGATCAGTTAAGAATGATCATTTTAACTGGCCGATAACCTTGACATGGCTGCATTAAATCATTCGAAACTTTTGATTTAAGTTTGGAATGATAGGAATCGAATGCCCACATTAAGCTAGCTCTGTTTTCTATATTGTGAAAAACTTTGGGACCGAAATAGTCATGACAAGGACTCCAAGTAATCCAATCTATCCCAAACTGCGTGATGCTATGAATTATGCTTCATTTATAAACCATTGCTCAATTTGCACCAATTATCAGTGTAGCATAATCCATTTAACTGGCTCATCAATTTGACATATCCACATTAAATCATCTTTTAGTTTTTATTTAGAGCTCAAAATGATACGAATCCTATGCCAACGTTAAGCTAGCTGAATTTTCTATATTGTGACAACATTTGAGACTGAAATAACTACGACAAAGCCTCCAACTAATCGAATGTGTATCAAACTGCGTGATATCATAAATTATGCTTCATTTATAAGCCTTCACTCAAGGAGCACCAATAATCAGTTTAGAATGATCATTTTAACTAGCCGATACGCTTCACATAATCATTTGTAACTTTTGATTTAGAATTCAGAACAATTTTTGATTAAACTAGCTCAATTTTCTATATTCTTACAAAATTTAAGACCAAAATAGCTAAGACAAATCCTCCAAGTAAACCAATCTATCCCGAGCTATGTGATATCCTGCATTGTGTTTCATTTCTAAACCTTTGCACAGTGAGCTACAATGATCAGTTTAATATAATCATTTTAACAGGTCGATCAACTTGACATGTCCGCACTAAATCGTCCATAACTTTTGATTCAAAGTTTAGAATGACAAGAATCCAACGCCAACATTAAGGTAGTTCAATTTTCTATATTGTGACAAAATTTAAGACCAAAATTGCTAAAAAAAAACCTCCAAGTATTCCAATCTATCCAAAATTGCGTGATGCCATGAATTATGCTTCTTTGTAAACCATTTCTCAATGACCACCAATGATCAGTTTAGAATGATCAATTTAACTGGCCGATCAACTTTATATGTCCGCAATAAATCGTATTTAACTCTTGATACAGAGTTTATAATGACATAAATCAAACGCCCAAGTAAAGCTAGCCCAATTTTCTATATTGTAACAAAATTTAAGATAGAAATAGATACAACAAAGCCTCCAAGAAATACAATTTATTCCAAATTACGTGATGCCACACATTATTCTTCATTTGTACCCCTTTACGCAAGAAGTACCAGTGGTCAGTTAATAATGATCATTTTAACTAACTGATCAACTTGACATGTCCGCACAAAATCTTCTTTTAGTTTTTATTTAGAGCTCAAAATGATATGAATCCAATGCCCACATTAACGTAGCTCAATTTTCCATATTGTGATAACATTTGAGACCGAAAGAGCTACGACAAAGCCTCCAAGTAATCCAATGTATTTCAAACAGAGTGATGCCATACATTATGCTTTACTTATAAGCCTTTACTCAAGGACAACCAATGATCATTTTACTAGCCGATCAACTTGACCTGTCCGCACGAAATGGTCCGTAACTTTTGATTTAGAGTTCAGAATGACAGGAATCCAACTCCCACGTTAAGCGAACTCAATTTTCTATATTTTGATAAAATTGAAGACCAAAATAGCTACGAAAAATCCTCCAACTAATCCAATCTATCATGAACTGCGTGATTCCATGCATTATGCTTTATTTGTTAAACCATTGCTCAAAGAGCCAATTATAAGTTTAGAATGATCAGTTTAACTTGCCGATCAACTTCACATGTCTGCACTAAATCGTCTTTAACTTCTGATTTTGAACTAAAAAAATATATGAATTCAACGCCCACGTTAAGGTAGCTCAATTTTCCATATTATGACAAGATTTGATACTGAAGGAGCTGACTAAGCATCCAAATAATCCAATGTATCCCAAACTACGTGTTGTCATGCATTATGCTTTATTTATAAATCGTTACCCAAGGAGCACCAACGATTAATTTAGAATTATCATTTTAACTAGCCGATCAACTTGACATGTCCGCACTAAATCGTCTGTAACTTTTCATTTAGATTTCAAAATGACAGGTATCCGACAACCACGTTAAGCTAGCTCAATTTTCTATATTCTGACAAAATTTAAGAGCAAAGCAGGTAAGACAAAGCCTCCAAGTAATCCAATCTATCCCAACCTGCGTGATGCCATGAATTATGATTCATTTGTAAAATTTTGCACAATGAGCACGAGTGATCAGTTAAGAATGATCATTTTAACTGGCCGATAACCTTGACATGGCTGCATTAAATCATTCGAAACTTTTGATTTAAAGTTTGGAATGATAGGAATCGAATGCCCACATTAAGCTAGCTCTGTTTTCTATATTGTGAAAAACTTTGGGACCGAAATAGTCATGACAAGGACTCCAAGTAATCCAATCTATCCCAAACTGCGTGATGCTATGAATTATGCTTCATTTATAAACCATTGCTCAATTTGCACCAATTATCAGTGTAGCATAATCCATTTAACTGGCTCATCAATTTGACATATCCACATTAAATCATCTTTTAGTTTTTATTTAGAGCTCAAAATGATACGAATCCTATGCCAACGTTAAGCTAGCTGAATTTTCCATATTGTGACAACATTTGAGACTGAAATAACTACGACAAAGCCTCCAACTAATCGAATGTGTATCAAACTGCGTGATATCATAAATTATGCTTCATTTATAAGCCTTCACTCAAGGAGCACCAATAATCAGTTTAGAATGATCATTTTAACTAGCCGATACGCTTCACATAATCATTTGTAACTTTTGATTTAGAATTCAGAACAATTTTTGATTAAACTAGCTCAATTTTCTATATTCTTACAAAATTTAAGACCAAAATAGCTAAGACAAATCCTCCAAGTAAACCAATCTATCCCGAGCTATGTGATATCCTGCATTGTGTTTCATTTCTAAACCTTTGCACAGTGAGCTCCAATGATCAGTTTAATATAATCATTTTAACAGGTCGATCAACTTGACATGTCCGCACTAAATCGTCCATAACTTTTGATTCAAAGTTTAGAATGACAAGAATCCAACGCCAACATTAAGGTAGTTCAATTTTCTATATTGTGACAAAATTTAAGACCAAAATTGCTAAAAAAAACCCTCCAAGTATTCCAATCTATCCAAAATTGCGTGATGCCATGAATTATGCTTCTTTGTAAACCATTTCTCAATGACCACCAATGATCAGTTTAGAATGATCAATTTAACTGGCCGATCAACTTTATATGTCCGCAATAAATCGTATTTAACTCTTGATACAGAGTTTATAATGACATAAATCAAACGCCCAAGTAAAGCTAGCCCAATTTTCTATATTGTAACAAAATTTAAGATAGAAATAGATACAACAAAGCCTCCAAGAAATACAATTTATTCCAAATTACGTGATGCCACACATTATTCTTCATTTGTACCCCTTTACGCAAGAAGTACTAGTGGTCAGTTAATAATGATCATTTTAACTAACTGATCAACTTGACATGTCCGCACAAAATCTTCTTTTAGTTTTTATTTAGAGCTCAAAATGATATGAATCCAATGCCCACATTAACGTAGCTCAATTTTCCATATTGTGATAACATTTGAGACCGAAAGAGCTACGACAAAGCCTCCAAGTAATCCAATGTATTTCAAACAGAGTGATGCCATACATTATGCTTTACTTATAAGCCTTTACTCAAGGACAACCAATGATCATTTTACTAGCCGATCAACTTGACCTGTCCGCACGAAATGGTCCGTAACTTTTGATTTAGAGTTCAGAATGACAGGAATCCAACTCCCACGTTAAGCTAACCCAATTTTCTATATTTTGATAAAATTGAAGACCAAAATAGCTACGAAAAATCCTCCAACTAATCCAATCTATCATGAACTGCGTGATTCCATGCATTATGCTTTATTTGTTAAACCATTGCTCAAAGAGCCAATTATAAGTTTAGAATGATCAGTTTAACTTGCCGATCAACTTCACATGTCTGCACTAAATCGTCTTTAACTTCTGATTTTGAACTCAAAAAATATATGAATTCAACGCCCACGTTAAGGTAGCTCAATTTTCCATATTATGACAAGATTTGATACTGAAGGAGCTGACTAAGCATCCAAATAATCCAATGTATCCCAAACTACGTGTTGTCATGCATTATGCTTTATTTATAAATCGTTACCCAAGGAGCACCAACGATTAATTTAGAATTATCATTTTAACTAGCCGATCAACTTGACATGTCCGCACTAAATCGTCTGTAACTTTTCATTTAGATTTCAAAATGACAGGTATCCGACAACCACGTTAAGCTAGCTCAATTTTCTATATTCTGACAAAATTTAAGAGCAAAGCAGGTAAGACAAAGCCTCCAAGTAATCCAATCTATCCCAACCTGCGTGATGCCATGAATTATGATTCATTTGTAAAGTTTTGCACAATGAGCACGAGTGATCAGTTTAGAATGATCATTTTAACTGGCCGATAACCTTGACATGGACGCATTAAATCATTCGAAACTTTTGATTTAAAGTTTGGAATGATAGGAATCGAATGTCCACATTAAGCTAGCTCTGTTTTCTATATTGTGAAAAAATTTGGGACCGAAATAGTCATGACAAGGACTCCAAGTAATCCAATCTATCCCAAACTGCGTGATGCTATGAATTATGCTTCATTTATAAACCATTGCTCAATTTGCACCAATTATCAGTGTAGCATAATCCATTTAACTGGCTCATCAATTTGACATGTCCACATTAAATCGTCTTTTAGTTTTTATTTAGAGCTCAAAATGATACGAATCCTATGCCAACGTTAAGCTAGCTGAATTTTCCATATTGTGACAACATTTGAGACTGAAATAACTACGACAAAGCCTCCAACTAATCGAATGTGTATCAAACTGCGTGATATCATAAATTATGCTTCATTTATAAGCCTTCACTCAAGGAGCACCAATAATCAGTTTAGAATGATCATTTTAACTAGCCGATACGCTTCACATAATCATTTGTAACTTTTGATTTAGAATTCAGAACAATTTTTGATTAAACTAGCTCAATTTTCTATATTCTTACAAAATTTAAGACCAAAATAGCTAAGACAAATCCTCCAAGTAAACCAATCTATCCCGAGCTATGTGATATCCTGCATTGTGTTTCATTTCTAAACCTTTGCACAGTGAGCTCCAATGATCAGTTTAATATAATCATTTTAACAGGTCGATCAACTTGACATGTCCGCACTAAATCGTCCATAACTTTTGATTCAAAGTTTAGAATGACAAGAATCCAACGCCAACATTAAGGTAGTTCAATTTTCTATATTGTGACAAAATTTAAGACCAAAATTGCTAAAAAAAAACCTCCAAGTATTCCAATCTATCCAAAATTGCGTGATGCCATGAATTATGCTTCTTTGTAAACCATTTCTCAATGACCACCAATGATCAGTTTAGAATGATCAATTTAACTGGCCGATCAACTTTATATGTCCGCAATAAATCGTATTTAACTCTTGATACAGAGTTTATAATGACATAAATCAAACGCCCAAGTAAAGCTAGCCCAATTTTCTATATTGTAACAAAATTTAAGATAGAAATAGATACAACAAAGCCTCCAAGAAATACAATTTATTCCAAATTACGTGATGCCACACATTATTCTTCATTTGTACCCCCTTTACGCAAGAAGTACCAGTGGTCAGTTAATAATGATCATTTTAACTAACTGATCAACTTGACATGTCCGCACAAAATCTTCTTTTAGTTTTTATTTAGAGCTCAAAATGATATGAATCCAATGCCCACATTAACGTAGCTCAATTTTCCATATTGTGATAACATTTGAGACCGAAAGAGCTACGACAAAGCCTCCAAGTAATCCAATGTATTTCAAACAGAGTGATGCCATACATTATGCTTTACTTATAAGCCTTTACTCAAGGACAACCAATGATCATTTTACTAGCCGATCAACTTGACCTGTCCGCACGAAATGGTCCGTAACTTTTGATTTAGAGTTCAGAATGACAGGAATCCAACTCCCACGTTAAGCTAGCTCAATTTTGTATATTTTGATAAAATTGAAGACCAAAATAGCTACGACAAATCCTCCAACTAATCCAATCTATCATGAACTGCGTGATTCCATGCATTATGCTTTATTTGTTAAACAATTGCTCAAAGAGCCAATTATAAGTTTAGAATGATCAGTTCAACTTGCCGATCAACTTCACATGTCTGCACTAAATCGTCTTTAACTTCTGATTTTGAACTCAAAAAATATATGAATTCAACGCCCACGTTAAGGTAGCTCAATTTTCCATATTATGACAAGATTTGATACTGAAAGAGCTGACAAAGCCCCCAAATAATCCAATGTATTCCAAACTACGTGTTGTCATGCATTATGCTTTATTTATAAATCGTTACCCAAGGAGCACGAACGATTAGTTTAGAATTATCATTTTAACTAGCCGATCAACTTGACATGTCCGCACTAAATCGTCTGTAACTTTTCATTTAGATTTCAAAATGACAGGAATCCGACAACCACGTTAAGCTAGCTCAATTTTCTATATTCTGCCAAAATTTAAGAGCAAAGCAGGTAAGACAAAGCCTCCAAGTAATCCAATCTATCCCAACCTGCGTGATGCCATGAATTATGATTCATTTGTAAACTTTTGCACAATGAGCATCAGTGATCAGTTTAGAATGATCATTTTAACTGGCCGATAACCTTGACATGGCCGCATTAAATCATTTGTAACTTTTGATTTAAAGTTTGGAATGATAGGAATCGAATGCCCAAATTAATCTAGCTCTGTTTTCTATATTGTGGAATAATTTGGGACCGAAATAGTCATGACAAGGACTCCAAGTAATCCAGTCTCTCCCAAACTGCGTGATGCTATGAATTATGCTTCATTTATAAACCATTGCTCAGTAAGCACCAATTATCAGTGTAGCATAATCCATTTAACTGGCTCATCAATTTGACATGTACGCATTAAATCGTCTTTTAGTTTTTAATTAGAGCTTAAAATGATACGAATCCTATGCCAATGTTAAGCTAGCTGAATTTTCCATATTGTGACAACATTTGAGACTTAAATACCTACGACAAAGCCTCCAACTAATCGAATGTGTACCAAACTGCGTGATATAATAAATTATGCTTCATTTATAAGCCTTCACTAAAGGAGCACCAATAATCAGTTTAGAATGATCATTTTAACTAGCCGATACGCTTCACATTATCATTTGTAACTTTTGATTTAGAATTCAGAACGATTTTTGATTAAACTAGCTCAATTTTCTATATTCTAACAAAATTTAAGATCAAAATAGCTAAGACAAATCCTCCAAGTAAACCAATCTATCCCGAGCTATTTGATATCCTGCATTGTGTTTCATTTCTAAACCTTTGCACAGTGAGCTCCAATGATCAGTTTAAAATAATCATTTTAACAGGTAGATCAACTTGACATGTCCGCACTAAATCGTCCATAACTTTTGATTCAAAGTTTAGAATGACAAGAATCCAACGCCAACATTAAGGAAGTTCAATTTTCTATATTGTGAGAAATTTAAGACCGAAATAGCTACAAAAAACCTCCATGTATTCCAATCTATCCAAAAATGCGTGATGCCATGAATTATGCTTCATTTGTAAACCATTTCTCAATGAGCACCAATGATCAGTTTAGAATGATCAATTTAACTGGCCGATCAACTTTATATGTCCGCAATAAATCGTAATTAACTTTTGATACAGAGTTTATAATGACATAAATGAAATGCCCAAGTAAACCTAGCCCAATTTTCTATATTGTAACAAAATTTAAGATAGAAATAGATACGACAAAGCCTCCAAGAAATACAATTTATTCCAAATTATGTGATGCCACACATTATTCTTCATTTGTACGCCTTTACGCAAGAAGTACCAGTGGTCAGTTATAATGATCATTTTAACTAACTGATCAACTTGACATGTGCGCACAAAATCTTATTTTAGTTTTTATGTAGAGCTCAAAATGATATGAATCCAATGCCCACATTAAGCTAGCTCAATTTTCCATATTGTGATAACATTTGAGACCGAAAGAGCTACGACAAAGCCTCCAAGTAATCCAATGTATCCCAAACATAGTGATGCCATACATTATGCTTTACTTATAAGCTTTTACTCAAGGACGACCAATGATCATTTTACTAGCCGATCAACTTGACCTGTCCGCACTAAATGGTCCGTAACTTTTGATTTAGAGTTCAGAATGACAGGAATCCGACTCCCACGTTAAGCTAGCTCAATTTTCTATATTGTGCTAAAATTGAAGACCAAAATAGCTACGACAAATCCTCCAACTAATCCATTCTATCATGAACTGCGTGATTCCATGCATTTTGCTTTATTTGTTAAACCATTGCTCAAAGAGCCAATTATAAGTTTAGAATGATCAATTTAACTTGCCGATCAACTTCACATGTCCGCACTAAATCGTCTTTAACTTCTGATTTTGAACTCAAAAAATATATGAATTCGACGCCCACGTTAAGGTAGCTCAATTTTCCATATTATGTCAAGATTTGAGACTGAAAGAGCTGACAAAGCCTCCAAATAATCCAATGTATCCCAAACTACGTGTTGTCATGCATTATGCTTTATTTATAAATCGTTACCCAAGGAGCACCAACGATTAGTTTAGAATTATCATTTTAACCAGCCGATCAACTTGACATGTCTGCACTAAATCGTCTGTAACTTTTCATTTAGATTTCAAAATGACAGGAATCCGACAACCACGTTAAGCTAGCTCAATTTTCTATATTCTGCCAAAATTTAAGAGCAATGCAGGTAAGACAAAGCCTCCAAGTAATCCAATCTATCCCAACCTGCATGATGCCATGAATTATGATTCATTTGTAAACTTTTGCACAATGAGCTCCAGTGATCAGTTTCGAATGATCATTTTAACTGGCCAATAACCTTGAGATGGCCGCAATAAATCATTCGTAACTTTTGATTTAAAGTTCGGAATGATAGGAATTGAATGCCCACATTAAGCTAGCTCTGTTTTCTATATTGTGAAAAACTTGGGACCGAAATAGTCATGCCAAGGACTCCAAGTAATCCAATCTATCCCAAACTGCGTGATGTTATGAATTATGCTTCATTTATAAACCATTGCCCAATTAGCACCAATTATCAGTGTAGCATAATCCAATTAACTGGCTCATCAATTTGACATGTCCGCATTAAATCGTCTTTTAGTTTTTATTTAGAGCTCAAAATGATACGAATCCTATGCCAACTTTAAGCTAGCTGAATTTTCCATATTGTGACAACATTTGAGACTGAAATAGCTACGACAAAGCCTCCAACTAAACGAATGTGTACCAAACTGCGTGATATCATAAATTATGGTTCATTTATAAGCCTTCATTCAAGGAGCACCAGTAATCAGTTGAGAAAGATCATTTTAACTAGTCGATACGCTTCACATAATCATTTGTAACTTTTGATTTAGAATTCAGAACAATTTTTTATTAAACTAGCTCAATTTTCTATATTCTAACAAAATTTAAGACCGAAATAGCTAAGACTAATCCTCCAAGTAAACCAATCTATCCCGAGCTATGTGATATCCTGCATTGTGTTTCATTTCTAAACCTTTGCACAGTGAGCTCCAATGATCAGTTTAAAATAATCATTTTAACAGGTCGATCAATTTGACATATCCGCACTAAATCGTCCATAACTTTTGATTCAAAGTTTAGAATGACAAGAATCCAATGCCAACATTAAGGTAGTTCAATTTTCTATATTGTGACAAAATTTAAGACCGAAATAGCTACAAAAAAACCTCCAAGTATTCCAATCTATCCAAAACTGCGTGATGCCATGAATTATGCTTCATTTGTAAACCATTTCTCAATGACCACCAATGATCAGTTTAGAATGATCAATTTAACTGGCCGATCAACTTTATATGTCTGCAATAAATCGTATTTAACTTTTGATACAGAGTGTATAATGACATAAATCAAACGCCCAAGTAAAGCTAGCCCAATTTTCTATATTGTAACAAAATTTAAGATAGAAATAGATACAACAAAGCCTCCAAGAAATACAATTTATTCCAAATTACGTGATGCCATGCATTATTTTTCATTTGTACACCTTTACGCAAGAAGTACCAGTGGTCAGTTTATAATGATCATTTTAACTAACTGATCAACTTGACATGTCCGCACAAAATATTCTTTTAGTTTTTATTTAGAGCTCAAAATGATATGAATCCAATGCCCACATTAAGCTAGCTCAATTTTCCATATTGTGATAACATTTGAGACCGAAAGAGCTACAACAAAGCCTCCAAGTAATCCAATGTATCCCAAACAGAGTGATGCCATACATTATGCTTTACTTATAAGCCTTTATATAAGGACAACCAATGATCATTTTAACTAGGCGATCAACTTGACATGTCTGCATTAAATGGTCCGTAACTTTTGATTTAGAGTTCAGAATGACAGGAATCCAACTCCCACGTTAAGCTAGCTCAATTTTCTATATTGTCATAAAATTGAAGACCAAAATAGCTACGACAAATCCTCCAACTAATCCAATCTATCATGAACTGCGTGATTCCATGCATTATGCTTTTATTGTTAAACCATTGCTCAACGAGCCAATTATAAGTTTAGAATGATCAATTTAACTTGCCGATCAACTTCACATGTCCGCACTAAATCGTCTTTAACTTCTGATTTAGAACTCAAAATTATATGAATTCAACGCCCACGTTTATCTAGCTCAATTTTCCATGTTGTGACAAGATTTGAGACTCAAGGAGCTATGACAAAGCCTCCAAGTAATCCAATGTACTCCAAACTGCATGTTGCCATGCATTATGCTTTATTTATAAACTTTTACTGCAGGAGCACCAATGATTAGTTTAAAATTATCATTTTAACTACCTGATCATCTTGACATGTATGCACTAAACCATCCGTAACTTTTTCATTTAGATTTTAGAATGACAGGAATCCAACACCCACATTAAGCCAGCTCAATTTTCAATATTCTGACAAAATTAAAGACCAAAGCAGTTAAGACAAAGCCTCAAAGTAATCCAATCTATCCCAACCTGCGTAATGCCATGCATATATGCTTCATTTGTAAACTTTTGCACAATGAGCACCAGTGATCAGTTTAGAATGATCATATTAACTGGCCGATAACCTTGACATGTCCGCACTAAATCATCCGCAACTTTTGATTTAGAGTTCAAAATGACACGAATCTAATGCCATTATTAAGCTAGCTCAATTTTCTATATTGTTTCAAAATTAAAGACCAAAGTAGTTATGACAAGGAATCCAAGTAATCCAATCTATCCCAAACTACGTGATCCCATGAATTATGCTTCATTTATAAACCATTGCTCAATTAGCACCAACTATCAGTGTATAATAATCAATTTAACTGGCTGATCAATTTGACATGTCCGCATTAAATTGTCTTTTAGCTTTTATTTAAAGCTCAAAATGATATGAATCCAACGCCAACGTTATGCTAGCTGAAATTTCCATATTGTGACAACATTTTAGACTAAAAGAACTACGGCAAAGCCTCCAACTAATCCAATGTGTACCAAACGGTGTGATGCCATGAATTATGCTTCATTTATAAGCCTTTACTCAAGGAGCACCAATGGTCAGTTTAGAATGATCATTTTAACTAGCCGATCAACTTGACATAAGCCTCTGTAACTTTTGATTTAGAGTTCAGAATAACTTTTGATTAAGTTAGCTCAATTTTCTATATTCTAACAAAACTTAAGACCGAAACAGCTAAGACAAAACCTCCAAGTAATCCAATCCATCTCAAGCTGCGTGATGTCATGCATTGTGCTTCATTTCTAAACCTTTGCACAATGAGCTCCAATGATCAATTTAGAATAATGATTTTAACTGGTCGATCAACTTGACATGTATGCACTAAATCGTACATAACTTTTGATTCAGAGTTTAGAATAACACAAATCCAACGCCAACGTTAAGGTAGCTCAGTTTTCTATATTTTGACAAAATTTAAGAACAAAATAGCTACAAAAAGCCTCCAAGTAATCCAATCTATCTGAAACTGCGTGATGCCATGAATTATGCTTCATTTGTAAACCATTGCTCAATGAGCACCAATTATCAGTTTAGAATAATCAATTTAACAGGCCAATCAATTTGATATGTCTGCACTAAATCATCTTTCAATTTTGATACAGAGTTTAGAATGACACGAATAAAATGCCCATGTAAAGCTAGCCCAATTTTCTATATTGCCACAAAATTTAAGAGAGAAATAGCTACAACAAAGCCTCCAAGGAATCCAATCTACTCCAAACTGCGTGATGCCATGCAATATTCTTCATTTGTACGTCTTTACTCAATAAGTACCAGTGGTCAATTTAGAATGATCATTTTAACTAGCTGATCAAATTGACATGTCCGCACAAAATCTTCTTTTAGTTTTTATTTAGAGCTCAAAATGATATGAATCCAATGCCCACGTTAAGCTAGCTCAATTTTCCATATTGTGACAACATTTGAGACTGAAAGAGCGATGACAAAGCCTCCTAGTTATAAAATGTATCCTAAAGTGAGTGATGCCTTGCATAATGCTTCATTCATAAGCCATTGCTCAAGTATCGCCAATGATCGGTCCATAATGATCAATTTAACTGCCCTATCAACTTGACATGCGCACACTAAATCGTCTTTAACTTTAGATTCAGATTTGAACCTGACACAGATCCAAAGCCCACGTTAAGCTAGATCAATTTTCTATATTGTGACAAACTTTTAGACCGGAATAGATACAACAAAGACTCTAAGTAATCCAATCCGTCCCAAACTGTGTCATGTCATGCATTATTCGTCATTTGTAAATTTTTGCTCAATGAGCACCAATGATCAGATTAGAATGATCAATTTAACTGGCCAATCAACTTGACATGTACGCACTAAATCGTCTTTAACTTTTGATTTAGAGTTCAGAATGACACGAATCCAACGCCCACGTTAAGCTAGCTCAATTTTCTAAATTGAGATAAAATTTAAGACCAAAATAGTTATGACAAAGCCTCCAAGTAATCCAATGTATCCCAAACTGCGTGATGTCAGGCAATATATTTCATTTATAAGCCTTTATTCAAGGAGCACCAATGATCAGTTTAAAATTATCATTCTAACTAGCCGATTAACTTGACATGTACGCACTAAGTGGATTTAGAGTTTTGATTTAGAGTTCAGAATGACCCGAATCCAATGCCCGCATTAAGCCAGCTCAATTTTCTATATCGTTACAATATTTAAGACCGAAATAGTTACAACAAAACCTCCAAATAATCCAATCCATACCAAATCTGCGTGATGCCATGCATTATGCTTCATTTGTAAACCTTTGCTTAATGAGCACCAAAGATCAGTTTAAAATGATCAATTTACCTCGGCGATGAACTTGATATGTTCGCACTAAATCGGCTTTGACTTTTTTTTATTTAGAGCACAATGATATGAATCCAACATCCATGTTAAGCTAGCTCAGTTTTTCCATAATGTGACAACATTTGAGATTGAAATATCTACGACATAGCCTCCAAATAACCCAATCTATACCAAATTGCGTGATGCCATCCATTATGCTTCAATTGTAAACCTTTGCTCAATGAGCGCCAATGATCTATTTAAAATGATCAATTTAACTAGCCGATGAATTTGATATATCCGCACTAAATTGCCTTTAACTTTTGATTTACAGTGATAAATTTTTTTAGATTATGATAAAATTTAAAACCGAAATAGCTACGAAGCCTCCAAATAATCTGATCTATCCTTAACTACGTGATGCCATGCATTTGGCTTTATTTCTACACCTTTACTCAATGAGCACCAATGATCAGTTTAGAATGATCATTTTAACTAGTTGATCAACTTGACATATCCACACTACATCGGCTTTAATATTTTATTTAGAGCTCAAAATTATATTAATCCAACGCCCACGTTAAGCTAGCTCAATTGTCCATATTGTTGTCATTTGAGACTGAAAGAGCTACGATAAAGCCTCTAAGCAATCCAACATACCCCAAATTGTGTTATACCATGTATTATGTTTCATTTATATGACTTTACTCAAGGGATCTAATTGATCAGTTTAGAATGAACAATTTAAATGGGCGATCAACTTTACGTGTATGTATTAAATCGTCTTAAACCTTTCATACAGAGTTCAGAATGACAGGAAATCTAACATCTATGTTAAGCCATGCATTATGCTTCATTTCTAAACCTTTGCTCAGTGAGCACCAATGATCTGTTTAGAATGATCAATTTAACTTGCCGATCAACTTGAAATGTCCACACTAACTCAGCTTTACCTTTTGATTCAGAGTTCACAATGACATGAATCTAATCCCCACATTAAGCTAGCTCAATTTTCTATATTGTGATAAATTAAAGACCAAAATAGCTACGACAAAGCCTCCTAGTAATGCAATCTAACCCTAACTGCGTTATGCCATGCATGATGCGTCATTTGTACACCTTTACTCAATGAGCACCAATGATCAGTTTAGAATGATAATTTTATCTTGCTGATTAACTTGACATGTCCTCACTAAATTGTCTTTAACTTTTGATTTAGTGATAAAAATTTTATGAATCAAACGCCCATGTTAAACCGGCTCAATTTTCCATATTGTGAACATTTGAGACTGAACGAGATACGACAAAGCCTCCAAGTTATCCAATGTATCCCAAACTGCGTGATGCCATGCATTATGTTTCCTTATAAGGCTTTACTCAAGGGGCACAAATAATTAGTTTAGAATGATCAATATAACTGGCCGGCCAACTTGACATGTTTGCTTTAAATCATCTTTAACATTTGATTCAGAGTTCAGAATGACACGAATCCAACACCCACGTTTAACTACCTAGTTTTTCTATATTGTGACAAACTTTAATACCAAAATAGCTACAACAATGCCTCTAAGAAATCCAATCTATCCCTAACTGCATGATGCCATGCATTATGCGTCATTTGTACGCCTTTACTCAATGAGCACTAGTGATCAGTTTAGAATGATCATTTTAATTAGCTGATCAATTTGACATGTCTGCACAAACTTTAATTTAAATTTTAATTTAGAGATCAAATTATATGAATCCAACGCCCACATTAAGCTTCCTCAATTTTCCATATTGTGACAACATTGAAACTGAAAGAGCTACAATAAAGCATCCAAGTAATCCAATCTATGCAAAACTGCGAGATGCCATGCATTATGTTTCATTTATAAGCCTTTACTCTAGGGGCACAAGTGATTAGTTTAGAGTGATCCATTTAACTGGCCGTTCAACTTGACATTTCTGCTCTAAATCGTCATTAACCTTTAATTCAGAGCTCCGAATGACACGAATCAAACACCCACATTGAGCTAGCTGAATTTTTTATATTGTGATAATATTTAAGACCCAAATAGCTATGACAAACCCTTCAAGTAATACAATCCATCCCAAACTGTGTGATGCCATGCATTATGCTTCATTTGTAAAGCAATGCTCAATGAGCACCAATGATATGTTTAGAATGATCCCTTTAACTGGCCGATGAATTTGACATGTCCACACTAACTTGTCTTTAACTTTTGATTCAGGGTTCAGAATGACATGAATCCAATGTCCACGTAAGCTTGCTTAATTAGTTATATTGTGATAAAATTTAAGACCGAAATACCTACGACAAAGCCGCCAAGTAATCCAATCTATCCCTAACTACGTGATGCCATGCATTATGCGGCATTCGTACACCTTTACTCAATGAGCACCAATGATCAGTTTAGAATGATCATTTTAACTAGCTGATCAACTTGACATGTCAGCATTAAATTGTCTTTAACTTTTGATTTAATTATCGAAACTATTTGAATCCAACGCCCACATTAATCTAACTCAATTTTCCATATTGTGACAATATTTGAGACTGAAAGAGCTACGACAAAGCCTCCAAGTAATCCAATGTATCCCAAACTGCGAGATGCCGTGCATTATGTTTCATTTATAAGCCTTTACTCAAGGGGTACAAATGATTAGTTTAGAATGATCCATTTAACTGGCCGATCAACTTGACATTTCTACTTTAAATCGTCTTTAACCTTTGATTCAGAGTTCCGAATTACACGAATCCAACGCCCACGTTGAGCTAGCTCAATTTTCGATATTGTGACAATATTTAGGACCCAAATAGCTACAACAAATCCTTCAAGTAATCCAATCCATCCCAAAGTGCGAGATGCCATGTAGTATGATTCATCTGCAAACCTTTGCTCAATGAGACACAATGATTAGTTTAGAATGAAAAATTTAACTGTCCGATCAACTTGACATATATGCACTAAATCGTCTTTAACTTTTGAATTAGAGCTTAAAATGATATGAATCCAACGCCCACGTTAAGCTAGCTAAAATTTCCATAATGTGTCAACATTTGAGATTGAAATAGCTACAACAAAGCCTCCAAGTAATCTAATCTATCCCAAACTGCGTGATGTCATGCATTATGCTTCATTTATAAGCCTTTCCTCAAGGATCACAAATGATCAGTTTAGAATGATCAATTTAACTGGCCAATCAAGTTTACATGTCCGCAATAAATCGTCTTTAACTTTTGATTCAGAATTAAGAATGACCGAATCCAACGCCCACGTTAAGATTTTTTCAATTCTCTATATTGTGATAAACTTTAAGACCAAAATAGCTACGACAAAGCCTCCACGTAATCCAATCTATCCCTAACTGTGTGATGCCATGCATTAGGCGTCATTTGTACGCCTTTAATCAATGAGCACCAATGATTAGTTTAGAATGATCATTTTAACTAGCTAATCAACTAGACATGTCCGCACTAAATCGTCTTTAACTTTTGATTTAGAGTTCAAAATTATATGAATCCAACGCCAACGTTAAGCTAGCTCAATTTTCCAAATACTGACAATATTTGAGACTAAAAGAGATACGACAAAGCCTCCAAGTAATGCAATGTATCCCAAACTGTGTGATGCCATGCATTATGTTTAATTTATAAGCCATAACTCAAGGGGCACAAATGATCAGTTTACAATGATCAATTTAACTGGTCGATCAACTTAACATGTCTACAATAAATCGTGTCTAACCTTTTATTCAGAGTTCAGAATAACACGAATCCAACATCCACATTAATCTAGGTCAATTTTCTATATTGTGAGTAAATTAAAGACCGATATAGCTACGAAAAAGCCTCTAAGTAATCCAATCCATCCTAAATTGCGTGATGCCATGCATTATGCTTCATTTGTAAACCTTTGCTCAAGGAGCACCAATGATCAATTTTGAATGATCAATTTAACTGGTGATCAACTTCACATGTCCCCACTAAATCGCCTTCAACATTTGATTTAGAGCTCAAAATGATATGAATCCAATGCCCACGTTAAGTTAGCCCAATTTTCAATATTGTGACAACATTTGAGACTGAAATAGCTACGACAAAGCCTCTAAGTAATCCAATGTATCCCAAACTTTGTGATGCCATGAATTATGCTTCATTTGAAAGCCTTTCATTATGCTTCATTTATAAGCCTTTAATCAAGGAGCTCAAATGGTCAATTTAGAATGATCATTTTAACTGGCCAATCAACTTGACATGTCCCAAGTAAAGCTAGCTCAATTTTCTATAATGGGACAAAATTTAATACCAAAATATCTACGACAAAGCATCCAAGTAATCCAATGTATCCCAAACTACGTGATGCCATGCATTATGTTTTATTTATAAGCCTTAACTCAAGGGGCACAAATGATCAGTTTAGAATGATCAATTTAACTTGCGGATCAACTTGACATTTCTGCACAAAATTGTGTTTAACCTTTTATTCTGAGTTGAGAATAACAGGTATCCAACACCCACATTAATCTAGCTCAATTTTTTGTATTGTGAGTAAATTCATGACCGAAATAGCTACGAAAAGCCTCCAAGTAATCCAATCCATCCTAAATTGCGTGATACCATGCATTATGCTTCATTTGTAAACCTTTGCTCAAGTAGCCCCAATGGTCAGTTTTGAATGATCAATTTAACTGGCCGTTCAATTTGACATTTCCCCACTAACTTGTCTTTAATTTGGATTCAGAGTTTAGAATGACATGAATCCAACGGCCACGTTAAGCTAGTTCAATTTTATATATTGTGATAAAATTCAAACTGAAATAGCTACAACAAAGCCTCCAAGTAATCGAATCTATGCCTAACTGCGTGATGCCATGCATTATGAGTCATTTGTACACCTTTACTCAATGAGACCCAATGATTAGTTAGAATGATCATTTTAACTAACTCATCAACTTGACATGTCCGCATTAAATTGTCTTTAACTTTTAATTTAGAGATCAAAATTATATGAATTTGGCGCCCATATTAAGTTAGCTCAATTTTCCAAATTGTGACAAGACTTGAGACTTAAAGAGCTATGACAAAGCCTCCAAGTAATCCAATGTATCTCAAACTGCGAGATGCCATGCAATATGTTTCATTTATAAGCCTTTACTCAAGATGCACAAATGATTAGTTTAGAATGATCCATTTAAGTGGCCGATCAACTTGACATTTCTACTAAATTGTCTTTAATCTTTGATTCATAGTTCCGAATGACACGAATCCAACGCCCACATTGAGCTAGCTCAATTTTCTATATTGTGACAATAATTAAGACCCAAATAGCTACGACAAAGCATTCAAGTAATCCAGTCCATCCCAAACTACGTGATGCCATGCATTATGCTTCATTTGTATATGTATGCTCAATGAGCACCAATGATCTGTTTAGAATGATCAATTTAACTGGCCGATCAATTTGACATGTCCACACTAACTTGTCTTTAACTTTTGATTCAGAGTTCAGAATGACACGAATCCAATGCCCACATTAAGCTAGTTCAATTTTTTTATATTTTTAAAAAATTTAAGACCAAAATAGCTACGACAAACCCTCCAAGTAATCCAATCTTTCTGTAACTCCGTGATGCCATACCTTATGCGTCATTTGTACGCCTTTACTCATTGAGCACCAATGATCAGTTTAGAATGATCGTTTTACCTAGCTGATCAACTTGAGATGTCCGTATTATGCATCAATACCTACATTAATATAGCTCAATTTTCTATATTGTGAGTAAATTAAAGACCAAAATATCTACGAAAAAGTCTCCAAGTAATCCAATCCGTCCTAAATTGCTGATTTCATGTATTATGCTTCATTTGTAAACCTTTGCTTAAGGAGCACCAATGATCAGTTTTGAATGATCAATTTAACTGGCCGATCAACTTGACATGTCCGCACTAAATCGCCTTCAACACTTCATTTAGAGCTCAAAATGATATGAATCAAACGCCCACCTTAAGTTAGCTCAATTCTCCATATTGTGACAATATTTGAAACTAAAATAGCGACAACAAAGCCTCTAAGTAATCCAATGTATCCCAAATTTCGTGATGCCATGAATAATGCTTCATTTGTAAACCTTTGCTCAATGAGCACAAATGATCTGTTTAGATTGATCAATTTAACTGGCTTATCAACTTGACATGTCCGCACTAAATTGTTTTTAACGTTTGAGTTCCGAATGACACGAATCTAACACCCAAGTTAAGCTATCTCAATTTTCTTTATTAAGATCAAATTTAAGACCGAAATAGCTACACCAAAGCCTCCATGTAATCCAATCCATCCCAAACTGCGTGATGCCATGCATTATGCTTCATTTGTAAACCTTTGCTCAATGAGCCCCAATGATCAGTTTAGAATGACCAATTTAACAGGCCGATGAACTTGACATATATGCACTAAATCGTCTTTAACTTTTGGTTTAGAGCTCAAAATGATATGAATCCAGCGCCCACGTTAAGCTAGCTCGAAATGCCATAATGTGACAACAATTGAGATTGAAATAGTTGCGACAAAGCCTCCAAGTAATCTAATCTACCCCAAACTGCGTGATGCCATGCATTATATTTCATTTTTAAGGCTTTACTCAAGGGGCACAAATGATCAGTTTAGATTGATCAGTTTAACAGGGCGATCAACTTGATGTGTCTGCACTAAATACTCTTTAACCTTTCATTCAGAGTTCACAATGACACAAATCCAACGCCCACGTTAATCTAGCTAAGTTTTCTATATTGTGACAAAATTTAAAACCAAAATAGCTTTGACAAAGCCTGTAAGTAATCCACATCCCAAACTGTGTGAGGCCATGCATTATGCTTCATTTCAAAACCTATGTTCAATGAGCACCATTGATCAGTTTAAAATGATCAATTTAGCTGGCCGATCTACTTGACATGTCCGCACTAAATCGTCTTTAACTTTTGATTTAGAACTCAAAATGATATGAATATAACACCCACGTGAAGCTAGCTGAAATTTCAATATTGTGACAACATTTTAGACTGAAATAGCGATGACAAAGCCTCCAAGTAATCTAAATCTATCTCAAACTGCGTGATGCCATGCATTATGCTTCATTTGTAAACCTTTGCTCAATGAGCACCAATGATCTATTTAGATGATCAATTTAACTGCCCGATTAACTTGACATGTCTGCATTAACTTGTCTTTAACTTTTGATTCAGAGTTCAAAATGACACGAATCCAACGCCCAAGTTAAGCTAGCTCAATTTTCTATATTGTGATAAAATTTAAAACCGAAATAACTACGATAAAGCTTCCAATTAATCCAATCTATCCCTAACTGCGTGATGACATGCATTATGCGTCATTTGTACACATTTACTCAATGAGCACCTATGATCAGTTTAGAATGATCATTTTAACTAGCTGATCAACTTGACATGTCCGCACTAAATTATCTTTAACTTTTGATTTAGAGATCAAAATTATATGAATCCAATGCCCACATTTAGCTAGCTCAATTTTCTGTATGGTGACAAAACTTGAGACTGAAAGTGCTACGACAAGGCCTCCAAGTAATCCAGTGTATCCCAAACAGCGTGATGCCATGCATTATCATTCATTTATAAGACTTTACTCAATGGGCACAAATTATTAGTTTAGAATAATCAATTTAACTGACCGATCAACTTGACATGACTGCTCTAAATCTTCTTTAACATTTGATTAAGAGTTCAGGATGACACGAATACAACGCCCACGTTGAGCTAGCTCAATTTTCTATATTGTAACAAAATTTAAGACCCAACTAGATACGACAAATCCTCCAAGTTATCCAATCCATCCCAAACAGAGTGATGCCCTGCATTATGTTTCATTTGTAAACCTTTGCTTAATGAGCACTAATGCTAAGTTTAGAATGACAATTTAACAGGCCGATCAACTGGACATGTATGCACTAAATCGTATTTAAATTTTTTTAGAGCTCAAAATGACATGAATCCAACGCACACGTTAAGCTAGCTTAATTTGCTATAATGTGACAACATTTGAGACCAAAATAGCTACGACAAAGCTTCCAAGTAATCCAATCTATTCCAAACTGCACGATGTCATGCATTATGCTTCATTTATAAGCCTTTAATCAAGGATCACAAATGATCGGTTTAGAATGATCAATTTAATTGGCCGATCCATGACATGTCCACACTAAATCGTCTTTAACTTTTGATTCAGAGTTCAGAATGACACGAATACAACGCTCATGTTAAGCAAGCTCGATTTTCTATATTGTGACGAAATTTATGACGTAAATAGCAACGACAAAGCCTCCAAGTAATCCAATCCATCCCAAACTGCTTTATACCACGCACTATGCTTCATTTGTAAGCCTTCGCTCAATGAGCACCAGTGACCAGTTTAAAATGATCAATTTAACTGGCCGATCAACTTGACATATCCGCACTTAATCGTATTTAACTTTAGATTTAGAGCTCAAAAATGATATGAATCCAACACCTACGTTAAGCTAGATGAATTTTCCATATAGTGACAACATTTGAGTTTGAAATAGCTACGATAAAGCTTCCAAGTAATCCAATCGAACCCCAACTGCGTGATGCCATGCATTATTCTTCATTTGTAAACCTTTGCTCAGTGAGCACCAATGATCTATTTAGAATGATCAATTTAACTAGCCGATCAACTTGACATATCCGCACTCAATCGTCTTTAACATTAAGTTAAGAATGACACTTATCCAAAGCCAACGTTAAACTAGCTCAAATTTTCTATATTTTTATAAAATTTAAGACCGAAATAGCTATGACAAAGCCTCCAAGTAATCCAATCTATCCCTAACTGCGTAATGCCATGCATTAGGCGTCATTTGTTTGCCTTTACTCAATGAGCACCAATGATAAGTTTAGAATGACCAATTTAACTCGCCGATCAACTTGACATGTGTGCACTAAATCGTATTTAAATTTTGATTTAGAGCTCAAAATGTCATGAATCCAACGTACACGTTAACCTAGCTCAATTTGCCATAATGTGACAATATTTGAGACTGAAATAGCTACGACAAAGCCTCCAAGTAATCAAATCTATGCCAAACTGCATGATGTCATGCACTATGCTTCATTTATAAGCCTTTACTCAAGGTGCACCAATGATCGGTTTACAATGATCAATTTAATTGTACGATCAACTTGACATGTCCACACTAAATCGTCTTTAACTTTCGATTCAAAGTTCAGAATGACACGAATACAACCCTCACATTAAGCAACCTAAATTTTCTATTTTGTGACAAAATTTATGAAGAAAATAGCTACGACAAAGCCTCCAAGTAATCCAATCCATCCCAAACTGCGTTATGCCATGCATTATGCTTTATTTGTAAACCTTTGTTCAATGAGCACCAATGACCAGCTTAAAATGATCAATTTAATAGGCCGATCAATTTAACAGGCCGATCAACTTGACATGTCCGCACTAAATTGTCTTTAACGTTTTATTTAGAGCTCAAAATGATATGAATCCAACACCCACGTTAAGCTAGCTGAATGTTCCACATTGTGACAACATTTGAGACTAAAATAGCTATCCTAAAGTGCGTGATACCATGCATTATGTTTCATTTATAAACCCTTACTCAAGGGACACAAACGATCAGTTTATAACGATCAATTTAACTGGCCGATCAACTTGACATGTCCGCACTAAATCATCTTTACCTTTTGATTCAGAGTTAAGGATGACACGAATGCAACACCCACGTTAAGCTAGCTCAGTTTTCTATATTGTAATAAAATGTAATACCGAAATAGCTACAATTAAGCCTCCAAGTAATCCAATCTATCCCTAACTGCGTGATGCCATGCATTACGTTTCATTTATAAGCCTACAGTGCACAAATGATTTGTTTATAATGATCAATTTAACTGGCCTATTAACTTGACATGTCTGCACTAAATCGTCTTAAACCTTTGATTCAGAGTTTGGAATGACACTGATCCAACGCCCATGTTAATCTCGTTCAATTTTCTATATTGTGACTAAATTAAAGACCAAAATAGCTACGACAAAAATCCAATCCATCCGAAATTGCGTGATGCCATGCATTATGCTTTATTTGTTAACTTTTGTTCAATGAGCACCAATGATCAGTAAAGAATGATCAATTTAACTTGCCGATCAAATAAATAAGTCCGCACTAAATCGCCTTCAACTTTTCATTTAGAGCTCAAAATGATATGTATCCAACGCCCACGTTATGTTAGCTCAATTTTCCATATTGTAACAATATTTGAGACTGAAATAGCTACGAAAAAGCCTCCAAGTAATCCAATCTATCACTAACTCCGTGATGCCATGCATTATGTGTCGTTCGTATGATCAGTTTAAAAAGATCAAATTAACTGGCCGATCAACTTGACATGTCCGCACTAAATCTTTAACTTTTGATTTAGAGCTCAAAATGATATGAATCCAACATCCTTGTTAAGATAGCTTAATCCAATATTGTGAAAACATTTGAGACTAAAATAGATACGAAAAAGCCTCAAAGTAATCTATTCTATTCCAAACTATGTGCTGCCATGCATTATACTTCATTTGTAAACCTTTGCTCAGTGAGCACCAACGATTTGTTTAGAATGATCAATTTAACTGGCCGATCAACTTGACATGTCTGCATTTAAATAGTCTTTAACTATTGATTCAGAGTTAAGAATAACAAAAATCCAACGCCCACATTAAGCTAGCTGAATTTTCTATATTGTGATAAAATTTAAGATTGAAATAGCTAGGACAAAGCCTCCAAGTAATCCAATCTATCCCTAATTGCGTGATGTCATGCATTATGCTTCATTTGTACGACTTTACTCAATGAGCACCAATGATCAGTTTTGAATGATCATCTTAACTAGCTGATAACTTGACATGTTTGCACTAAATTGTCTTTATCTTTTGATTTAAAGATCAAAATGATATGAATGAAACACTCACGTTAAGCTAGCTCAAATTTCCATATTGTGACAACATTTGAGAATCAAAGAGCTACAACAAAGCCTCCAAGTAATCCAACGTATCCCAAACTATGTGATACCATGTATTATGCTTCACTTGTAAACATTTGTTCAATGACCACAGTTTAAAATGATCAATTTAACAGGCCGATAAACTTGAAATGTCCGCACTAAATCGTCTTTAACTTTTGAGTCAGAGTTCAGAATGACACAGATCCAATGCGCACGATTAGGTAGCTCAATTTTCTATATTGTGATAAAAAAAAAAAGAGCGAACTAGCTACGGCAAAGCCTCCAAGTAATCCAATATATCCCAAATTGCGTGATCAAATGTATAATGATTCATTTGAAAACCTTTGCTCCATGAGCACCAATGATCAGTTTAGAATGGTCAATTTAAGTATCCAATCAACTTGAAATATCTGCAGTAAATCGTCTTTAACTTTTTATTCAGAGTTTAGAATGACTCGAATCCAACGCTAGAGTAAAGCTAGCCCAATTTTCTATATTATGACAAAATTTTAGACCAAAATAGCTAAACAAAGCCTCCAAGTAATCCAATCTACCCCAAACTATGTGATGCCATGCATTACGCCTCATTTGTACGCCTTTACTTAATGAGCACCAATGATCAGTTTAGAATGATCATTTTAACTAGCTGATCAACTTGACATATCCATACTAAATCGTCTTTAACTATTGATTTAATGCTTAAAATAATATGAATCCAATGCTCACGTTAAGCTAGCTCAATTTTCCATATTGTGACAACATTTAAGACTGAAAGACCAACAACAAAGCCTCCATGTAATCCAATGTATCCCAAACTGCGAGATGCCATGCATTATGCTTCATTTATTAGCCTTTACTGAAGGAGCAACAATGATCACTTTAGAATGATAATTTTCACTGGCCGATCAACTTGACATGTCCGTAGTAAATCCTCGGTAACTTTTGATTTAGAGTTTAGAAAGACACGAATCCAACTCCTACGTTAAGATAGGTAATTTTTCAATATTCTGACAACATTTAACTCTAAAACAGCTACAACGAAGCCTCCAAATAATCGAATCGATCCCAAACTAATGATTAGTTTGAAATGATAATTTAAACAAGCCAATCAGCTTGACATGTTCACTCAAAATCATCTTTAACTTTTGATTCAGAGTTTATAATGACACAAATCCAAATTCCACCTTAAGCTAGCTCGGTTTTCTCTATTGTGACAAAATCTAAGACCAAAATAGCAACAATAAAGCCTCCAAATAATCCAATTTATACCAAACTGCAAGATGTCATGCATTATGCTTCATTTGTAAACCTTTATTGAAGTAGAACCAATGATCAGTTTAGAATGATCGTTTTAACTGGTCGATCAATTTTACATATCCACAATAAATCGTATATAACTTTTGATTTACAGTTCAGAAATACACGAATCCAACGCCCACGTTAAGCTCGCTCAATTTTCTATATTGTGACAAAATTTAAGACCAAAATAGTTATGACAAAGCATTCACGTTATCCAATCTAACCCTAAATTTTTGATGCCATGCATTATGCTTCATTTATAAGCCTTTACTCAAGGAGTACCGGTGATCAGTTTAGAATGATCATTTTAACTAGCTGATCAACTTGACAGGTCCGTACTAAATCGTCTTTAACTTTTGATTTAGAGTTCAGAATTACGCAAATCCAACGCCCACGTTAAGATAGCTCAATTTTCTATATTGTGACAAAATTTTAGCCCAAAATAGCTACGACAAATCCTCCAAGTAATCCAATCTTTCCCAAAATGCATGATTCTTTGCATTATGCTTCATTTATAGGCCTTTACTCATGGAGCACAAACTATCAGCTGATCAACTTGACATTTCCGCACTAAATCGTCTTATTTTTGATTTAGAGCTCAGAATTACATAAATCCAACGCCCACGTTAAGCTAGCTCAATTTTCAATATCTGACAACATTTAAGACTATAAGACCTACGAGAAGGCCTCCAAGTAATCCAATGTATCCCAAGCTGCATGATGCCATGCATTATGCTTCATTTATATGCTTTTACTAAAGGAGCAGCAACGATCAGCTTAGAATTATCATTTTAACTGGCTGATGAAGTTGAGATATCCACACTAAATCTTTCGTAAGTTTTGATTTAGAGTTGAGAATGACATGAATCCAATGCCCACGTTCAACTACATTAATTTTTTATATTGTAACAAAATTTAAGATCTAAATAGCTATAAAAAGCCTCAAAGTAATCCAACATATCCCAAACAGCGTGATGCTATGCATTATGATTCATTGATACGCCTTTACTCAATGAGCACCAATAATAAGTTTAAAATGATCATTTGAACTACCTGATCTACTTGACATGTCCGCACTAAAACGTGTTTAACTTTTGATTTAGAGCTCAAAATGACATGAGTCAAATGCCCACATTAATCTAGTTCAATTTTCCATATTGTGACAATATTTGAGACCGAAAAAGCTACGAAAAAACCTGCAATTCATCCAATGTATCCAAAACTGTGTGATGCCATGCATTATTCTTCATTTATAAGCCTTTACTGAAGGTGCACCAATGTGGATACATTGGATGAATTACAGTTTAGAACGATCATTTTAACTCGCCGATCAATTTTACATATCCACAATAAATCGTACGTAACTTTTGATTTACGGTTCAGAATGACAAGAATCCAATGCCCACGTTAAACTCGCTCAATTTTCTATATTGTGACAAAAGTTAAGACCAAAATAGTTATGAAAAATCGTTCAAGTAATCCAATCTTCATTATACTTCATTTATACCCTAAAGGTCTGATGCCATGCATTATGCTTCATTTATAAGTCTTTACTCAAGGAGCCCTAATTAATGATTACTTTAGAATGATCATTTTAACTAGCTGATCCACTTGACATGTACGCACTAAATCGTCTGTAACTTTTGATTTAGAGTTCAGAATGACACGAATCCAACACCAACGTTAAGCTAGCTCAATTTTCCATATTGACACAACATTTGATACTAAAAGAGCTACGACAAACCATCCACGTATTCGAATGTATCCCGGACTGTGTGATGCCATGAATTATGCTTCATTTTTATAAGTCTTTACTCAAGGAGCACCAATGATCTGTTTTGAATGATCATTTTAACTGGCAGATCAACTGGACATGTCCGCACTAAATCACCCGTAACTTTTTGATTTAGAGTTCAAAATAACACGAATCCAACAACCACGTTAAGGTAGCTCATTTTTCCATATTGTGAACAAATTTAAGATCAAAACCACTATGAAAAATCATCCAAGTAATCCAATCTATCCCAAACTGTGTGATACCATGCATTATATTTCACTTGTACGCCTTTACTCAATGAGAACCAATGATCAGTTTTGAATGATCATTTTAACTAGCTGATCAACTTTACATGTCCGCAATAAATTGTCTTTAACCTTTTATTTAGTGCTCAAAATGACATGAGTCTAACGCCCACGTTAAAGTAGATCAATTTTCCATATTGTGTCAACATTTGAGACTGAAAGAGCTACAACGAAGCCTCCAAGTAATCCAATGTATCCCAAACTATGTGATAGGATGCATTATGCTTCATTTAAAAGCCTATACTCAAGGAGCACCAATGATCAGTTTAGAATTATCATTTTACCTGGCACATCAACTTGACATGTCTGCACTAAATCGTCCTTAACTTTTGATTTAGAGTTTAGAACAACAAAAATCAAACACTCACGTTAAGGTAGCTCAATTTTATATATTGCAAAAAAAATTAAGATTGAAATAGCTATGACAAAGCGTCCAAGTAATCCAATTTATCCTAAACTCTGTGATGCTAATCATTATTCTTCATTTCTACGCCTTTACTCAATGAGCACCAATGATTAGTTTAGAATGATCATTTTACGTAGCTGATCAACTTGACATGTCTGGATTAAATCATTTTTTACTTTTTTATTTAGAGCTCAAAATGACATGAATCCAACACCCACGTTAAGCTAGCTCAAATTTACATATTGTGGCAACATTTGAAACTAAAACAGCTATGACGAAGCATCCAAGTAATCCATTGTATCCCAAACTATGTGATGCCATGCATTATGCTTCATTTATATGCCTTTATACAAGGAGCACGAATGATCAGTTTAGAATGATCATTTTAACTAGCTGAGAAACTTGACATGTTTGCACTAAATCCTATTTAACGTTTTATTTAGAGCTCAAAATGACATGAGTCCCAAGCCCAAGTTAAGCTAGCTTAATTTTCCATATTGTGAAAATATTTGAGAGAAAAAGAGCTACGACAAATTCTCCAAGTTATCCAATGCATCCCAAACTGCGTGATGCTATGCATTATGCTTCATTTATAAGCCTTTACACAAGGTGCCCAATTGATCAGTATAGAATGACCATTTTAACTACCTTATCAACTTGACATTTCCATACTATATGATCTTTAACTTTTTATTTAGACTCCAAGATGACAGAATCCAACTCCCACATTAAGCTAGATAAATTTTCCATATTCTAACAACATTTTAGACTGAAAGAGCTAGACAAAGCATCAAAGAAATGCAATCTATCCCAAACTGCATGATGTCATGCATTATGTTTCATTTATAAGCCTTTACTCAAGGAGCACCAATGATTAGTTTAGAATGATCATTTGAACTAGCAGAACAACTTCACATGTCCGCAATAAAGCATCCGTAACTTTTGATTTAGTGTTTAAAATGACACGAATCCAACACCCATGTTAAGCTAGCTCAAAATGACATGAGTCCCAAGCCCAAGTTAAGCTAGCTTAATTTTCCATATTGTGAAAATATTTGAGAGAAAAAGAGCTACGACAAATTCTCCAAGTTATCCAATGCATCCCAAACTGCGTGATGCTATGCATTATGCTTCATTTATAAGCCTTTACACAAGGAGCCCAATTGATCAGTATAGAATGACCATTTTAACTACCTTATCAACTTGACATTTCCACACTATATGATCTTTAACTTTTTATTTAGACTCCAAGATGACAGAATCCAACACCCACATTAAGCTAGATAAATTTTCCATATTCTAACAACATTTGAGAGTGAAAGAGCTAGACAAAGCATCAAAGAAATGCAATCTATCCCAAACTGCATGATGTCATGCATTATGTTTCATTTATAAGCCTTTACTCAAGGAGCACCAATGATTAGTTTAGAATGATCATTTGAACTAGCAGAACAACTTGACATGTCCGCAATAAAGCATCCGTAACTTTTGATTTAGTGTTTAAAATGACACGAATCCAACACCCATGTTATGCTAGCTCAATTTTCTAATTGTGACAAAATTTAAGATCGCAATATCGATGACAAAGCCTCCAAGTAATCCAATTTATCCCAATCTGCGTGATGATATGCATTATGCTTCATTTATACTCCTTTACTTAATGAGCACGAATGATCAGTTTAGAATGATCATTTTAACTAGGTGATCAACTTGACATGTCTGCACTAAATAGTATTTAGTTTTGGATTCATAGCTCAAAATGACCTGAGTCCAAGCCCACGTTAAGCTAGCTCAATTTTCAATATTGTGACATCATTTGAGACAAAAAGAGCTACGACAAATCCTCCAATTTATCCAATGTATCCCAAACTACGTGATGCCATTCATTATCCTTCATTTATAAGCCTTTACACAACGAACACCAATGATGAGTTTAGAATGATCATTTGAACTAGCTGATCAACATGACATGTCTGCATTAAATCGTATTTAACTTTTGATTTTGAACTCAAAATGACATGAGTCCAACGGCGACGTCAAGCTAGCTCAATTTTCCATATTGTGACAACATTTGAGACTAAAATAGGTACGATAAAGCCTCCAAGTAATCCAATGTATCCCAAACTGCATGATGCCATGCATTATGCTATATTTATAAGCCTTTACTCATCGAGAACAACCGATCAGTTTAGAATGATCATTTTAACTAGCTGCTTAACTTGAAATGTCCACACTAAATCGTCTTTAACTTTTTATTTAGAGCTCAAGATGACATTAGTACAAGGCCCATATTAAGCTAGGTCAATATGCCATATTGTGACAACATTTGAGACCGAAAGAGCTAGAGAAAGCCACAAAGTAAAGCAATCTATCCCAAATTGCGTGACACCATGAATTATGCCTCATATATAAGCCTTTACTCTAGGAGCACCAATGATCAGTTTAGAATGATCATTTTAACTGGCCGATCAATTTGACATGTCCACACTAAATCGTCTGTAACTTTTGATTTAGTGTTCCGAATGACAAGAATCCAACACCCACGTTAAGCTAGCTCAATTTTCGATATTGTGACAACATTTAAGATCGAAATAGCTATGAGAAAGCCTCCAAGTAATCCAATATATCCCAAACAGCGTGATGCTATGCATTACGCTTCATTTGTACGCCTTTACTCAATGAGCACAATTGATCAGTTTAAAATGATCATTTTAACTACCTGAGGAACTTGACATGTACGCACTAATTCCTCTTTAACTTTTGATTTAGAGCTCAAAATGACATGAGTCGAACGCACACGTTAATCTAGCTTAATTTTCCATATTGTGAAAACATTTGAGACAAAAAGAAGTACGACAAATCCTCCAAGTTATCCAATGATTCATATATAAGCCTTTACACAAGGAGCACCAATAATCATTTTAACTACCACATCAACTTGACATGTCCGCACTGTGTCATCTTTAACTTTTTATTTAGACCTGAAGATGACATGAATCCAATGCCCACATTACGCTAGCTCAATTTTCCATATTCTGACAACATTTGAGACTAAAAAAGCTAGACAATGCATCAAAGTAATGCAATCTATCCCAATTTGCGTGATGCCATGCATTATGCTTCATTTATAATCATTTACTCAAGAAGCACCAATGATCTGTTTAGAATGACCATTTTAACTGGCCGATCAACTGACATGTCCGCACTAAATCGTCTGTATCTTTTGATTTAGAGTTTCAAATCACATGAATCCAACGCCCATGTTAACCTAGCTCAATTTTCTAATTGTGACAAAATTTAAGATCGAAATAGCTATGACAAAGGCTCCAAGTACTCCAATCTATCCCAAACTACGTGATGCCATGCATTATGCTTCATTTATAAGCCTGTACAGAAGGAGCACCAATGATCAGTTTGTAATGATCGTTTTAACTAGCTGATCAACTTGACATGTCCACATTAAATCGTACTTAACTTTTTATCTAGAGCACAAAATGACATGATTCCAACGCCCACGTTAAGCTAGCTCAATTTTCCATATTGTGACGACATTTGAGACTATAATAGCTATGACAAAGCCTCCACGTAATCTAATGTATCCCAAACATCGTGATGCCATGCATTATGCTTCATTTATAAGTCTTTACTCACGGAGAACCAATTATCAGTCTAGAATGATCATTTAAACTGGCCAATCAATTTACATATCCACACTAAATTGTCCGTAAATTTTGATTTAGAGTTCAGAATGACACGAATCCAATGCCCACGTTAAGCTAGCTAAATTTTCTACATTATAACCAAATTTATGACTGAAATAGCTACGAAAAAACCTCCATATAATCCAATCTATCTCAAAATGCATGATGCCATGCATTATGCTTCATTTATAAGCCTTTACTCATGGAGCACCAACGATCACTTTAGAATGATCACTTTAACTAGCTGCTCAACTTGACATGTCCACTCTAAATCTTCTATAACTTTTTATTGAGAGCTCAAGAAGACACAAATCCAATACCCACATTAAGCTAGCTCAATTTTCCATATTGTGACAACATTTGATACTGAAAGAGCTAGACAAAGCCACAAAGTAATGCAATCCACACGATGTGTGGGCCTCATCAAGATGGTGGAAACATTTTGGATCATCGATGCGATGAGTTTAAGATGGCCGATAAAACGGTTTCGAGGTCGTGATTACTTCCGCCCAAGAACAACATCCAAAAGAGTATCTAAATATCAAAATTTTGGATCAAAAACATTTCCAATCGGTCTTTGACATACTGGCACATCAAAGATCTTTGACAGAGCTTTCCGAAATGGTATTATCGGATGTGTAGTTAATTGCGATGTGAAACTTATGGCATTTTGAAAATACAATGTTTTGCAATAGACAAATAAAAATCGAGTGAATAAAAAATGGGGTGCAACACGAGGACTTTCCAGGAGGTCACCCATCCCATTACTACTCTCGCCCAAGCACACTTAACTGTGAAGTTCTAATGGGATCCGGTGCATTAGTACTTTTTCAATGCTTCTTTTTTAGCTCGACGTGATAAAGAAGAATCCACACGATGTGTGGGCCTCATCTAGATGGTTGAAACGTTTTGGATTGTCAATGTGATAAGTTTAAGATCGCCGAGAAAACGGTTTCGAGGTCTTGATTGGTTCCACCCAAGAAAAACATCCGAAAGAGTATCTTAATTTCAAAATTTGTTGTCGAAAATATTTCCAATCGGTCTTTGACCTATTGTCGTGTCAAAGATATTTGAGAGATATTTCTCCAAAATAGCATTGTCGGCTGTATATTTCATCGCAATGTGAAACTTATGCCATTTCAAAAATACAATGTTTCCGATAGACAAATAAAAAGCGAGTGAATAAAAAAAGGGGTGCAAGAGGACTTCCCAGGAGGTCACTCATCCATGTGCTACACTCCCCCAAGCACGCTAACTTGTAGAGTTCTGATGGGATCCGGTGTATTAGTGTTGGTACGATCGCACCCGGTAGTATATGTCATGCAATCATAGATATCCTATTCATCCACTTTCTCAATGTTTCCTTTTGAGCTCCACGTGGTAAAGAAGAATCCACATGATGAGTGGGCCTCGTCTAGATTGTTGAAACATTTTGGATCGTCGATGCGATGAGTTTGAGATGCTCGATAAAACGGTTTCGAGGTCGTGATTGCTTCCGCCCAAGAAAAACGTGCGAAAGAGTATCTAAAAATCAAAATTTGGGATCGAAACCATTTTCAATCAGTCTTTAACCTATCGTCGTGTCAAAGATCTTTGAGAGAGCTTTCTGAAATGGAACTTTCGGCTGTGTAGTTCAACTCGGTGTGAAAATTATGGCATTTTGAAAATACATTGTTTTACGATAGACAAATAAAAAGCGAGTCAATAAAAAAACGGGTGCAACTCGAGGACTATCCAATAGGTCACCCATCCCTGTACTACCCTGACCCAAGCACGTATAACTGCAATGCTCTAATGGGATCCGGTGCATAAGTGCTGGTATGATCGCACCAGGTAGTACATGTCATGCAATCGTAAATATGCTCTTCATCCACTTTTTCAATGTTTCTTTTTGAGCCCCACGTGGTAAAGAAGAATCCACACGATGTGTGGGCCTCGCCTAGATAGTTGAAACGTTTTGGATCATCGATGCGATGAGTTTGAGATGCCCCATAAAACGGTTTCGTGGTCGTGATGGCTTCCGCCCAAGAAAAACGTCCGAAAGAGTATCTAAACATCAAAATTTGGAATCAAAAACATTTCCAATCAGCCTTTAGCCTATTGGCACGTTAAAGATCTTTGAGAGAGTTTTCTGAAATGGTATTTTCGGCTGTGTAGTTCATCGTGGTGTGAAACGTATGGCATTTCGAAAATACAATGTTTTGCGATAGACTAATAAAAAGCGAGTCAATAAACAAAGGGGTGAAACACAAGGACTTCCCAGGAGGTCACCCATCCCAGTACTACTCTCGCCCAAGCACGCTTACCAGTGGATTTCTAATGGGATCTTGTGCATTAGTGCTGATATGATCGCACCTGGTAGTACATGTCATGCAATCGTAAATATCTTCTTCATCCACTTTTTCAATGTTTCTTTTTTAGCTCCATGTGGTAAAGAAGAATACACATGATGTGTGGGCCTTGTCTAGATGGTTGAAACGTTTTGGATAGTCAACGCGATGAGTTAGATAAAATGGTCTCGAGGTCGTGATTGCTTTTGCCCAAGAAAAACTTCCAAAAGAGTATCTAAACATCACAATTTGGGGTCGAAAACATTTCCAATCGGTCTTTGAACTATTGTCCCATGAAAGATCTTTGATAGAGCTTTCCCAAATGGTATTGTCAGCTTTGTAGTTCATCGTAGTGTGAAACTTATGGCATTTCAAAAATAAAATGTTTTGAGATAGACAAATAAAAAGCGAGTCAATAAAAAAAAGGTGCAAAACGAGGACTTCCCAGGAGGTCACCCATCCCAGTACTGGTCTCGCCCAAGCATGCTTAACTGCAGAGTTCTAATGGGATCCGGTGCGTCAGTGGTGGTATGATCTCTTAAATTTTGCTACAATATTCAAAATTGAGCTAGCCTAATGTGAGCGTTGGATTTCATGTCATTCTGAAATCTAAATCAAAAGCTACAGAAGATCTAGTGTGGACATGTCAAATTTATCAGCTAGTTAAATTGATCATTCGAAACTGATCATTGGTGCCCATTGAACAAAGGTTTACAAATGAAGCATAATGCATGGCATCACGAAGTTTGGGATAGATTGGATTACTCAGAGGTTTTGTCTTGGCTATTTCGGTCTTAAATTTTATCACAATATAAAAATTGAGCAGCTTAACGTGGACGTTGGATTCATGTCATTCTGAACTCTAAATCAAAAGTTACGGACGATTTAGTGCGGACATGTCAAGTTTATCGGTTAGTTAAATTGATCATTCTAAACTGATCATTAGTACTCATTGAGCAAAGGTTTACAAATGAAGCATATGCATGACATCATGCAGTTTGGGATAGATTGGATTACTAGAAGGGTTTGTCGTAGCTATTTTTTACCCAAGGAGCACCAATGATCAGTTTGAATAATCATTTTAATTGGCTGATCAACTTGACATGTCTGAACTAAATCGTCCGTAACTTTTCATTTAGAGTTGAGAATGACAGGATTCCAACGCCCACGTCAGGCTAGCTTAATATTCTATATTGTGACAAAATTTTAGATAGAAATAGCTACGACAAAGCCTCCAACTAATCCAATCTATCCCAAACGTGTGATGTCATGCATTATGATTTATTTGTAAACCTTTGCTCAATGAGCACCAATGATCAGTTGAATGATCATTTTAACTAGTTGATCAACTAGACATCTCCGCACTAAATCATCTCTTACATTTGATTTCGAGCTCCAAATGACATGAATCACACGACCACGTTATTCTAGCTCAATTTTCAATATTATGACAAAATTTGAGACTGAAAGAGCTACGACAATAAAATGTATCCGAAACTGCGTGATGCCATGCATTATTCTTCATATATAAGGCTTTACTCAAGGATCACGAATAATTAGTTTTGAATAATCATTTTAATTGGCCGATCAACTTAACATGTCCACACTAAATTGTCTGTAACTTTTGATTTAGACTTCAAAATGACCTGATCCAACACCCACAATAAGCTAGCTCAATATTCTATATTGTGACAAAATTTAAGAATGAAATAGCTATGACAAATCCTCCAAGTAATCCAATATATCTCAAATTCCGTGATTTCATGCATTATGCTTCATTTGTAAATCTTTGCTCAATGAGCACCAATGATCAGTTTAGAATGATAATTTTAACTAGCTAATCAACTTGACATGTATTCACTAAATTGTATTTAAAATATTTTTTAGAGCTCAATATGACATGAATCTAACGGCCACGTTAATCTAGCTCAATTCTCAATATTGTGACAGTATTTGAGACTCAAAGAGGTACGACAAAGCGTTAGAGTAATCCAATATATCCCAAACTACGTGATGCCATGCATTATGCTTCATTTATAACCCTTTAATCAAGGAGCACCAACGATCAGTTTAGAATTATCATTTTAACTGGCCGATAAACTTGACATGTCCGCACTAAATCGTATATTACTTTTGATTTGGAGTTCAAAATGACGTAGATCCAACGCCCACGCTAAGCTAGCTCAATATTATATATTGTTACAACATTTAAGACCAAAATAGCTACGACAAACCTCCAATTAAACCAATCTATCCCAAACTGTTTATGTCATGCATTATGCTTCATTTGTAAAGCTTTGTTCAAGAGCACCAATTATAAGTTTAGAATAATCATTTTAACTAGCTGATCAACTTGACATATCCACACTAAATTGTCTTTAACATTTGATTAATAGCTCAAAATGACATGAATCCAACGGCCACGTTAACATAACTCCATTTTTGATATTGTGGCAAAATTTGAGACTGAAAGAGCTACGATAAAAACTCCAACTAATCATATCTATCCTAAGCTGCGTGATGCCATGCATTTTGCTTCATTTCTAAATATTTGTTCAATGAGCAGCAAGGATCATTTTAGAACGATAATTTTAACTAGTTGATCAACTTGACATGTCCGCACTAAATCATCTTTAACATTTGATTTAAAGCTCAAACTGACATGAATCCAATGGCCACATTAGTTTAGCTCAATTTTAAATATTCAGACAACATTAGAGAGTGAAAGAGCTACGACAAAGCCTCCAAATAATCTAGTGTATCACAAACTGCGTGATGCCATGCATTATGCTTCATTTATAACCCTTTACATAAGGATCACCAATGATTAGTTTAGAATTATCATTTTAACTGGCCAATAAACATGACATGTCTACACTAAATCGTACATAACTTTTGAATAGGAGTTCAGAATGACGCCAATCCAACGCCCCCTCTAAGCTTGCTCAATATTATATATTGTGACAAAATTAAGACCGAAATAACTACGACAGAGCCTCCAATTAATCCAATCTATCCCAAACTGATGAGGACATCAGGTCGTACATCCAGCCAGGAGACCAGACTGGCCGACCAGGAAGCTTGCCCGAGACAGCCGGACCATCTGGCATGCCTGCCGGCCCAAGCAGTACCGCCGGACCCTCGACCACAAGGACAAGAGCAACCAGCATTGCCGGCGGAGAGGCCCAAGCTTCCGGCACACTTGGTGGCGACGTGGATGACACCGCCGGTCCGTCTAGTGATGCCGCCAACTCCGGGATCAACTTGGCCAGTCCTGAAGGCATTCCGGCCAGTACCTCGCACAATCCAGCCGGTACAGCCGATCCAGCCGAGTACACGCGCATTTTCACTTCTACACAAGAGGACTCGGACCAAATGAGCTACCAGCTCCAGGACATGCACCTAGAAGAAGTATCTACACCAGTGGTACCTCAAGGAGCAATGACAAGAAGCAGATCAAGGGCATTCTTCCACAAATTCAGCTTATGGGTTGACAAGCTCCTAGAGGAAGATCGACTAAGGACAATGGGCCAAAAATGCAAGGAAGAGTCCAATGGCTTCTCAACAACACAATGGACATCAGAGACTTGGGCTTTAGTGGCAAGAGAGGTCAGGGCCTAAAGATTCTTAACCCTACTCCAAGTCGAAGACTAGGAGCAAGGCGCGTGCATGACACAAGGACGGCCACCTTCCATTTCTTGTCCATGAGGTAAGTTAAGGCAAGTTTCAATTCGAATATATGCCTCTTTCTGTTTTGCAGTGTAGGATCTAGAATATTTACTTTTATTGAGTCAAAGACATTTTAGGAATAGGTCCTTTTTCGATTATACACTTTTGTATCTTTTCCTTTTGTGCACTTTTGTAAGTTTTCCTTTTCTTATTTGGGTCGACCCTAGAAGGTCAAGCTGTCGAGCATATTAATAAGGCTCCTTCCAGAATTGTAGTTCGACAACCTTTTTGATATTAATAAAGATAGAACTTTTTCCCAACAAGTTTTCTCTCAAGAATCTTGTGCGCTTAGAATCTAGTTGAGACCAGCCCTCCTAGCTCTAAGTTTGTGATTTATCACGAGGTTCATCACCCCTCGTGTGGTTCACTTCACCTTTCCATCGAATACCAACCCAAGAACCCCTATCCAAGAAGTCTAAGGTCGAGTTTCTCACCTAAACTTCTCCAAACAGCCCACACGCATACATCCTTGAATCAAGGCTTGTATCATTTTGGTATCAGAGCTTAAAGCTCCTAAACCAGGTTGTTTCTATCCTTTAGCTTTTTTTGTTTTTAGTTCTTGCATTAGTTTAAGTCGCATTCAAGAAAAAATCAAAAAATAACATCAAACTCCAAACCGAGTGCATCTAACCTTCTACGTGTATCACTAGGGTTTAGATTCACTTTTGATTGCCATTCACGTTTTCCTTTTTGTTTAAATCATATTTCCTTTATTTTTAAGTTAAATTAAAAAGAAAAGAAAAAGAAAATAGAAAGAATACTAAAAGAATTCCAATTGGACAGCTAGCACAAGTTGTCAAGAAAGTTTCCTTTTTCTCAAATCTTCATATCTTTGAATTTCCAATTCTCAGATTTTTTCCTTTTTGCAAAATTTTCGAATCCTTACAAAAAGAAAAAAAACCTCCTAATAATTTAGGAGCATCCTAACTTGTCTTGTTTCTTTGTAGCACACAATGGCAGAAGAAAATAGAGAAGCAACCAAAGCCATGATGGCCATGTTCACCACACTCCAATAACAACTCGCATCCATAGGCGAGAGGTTGGAGCGCGTGGAAAGACCGGTGAGATTCCAGGTCATAAGTCACGTGAGAGCTGAGCAAGACCGTCCTGAGGGTCCTGAGCACCTTAGGACACGGCACGAACAGGAGGAACCCCAGCCAGATGGAGATGAGGACACACAACCTCATAACTATCACCATAAACCGAGAGGACCTCCACGGCAACCAGAGGCAGAAGATGATGGCTTTGAGCCATATGGTCTTCACCAGAGACCAAGAATGCCTCCTAGACATCATGTGGATGGAGATGAACACGCCTATAACCGGGTAACTCATCCTGATGTTAAGCTAACTGCTCCAAGTTTTGCAGGAAAAGTAGACCCCGAGGCTTACCTAGATTGGGAGAGAAGAATGGATCATATCTTTGATCATTACAACCAACCAGGACCTAGGAGAGTCTCAATGGCAGTAGCACAACTCACGGACAATGCCCTCATCTGGTGGGATCGTGAGGTATCTGACAGAAAGAGGAAGAGACAGAGGCCCATAGACTCATGGGTTGACATGAAAGACCTCATGCGACAAAGGTTTGTTCCACCTTACTTTCATAGAGACTTGCAACGTCGTTTTCGTACTCTTAAGCAGGGTACTAGATCAGTAGAGGAGTACTATGAAGAGTTCGAGAAGCTAAGGAACAGGCTGGAGCTCAATGATGATGAAGAAGCATTGATGGCACAATTCTTGGATGGACTCAAAGAAAGAATCAGCCGCAAGGTGGAGAGGCAAATCTTCAATGACTTCAAAGACTCGTTCCACCTATCTGTCCAGGCTGAGCAGCACATGAAACATAAAAGCCAAGACATCCGCAGCAAGCCTAAGACACCTTGGGCACCAAGCAACATGCCCAAGCCCGTAGACAAAGGCAGGAGCATAGAGATCGAGTCAAGGTTCAAGAGCAAGCCTCCTGAACCCACCCGTGACCAGAGAGAGCCTGGTAAGTCTTCTAACCCTCAAAGGTCACGTGACATCACTTGTTTCAAGTGTAGGGGTCGTGGACACATCTCAAGGGAATGCCCAAACAACCGGGTCATGCTGATTACGGAGGCTGGAGAATATGAGTCCCAAGATGAAGAGGACTATGAACCAGAAGGAGAGTATGGTGACATTGAGTACCCTGATGTGGGGGAAGTGCTGGTCACTAGACGTATCCTCAGTGCAATGGTGGATCCTTCAGAGACCATCCAAAGGGAGAACATCTTCCACAGCCGTTGCACCATCAAAGGGAAGGTATGTAACCTCATCATAGATGGTGGTTCTTGCACTAACGTTGCTAGTGCATATATGGTTGATAAGCTAGGTTTAGAGAAGACAAGGCATCCTCGACCATATAGACTGAGATGGCTAGATGACAAAGTGGAGCTCAAGATCCATGAGCAAGTCACTGTGCCATTCAGTGTGGGCAAGTACCAAGACCAAGCCGTGTGCGATGTGGTGCCCATGCAAGCTGGCCATCTTCTGCTAGGAAGACCATGGCAGTTTGACAAAGAGACCAGGCATGATAGCCGAACCAATCTCTACACTTTTGTGCATGACAAAAGAAAGGTCAGCTTGGCTCCTCTTACACCTGCCCAGGTACATGAGCTACAACTCCAAATGAGTAAGGAAAAGAAACTTATCAAGTCTAATTTTCTTATTCAACCAAGCCATGTCCGGAGAGCTTTAGCCTCGAAGGATTTAATGTTACTAATGGTTTTCAAGGAAGCGTTGAATGTAGAAAAAGAACAGGTAGAGCTACCTCCTGAAGTTGCAACTCTCCTCAACAAGTTCCAGGATGTATTTCCAGAGGAGATACCAGCAGGCTTGCCTCCTTTACGTGGCATAGAACACCAGATTGATCTAGTGCCTGGAGCAGCCCTGCCCAACCGGCCAGCCTACAGGATGAGTCCAGAGGAGTCCAAGGAGCTTGAGAAGCAAGTCAAGGAGCTCCTGGAGAAAGGATATGTTCGAGAGAGCCTCAGTCCATGTGCCGTACCAGTGCTACTAGCGCCCAAGAAGGATTTGACTTGGCGAATGTGCGTGGACTGCCGAGCAATCAACAACATCACTGTCAAGTACCGGCATCCCATACCACGGCTGGATGACATGCTAGATGAGCTGAGTGGAGCCACGGTCTTCTCCAAGATAGACCTCAAGAGTAGATACCACCAGGTCAGGATGAAAGAAGGTGATGAATGGAAGACTGCTTTCAAGATAAAGCAAGGGCTCTACGAGTGGACAGTCATGCCATTTGGCTTGACTAATGCCCCAAGCACCTTCATGCGCCTTATGAACCAAGTTCTTAGGGCGTACATCAGTAAGTTTGTAGTGGTTTACTTTGAAGACATACTAGTTTATAGTAAGTGCCTACGGGAACACCTCACACATCTTGAGATGGTACTTAAAACCCTTCGACAAGAAGAGCTTTATGCCAATCTCAAGAAGTGCATCTTTTGTACTGATAAACTTGTCTTTTTAGGTTTTTTTGTAATTTCACAGGGCTTACAGGTTGATGAAGAGAAGATTCGAGCCATACAAGAATGGCAAACACCATGCAACATCAGCCAAGTAAGGAGCTTCCACGGACTGGCCAGCTTCTATAGGAGATTCGTGCCCAACTTCAGCAGTATTGCCTCACCACTGACGGCAGTAGTGAAGAAGAACGTGGGATTTAGCTGGGGAGAAGCTCAGGAGAAGGCATTCCAGGCCTTGAAGGACAGCCTTACACATGCACCAGTGCTAGTCCTGCCCGACTTCAACAAGACGTTTGAAGTGGAGTGTGATGCCTCTGGAATAGGCATAGGAGCAGTGCTAACCCAAGGAGGAGACCAGTGGCATACTTCAGTGAGAAGCTAGGTGGTGCCTCACTGAACAACCCCACTTATGACAAGGAGCTTTATGCCCTTGTCCGAGCATGGAGACTTGGCAGCATCACTTGCTGTCCAAGGAGTTTGTGATCCACACTGATCACGAGACTCTCAAACACCTTAGAGGGCAAACCAATCTCAAGAGGAGACATGCCAGGTGGATGGATTTGATAGAGACCTTCCCGTACGTCATCAAGTACAAGAAGGGCAAAGACAATGTGGTATCCGATGCACTATCAAGGAGGTTTTCCTTGATATCCACCATGGAGGCAAAGGTCCTAGGATTCAAGCACATCAAGGACCTATACAAGGATGATCCTGACTTTGCTAAGAGCTACAAGGAGTGTGGCACAGGGAGTCATGGCAAGTTTTACATCCATGAGGGATTCTTGTTCCGAGAAAGAAGGTTGTGCATACCACAAGGATCATTAAGGGAGCTTATCATCCGAGAAGTTCATGGAGGAGGACTCATGGGCCACTTTGGTGTCGACAAGACTCTAGCAGTGGTCAAGGAGCACTTCTACTGGCCACACATCAAGGGGACAGTAGAAGCACATTGTGCAAGATGCATCACTTGCAAGAAGGCAAAGTCCCGAGTGCAACCTCACGGGTTGTATCTCCCACTGCCCATACCAACATATCCATGGGTGGACATCTCGATGGATTTTGTTCTAGGTCTGCCCAAGATCAACCACAAAGATGCAATCTTTGTAGTGGTGGACAGATTCTCCAAGATCACACTTCATTCCATGTGCCAATGTCAATGATGCCACACAAACAGCTGAGCTGTTCTTCAGGGAGATAGTACGGCTTCATGGAGTGCCAAGGACCATCAGATGTGACAGGGACACCAAGTTCCTCAGCCATTTCTGGAGGACCCTTTGAGAAAGCTAGGCACGAAGCTTTCTTTCTACCACCTGCCATCCTCAAACCGATGGCCAAACTGAAGTTGTCAACAGGACACTATCAACCCTTCTCAGGACTACACTAGGGAAGAACCTAAAGACTTGGGTGGAGTGCCTGCCATTCATAGAGTTTGACAACCGAGCCGTGCACTCAGCAACCAAGAAGACACCATTTGAAGTAGTATACGGCTTCAACCCTCTCACCCCATTGGAGCAAACGCCACTGCCACCAGCTAAGATGACCAACCTCAACGGAGCACCCAAGGCAGAGTTCATAAGGAAGTTACACCAGAAGGTAGAAGAAAACTTGGAGAAGAGGACCGGACAGTACGTGACTCATGCCAACAAGGGAAGAAAGGAGGTGATCTTTCAACCAGGCGATTGGGTGTGGCTACACCTACGCAGGAGAGGTTCCCAAACCTAAGGAGTTCCAAGCTAGCACCAAGAGGAGATGGACCATTCAGAGTGCTGAGAGGATCAACAACAACGCCTACCGGATCGAGCTACCAGGTGAGTTTAATGTGTCCAATACGTTTAATGTTACTGACTTGGCCCCTTTCCATGCAGATGAACCAGTTTTGAGGACAAAACCTACTGAAGAGGGAAGGAATGATGAGGACATCAGGTCGTACATCCAGCCAGGAGACCAGACTGACCGACCAGGAAGCTTGCCCGAGACAGCAGGACCATCTGGCACGCTGCCCAAGCAGTACTGCCGACCTCGACTACAAGGACCAGAGCAACCATTGCGGAGCAAGCTTCCGCACACTTGGGCGATGTGATGACACCGCCGGTCCCTCTGGTTATGCCGCCAACGGGATCAACTTGGTCTGAAGGCATTCCGCCAGTACCTGACAGTAGCCAGACCACTTCTACACAAGAGACTGGACCAAATGAGCTACCAGCTCCAGGACATGCACCTAGAGGAAGTATCTACACCAGTGGTACCTCAAGGAGCAATGACAAGAAGCAGATCAAGGCACTCTTCCACAAATTCAGCTTATGGGACAAGCTCCTAGAGGAAGATCGACCAAGGACAATGGGCCAAAAATGCAAGGAAGAGTCCAAAGGCTTCTCAACAACACAAGGGACATCAGAGACTTGGGCTTTAGTGGCAAGAGAGGCCAGGGCCCAAAGATTCTTAACCCTTCTCCAAGTCGAAGACCAGGAGCATGGCGCGTGATGCCACAAGGACGGCCACCTTCCATTTCTTGGCCATGAGGTAAGTTAAGGTAAGTTTCAATTCGAATATATGCCTCTTTCTGTTTTGCAGGGTAGGATCTAGAATATTTACTTTTTTGAGTCAAAGACATTTTAGGAATAGGTCCTTTTTCGATTATATACTTTTGTATCTTTTCCTTTTGTGCACTTTTGTAAGTTTTCCTTTTCTTATTTGAGTCGACCCTAGAAGGTCAAGCTGTCGAGCATATTAATAAGGCTCCTTCCAGCATTGTAGTTCGAAACCTTTTTGATTATTAATAAAGTAGAACTTTTTCCCTACAAGTTTTCTCTCTAAGAATCTTGTGCGCTTAGAACCTAGTTGAGACCAGCCCTCCTAGCTCTAAGTTTGGGATTTATCACGAGGTTCATCACCCCTCGTGTGGTTCACTTCACCCTTCCATCGTTTACCAACCCAAAACCCCTATCCAGAAGTCTAAGGTCGAGTTTCACCCAAACTTCTCCAAACAGCCCAGCACATCCTTGAATCAAGGCTTGCATTCTCAGGTCTTGGCATACGACCTGATGTCCCCATCATTCCCTCTTCAGTAGGTTTTGACCTCAAACTTCATCTGCATGGAAAGCTAAGTCAGACGTTGAACGTGTAGACACATTAAACTCACCTGGCTCGATCCGTAGGTGCGTTGTTGATCCTCTCCAGCATTCTGAGTGGTCCATCTCCTCTTGGTGCTAGCTTGGAACTCCTTAGGTTGGGGAACCTCTTCTGCCGTAGGTGTAGCCACACCCAATCGCCTGGTTGAAAAATCACCTCCTTTCTTCCCTTGTTGGCATGAGTCACGTACTGCCCGGTCCTCTTCTCCAAGTTCTTTGCTTCCTTCTGGTTTAACTTCTTTATGAACTCCACCTTGGATGCTCCGTTTAGGTTGGTCATCTCTGCTGGTGGCAGTGGTGTTTGCTCCAGTGGCGTGAGAGGGTCATCTCTTCTTGGTTGCTGAGTGCACGGCTCGGTTGTATGCGAACTCTATGAATGGCAGGCACTCTACCCAAGTCTTGAGGTTCTTCCCTAGTGTAGTCCTGAGAAGAGTTGACAATGTCCTGTTGACTATTTCAGTTTGGCCATCGGTTGTAGGATGGCAGGTGGTAGAGAAAAGCAGCTTCGTGCCTAGATTCCTCCAAAGGGTCCTCCAGAAAATGCTGAGGAACTTGGTGTCCCTGTCTGACACGATGGTCCTTGGCACCCCATGAAGCCGTACTATCTCCCAGAAGAACAGCTCGGCTGTTTGCGTGGCATCATTAACATTGGCACACGGAATGAAGTGTGCAATCTTGGAGAATCTGTCCACCACTACAAAGATTGCATCTTTGTGGTTTATCTTGGGCAGACCTAGAACGAAGTTCATTGAGATGTCCACCCATGGATGTGTAGGTATGGGCAGTGGGAGATACAACCCATGAGGGTGCACTCTAGACTTCGCCTTTTTGCAAGTGATGCACCTTGCACAATGGGCTTCTACTGACCTTTTGATGTGTGGCCAGTAGAAGTGCTCCTTGACCACTGCTAGAGTCTTGTCGACACCAAAGTGGCCCATGAGTCCTCCTCCATGAGCTTCTCGGATGATGAGCTCCCGTAATGATCCTTGTGGTATGCACAGCCATCTCTCTCAGAACAAGAATCCCTTATGGATGTAAAACTTGCCATGACTCCCTGTGCCACACTCCTTGTAGCTCTCAGAAAAGTCAGGATCATCCTTGTATAGGTCCTTGATGTGCTCGAATCCTAGGACCTTTGCCTCCATGGTTGATATCAAGGCAAACCTCCTTGATAGTGCATCGGCTACCACATTGTCTTTGCCTTTCTTGTACTTGATGATGTACGGGAAGGTTTCTATGAACTCCATCCACCTGGCATGTCTCCTCTTGAGATTGGTTTTCCCTCTGAGGTGTTTGAGAGTCTCGTGATCAGTGTGGATCACAAACTCCTTGGACAGCAAGTAATGCTGCCAAGTCTCTAAGGCTCGGACTAGGGCATAAAGCTCCTTGTCATAAGTGGGGTAGTTCAGTGAGGCAGAACCTAGCTTCTCACTGAAGTATGCCACTGGCCTTCCTCCTTGAGTTAGCACTGCTCCTATGCCTATTCCAGAGGCATCGCACTCCACTTAAAATGTCTTGTTGAAGTTGGGCAAGACTAGCACTGGTGCATGTGTGAGGCTGTCCTTCAAGGCCTGGAACGCCTTCTCCTGAGCTCCTCCCCAGCTGAATCCCACGTTCTTCTTCACTACTGCCGTCAATGGTGAGGCAATACTGCTGAAGATGGGCACGAATCTTCTGTAGAAGCTGGCCAGACCGTGGAAACTCCTCACTTGGCTGATGTTGCTTGGTGTTGGCCATTCTTGTATGGCTCGAATCTTCTCTTCATCAACCTGTAAGCCCTGTGAACTTACGACAAAACCTAAGAAGACAAGTTTATCAGTACAAAATATGCACTTCTTGAGATTGGCATAAAGCTCTTCTTGTCGAAGGGTTTTAAGCACCAACTCAAGATGTGTGAGGTGATCCCTTAAGCACTTACTATAAACTAAAATATCGTCAAAGTAAACTACACCGAACTTACTGATGTACACCTTAAGAACTTGGTTCATAAGGCGCATGAAGGTGCTTGGGGCATTAGTCAAGCCGAATGGCATGACTGTCCACTCGTAGAGCCCCTGCTTTGTCTTGAAAGCAGTCTTCCACTCATCAACTTCCTTCATCCTGACCTGGTGGTATCCACTCTTGAGGTCTATTTTGGAGAAGACCGCAGCTCCACTAAGCTCATCTAGCATGTCATCCAGCCGTGGTATCAGATGCTGGTACTTGAGTGTGATATTGTTGATTGCTCGGCAGTCCACGCACATTCGCCAATCCCATCCTTCTTGGGCACTAGCAGCACTGGTACAACACATGGACTGAGGCTCTCTCGAACATAGCCTTTCTCCAGGAGCTCCTTGACTTGCTTCTCAAGTTCCTTAGACTCCTCTGAACTCATCCGGTAGGCTGCCCGATTGGGCAGAGCTGCTCCAGGCATGAGGTCGATCTGGTGCTCTATGCCACGTAGGGGAGGCAAGGCTGCTGGTATCACTTCCGGAAACACATCCTGGAACTTGTTGAGGAGAGCTGCTACTTCAGGAGGTAGCTCTACCTGTTCCTTTTCTACGCTTAAAATTTATTTGAGAACCATTAGTAACATTAAATCCTTCGAGTCTAAAGCTCTCCGGACATGGCTTGGTTGAATAAGAAAATTTGACTTGGTAAGTTTCTTTTCCTTACTCATTTGTAGTTGTAGCTCGTGTACCTGGGCAGGTGTAAGAGGAGCTAGGCTGACCTTTCTCTTGTCATGCACAAAAGTGTAGAGATTGGTTCGGCCATCATGGTCTCCTTGTCAAACTGCCATGGCCTTCCTAGCAGAAGATGGCCAGCTTGCATTGGCACCACGTCGCACACTACTTGGTTTTGGTACTTGCCCACACTGAATGGCACAGTGACTTGCCCATGCATCTTGAGCTCCACTTTGTCATCTAGCCATCTCAGTGTATACGGTCGAGGGTGCCTTGTCTTCTCTAGACCTAGCTTATCAACCATGTAGGCACTAGCAACATTAGTGCAAGAACCACCATCAATGATGAGGTTACATACCTTGCCCTTGATGGTGCAACGGCTGTGGAAGATGTTTTCCCTCTGGATGTTCTCTGAGGGATCCACCATTGCACTGAGAATGCGTCTAGTGACCAGCACTTCCCCCACATCAGGGTACTCAATGTCACCGTATTCTCCTTCTGGTTCATAGTCTTGTTCATCTTGGGATTCATACTCTCCAGCTTCCGTAATCAGCATTACCCAGTTGTTTGGGCACTGCCTTGAGATGTGTCCGCGACCCCTACACTTGAAACAAGTGATGTCACGTGATCTTTGAGGCTGGACTTACTAGGCTCTCTCTGGTCACGGGTTGGCTCAGGAGGCTTGCTCTTGAACCGTGACTCGATCTTCATGCTTTTGCCTTTGTCTACGGGCTTGGGGATATTGCTTGGTGCCCAAGGCATCTTAGGCTTGCTGCGGATGTCTTGGCTCTTACGTTTGATGTGCTGCTCAGCCTGGACAGATAGGTGGAACAAATCCTTGAAGTCATTGTAGATTTGCCTTTCCACCTTGCGGCTGATCCTTTCTTGAAGTCCATCCAAGAATTGTGCCATCAAAGCTTCT
>CM032165.1:20521165-20565581 GCA_018901935.1 Pugionium cornutum | reverse complement strand
ACATGTCCGCAATAAAGCATCCGTAACTTTTGATTTAGTGTTTAAAATGACACGAATCCAACACCCATGTTATGCTAGCTCAATTTTCTAATTGTGACAAAATTTAAGATCGCAATATCGATGACAAAGCCTCCAAGTAATCCAATTTATCCCAATCTGCGTGATGATATGCATTATGCTTCATTTATACTCCTTTACTTAATGAGCACGAATGATCAGTTTAGAATGATCATTTTAACTAGGTGATCAACTTGACATGTCTGCACTAAATAGTATTTAGTTTTGGATTCATAGCTCAAAATGACCTGAGTCCAAGCCCACGTTAAGCTAGCTCAATTTTCAATATTGTGACATCATTTGAGACAAAAAGAGCTACGACAAATCCTCCAATTTATCCAATGTATCCCAAACTACGTGATGCCATTCATTATCCTTCATTTATAAGCCTTTACACAACGAACACCAATGATGAGTTTAGAATGATCATTTGAACTAGCTGATCAACATGACATGTCTGCATTAAATCGTATTTAACTTTTGATTTTGAACTCAAAATGACATGAGTCCAACGGCGACGTCAAGCTAGCTCAATTTTCCATATTGTGACAACATTTGAGACTAAAATAGGTACGATAAAGCCTCCAAGTAATCCAATGTATCCCAAACTGCATGATGCCATGCATTATGCTATATTTATAAGCCTTTACTCATCGAGAACAACCGATCAGTTTAGAATGATCATTTTAACTAGCTGCTTAACTTGAAATGTCCACACTAAATCGTCTTTAACTTTTTATTTAGAGCTCAAGATGACATTAGTACAAGGCCCATATTAAGCTAGGTCAATATGCCATATTGTGACAACATTTGAGACCGAAAGAGCTAGAGAAAGCCACAAAGTAAAGCAATCTATCCCAAATTGCGTGACACCATGAATTATGCCTCATATATAAGCCTTTACTCTAGGAGCACCAATGATCAGTTTAGAATGATCATTTTAACTGGCCGATCAATTTGACATGTCCACACTAAATCGTCTGTAACTTTTGATTTAGTGTTCCGAATGACAAGAATCCAACACCCACGTTAAGCTAGCTCAATTTTCGATATTGTGACAACATTTAAGATCGAAATAGCTATGAGAAAGCCTCCAAGTAATCCAATATATCCCAAACAGCGTGATGCTATGCATTACGCTTCATTTGTACGCCTTTACTCAATGAGCACAATTGATCAGTTTAAAATGATCATTTTAACTACCTGAGGAACTTGACATGTACGCACTAATTCCTCTTTAACTTTTGATTTAGAGCTCAAAATGACATGAGTCGAACGCACACGTTAATCTAGCTTAATTTTCCATATTGTGAAAACATTTGAGACAAAAAGAAGTACGACAAATCCTCCAAGTTATCCAATGATTCATATATAAGCCTTTACACAAGGAGCACCAATAATCATTTTAACTACCACATCAACTTGACATGTCCGCACTGTGTCATCTTTAACTTTTTATTTAGACCTGAAGATGACATGAATCCAATGCCCACATTACGCTAGCTCAATTTTCCATATTCTGACAACATTTGAGACTAAAAAAGCTAGACAATGCATCAAAGTAATGCAATCTATCCCAATTTGCGTGATGCCATGCATTATGCTTCATTTATAATCATTTACTCAAGAAGCACCAATGATCTGTTTAGAATGACCATTTTAACTGGCCGATCAACTGACATGTCCGCACTAAATCGTCTGTATCTTTTGATTTAGAGTTTCAAATCACATGAATCCAACGCCCATGTTAACCTAGCTCAATTTTCTAATTGTGACAAAATTTAAGATCGAAATAGCTATGACAAAGGCTCCAAGTACTCCAATCTATCCCAAACTACGTGATGCCATGCATTATGCTTCATTTATAAGCCTGTACAGAAGGAGCACCAATGATCAGTTTGTAATGATCGTTTTAACTAGCTGATCAACTTGACATGTCCACATTAAATCGTACTTAACTTTTTATCTAGAGCACAAAATGACATGATTCCAACGCCCACGTTAAGCTAGCTCAATTTTCCATATTGTGACGACATTTGAGACTATAATAGCTATGACAAAGCCTCCACGTAATCTAATGTATCCCAAACATCGTGATGCCATGCATTATGCTTCATTTATAAGTCTTTACTCACGGAGAACCAATTATCAGTCTAGAATGATCATTTAAACTGGCCAATCAATTTACATATCCACACTAAATTGTCCGTAAATTTTGATTTAGAGTTCAGAATGACACGAATCCAATGCCCACGTTAAGCTAGCTAAATTTTCTACATTATAACCAAATTTATGACTGAAATAGCTACGAAAAAACCTCCATATAATCCAATCTATCTCAAAATGCATGATGCCATGCATTATGCTTCATTTATAAGCCTTTACTCATGGAGCACCAACGATCACTTTAGAATGATCACTTTAACTAGCTGCTCAACTTGACATGTCCACTCTAAATCTTCTATAACTTTTTATTGAGAGCTCAAGAAGACACAAATCCAATACCCACATTAAGCTAGCTCAATTTTCCATATTGTGACAACATTTGATACTGAAAGAGCTAGACAAAGCCACAAAGTAATGCAATCCACACGATGTGTGGGCCTCATCAAGATGGTGGAAACATTTTGGATCATCGATGCGATGAGTTTAAGATGGCCGATAAAACGGTTTCGAGGTCGTGATTACTTCCGCCCAAGAACAACATCCAAAAGAGTATCTAAATATCAAAATTTTGGATCAAAAACATTTCCAATCGGTCTTTGACATACTGGCACATCAAAGATCTTTGACAGAGCTTTCCGAAATGGTATTATCGGATGTGTAGTTAATTGCGATGTGAAACTTATGGCATTTTGAAAATACAATGTTTTGCAATAGACAAATAAAAATCGAGTGAATAAAAAATGGGGTGCAACACGAGGACTTTCCAGGAGGTCACCCATCCCATTACTACTCTCGCCCAAGCACACTTAACTGTGAAGTTCTAATGGGATCCGGTGCATTAGTACTTTTTCAATGCTTCTTTTTTAGCTCGACGTGATAAAGAAGAATCCACACGATGTGTGGGCCTCATCTAGATGGTTGAAACGTTTTGGATTGTCAATGTGATAAGTTTAAGATCGCCGAGAAAACGGTTTCGAGGTCTTGATTGGTTCCACCCAAGAAAAACATCCGAAAGAGTATCTTAATTTCAAAATTTGTTGTCGAAAATATTTCCAATCGGTCTTTGACCTATTGTCGTGTCAAAGATATTTGAGAGATATTTCTCCAAAATAGCATTGTCGGCTGTATATTTCATCGCAATGTGAAACTTATGCCATTTCAAAAATACAATGTTTCCGATAGACAAATAAAAAGCGAGTGAATAAAAAAAGGGGTGCAAGAGGACTTCCCAGGAGGTCACTCATCCATGTGCTACACTCCCCCAAGCACGCTAACTTGTAGAGTTCTGATGGGATCCGGTGTATTAGTGTTGGTACGATCGCACCCGGTAGTATATGTCATGCAATCATAGATATCCTATTCATCCACTTTCTCAATGTTTCCTTTTGAGCTCCACGTGGTAAAGAAGAATCCACATGATGAGTGGGCCTCGTCTAGATTGTTGAAACATTTTGGATCGTCGATGCGATGAGTTTGAGATGCTCGATAAAACGGTTTCGAGGTCGTGATTGCTTCCGCCCAAGAAAAACGTGCGAAAGAGTATCTAAAAATCAAAATTTGGGATCGAAACCATTTTCAATCAGTCTTTAACCTATCGTCGTGTCAAAGATCTTTGAGAGAGCTTTCTGAAATGGAACTTTCGGCTGTGTAGTTCAACTCGGTGTGAAAATTATGGCATTTTGAAAATACATTGTTTTACGATAGACAAATAAAAAGCGAGTCAATAAAAAAACGGGTGCAACTCGAGGACTATCCAATAGGTCACCCATCCCTGTACTACCCTGACCCAAGCACGTATAACTGCAATGCTCTAATGGGATCCGGTGCATAAGTGCTGGTATGATCGCACCAGGTAGTACATGTCATGCAATCGTAAATATGCTCTTCATCCACTTTTTCAATGTTTCTTTTTGAGCCCCACGTGGTAAAGAAGAATCCACACGATGTGTGGGCCTCGCCTAGATAGTTGAAACGTTTTGGATCATCGATGCGATGAGTTTGAGATGCCCCATAAAACGGTTTCGTGGTCGTGATGGCTTCCGCCCAAGAAAAACGTCCGAAAGAGTATCTAAACATCAAAATTTGGAATCAAAAACATTTCCAATCAGCCTTTAGCCTATTGGCACGTTAAAGATCTTTGAGAGAGTTTTCTGAAATGGTATTTTCGGCTGTGTAGTTCATCGTGGTGTGAAACGTATGGCATTTCGAAAATACAATGTTTTGCGATAGACTAATAAAAAGCGAGTCAATAAACAAAGGGGTGAAACACAAGGACTTCCCAGGAGGTCACCCATCCCAGTACTACTCTCGCCCAAGCACGCTTACCAGTGGATTTCTAATGGGATCTTGTGCATTAGTGCTGATATGATCGCACCTGGTAGTACATGTCATGCAATCGTAAATATCTTCTTCATCCACTTTTTCAATGTTTCTTTTTTAGCTCCATGTGGTAAAGAAGAATACACATGATGTGTGGGCCTTGTCTAGATGGTTGAAACGTTTTGGATAGTCAACGCGATGAGTTAGATAAAATGGTCTCGAGGTCGTGATTGCTTTTGCCCAAGAAAAACTTCCAAAAGAGTATCTAAACATCACAATTTGGGGTCGAAAACATTTCCAATCGGTCTTTGAACTATTGTCCCATGAAAGATCTTTGATAGAGCTTTCCCAAATGGTATTGTCAGCTTTGTAGTTCATCGTAGTGTGAAACTTATGGCATTTCAAAAATAAAATGTTTTGAGATAGACAAATAAAAAGCGAGTCAATAAAAAAAAGGTGCAAAACGAGGACTTCCCAGGAGGTCACCCATCCCAGTACTGGTCTCGCCCAAGCATGCTTAACTGCAGAGTTCTAATGGGATCCGGTGCGTCAGTGGTGGTATGATCTCTTAAATTTTGCTACAATATTCAAAATTGAGCTAGCCTAATGTGAGCGTTGGATTTCATGTCATTCTGAAATCTAAATCAAAAGCTACAGAAGATCTAGTGTGGACATGTCAAATTTATCAGCTAGTTAAATTGATCATTCGAAACTGATCATTGGTGCCCATTGAACAAAGGTTTACAAATGAAGCATAATGCATGGCATCACGAAGTTTGGGATAGATTGGATTACTCAGAGGTTTTGTCTTGGCTATTTCGGTCTTAAATTTTATCACAATATAAAAATTGAGCAGCTTAACGTGGACGTTGGATTCATGTCATTCTGAACTCTAAATCAAAAGTTACGGACGATTTAGTGCGGACATGTCAAGTTTATCGGTTAGTTAAATTGATCATTCTAAACTGATCATTAGTACTCATTGAGCAAAGGTTTACAAATGAAGCATATGCATGACATCATGCAGTTTGGGATAGATTGGATTACTAGAAGGGTTTGTCGTAGCTATTTTTTACCCAAGGAGCACCAATGATCAGTTTGAATAATCATTTTAATTGGCTGATCAACTTGACATGTCTGAACTAAATCGTCCGTAACTTTTCATTTAGAGTTGAGAATGACAGGATTCCAACGCCCACGTCAGGCTAGCTTAATATTCTATATTGTGACAAAATTTTAGATAGAAATAGCTACGACAAAGCCTCCAACTAATCCAATCTATCCCAAACGTGTGATGTCATGCATTATGATTTATTTGTAAACCTTTGCTCAATGAGCACCAATGATCAGTTGAATGATCATTTTAACTAGTTGATCAACTAGACATCTCCGCACTAAATCATCTCTTACATTTGATTTCGAGCTCCAAATGACATGAATCACACGACCACGTTATTCTAGCTCAATTTTCAATATTATGACAAAATTTGAGACTGAAAGAGCTACGACAATAAAATGTATCCGAAACTGCGTGATGCCATGCATTATTCTTCATATATAAGGCTTTACTCAAGGATCACGAATAATTAGTTTTGAATAATCATTTTAATTGGCCGATCAACTTAACATGTCCACACTAAATTGTCTGTAACTTTTGATTTAGACTTCAAAATGACCTGATCCAACACCCACAATAAGCTAGCTCAATATTCTATATTGTGACAAAATTTAAGAATGAAATAGCTATGACAAATCCTCCAAGTAATCCAATATATCTCAAATTCCGTGATTTCATGCATTATGCTTCATTTGTAAATCTTTGCTCAATGAGCACCAATGATCAGTTTAGAATGATAATTTTAACTAGCTAATCAACTTGACATGTATTCACTAAATTGTATTTAAAATATTTTTTAGAGCTCAATATGACATGAATCTAACGGCCACGTTAATCTAGCTCAATTCTCAATATTGTGACAGTATTTGAGACTCAAAGAGGTACGACAAAGCGTTAGAGTAATCCAATATATCCCAAACTACGTGATGCCATGCATTATGCTTCATTTATAACCCTTTAATCAAGGAGCACCAACGATCAGTTTAGAATTATCATTTTAACTGGCCGATAAACTTGACATGTCCGCACTAAATCGTATATTACTTTTGATTTGGAGTTCAAAATGACGTAGATCCAACGCCCACGCTAAGCTAGCTCAATATTATATATTGTTACAACATTTAAGACCAAAATAGCTACGACAAACCTCCAATTAAACCAATCTATCCCAAACTGTTTATGTCATGCATTATGCTTCATTTGTAAAGCTTTGTTCAAGAGCACCAATTATAAGTTTAGAATAATCATTTTAACTAGCTGATCAACTTGACATATCCACACTAAATTGTCTTTAACATTTGATTAATAGCTCAAAATGACATGAATCCAACGGCCACGTTAACATAACTCCATTTTTGATATTGTGGCAAAATTTGAGACTGAAAGAGCTACGATAAAAACTCCAACTAATCATATCTATCCTAAGCTGCGTGATGCCATGCATTTTGCTTCATTTCTAAATATTTGTTCAATGAGCAGCAAGGATCATTTTAGAACGATAATTTTAACTAGTTGATCAACTTGACATGTCCGCACTAAATCATCTTTAACATTTGATTTAAAGCTCAAACTGACATGAATCCAATGGCCACATTAGTTTAGCTCAATTTTAAATATTCAGACAACATTAGAGAGTGAAAGAGCTACGACAAAGCCTCCAAATAATCTAGTGTATCACAAACTGCGTGATGCCATGCATTATGCTTCATTTATAACCCTTTACATAAGGATCACCAATGATTAGTTTAGAATTATCATTTTAACTGGCCAATAAACATGACATGTCTACACTAAATCGTACATAACTTTTGAATAGGAGTTCAGAATGACGCCAATCCAACGCCCCCTCTAAGCTTGCTCAATATTATATATTGTGACAAAATTAAGACCGAAATAACTACGACAGAGCCTCCAATTAATCCAATCTATCCCAAACTGATGAGGACATCAGGTCGTACATCCAGCCAGGAGACCAGACTGGCCGACCAGGAAGCTTGCCCGAGACAGCCGGACCATCTGGCATGCCTGCCGGCCCAAGCAGTACCGCCGGACCCTCGACCACAAGGACAAGAGCAACCAGCATTGCCGGCGGAGAGGCCCAAGCTTCCGGCACACTTGGTGGCGACGTGGATGACACCGCCGGTCCGTCTAGTGATGCCGCCAACTCCGGGATCAACTTGGCCAGTCCTGAAGGCATTCCGGCCAGTACCTCGCACAATCCAGCCGGTACAGCCGATCCAGCCGAGTACACGCGCATTTTCACTTCTACACAAGAGGACTCGGACCAAATGAGCTACCAGCTCCAGGACATGCACTTAGAGGAAGTATCTACACCAGTGGTACCTCCAGGAGCAATGACAAGAAGCAGATCAAGAGCACTCTTCCACAAATTCAGCTTATGGGTCGACAAGCTTCTAGAGGAAGAGCAGCCAAGGACAATGGGCCAGAAGAGCAAATTAGAGTCCAAAGGCTTCTCAACAACACAAGGAACATCAGAGACTTGGGCTTTAGTGGCAAGAGAGGTCAAGGCCCAAAGATTTTTAACCCTACTCCAAGTCGAAGACTAGGAGCAAGGCGCGTGCATGCCACAAGGACGGCCACCTTCCATTTCTTGGCCGTGAGGTGAGTTAAGGTAAGTTTACATTCGAAAATATGCCTCTTTCTGTTTTGCAGGGTAGGATCTAGTTGCTTTACATTTTGAGTCAAGAACATTTTAGGAATAGGTCCTTTTTCGGTTATGCACTTTTGTATCTTTTCCTTTGTGCACTTTTGTAAACTTTCCTTTTTCTTTATTTGTGTCAACCCTAGAAGGTCAAGCTGTCGAGCATATTAATAAGGCTCCTTCCAGCATTGTAGTTCGACAACCTTTTTGATTATTAATAAAGTAGAACTTTTTCCTACAAGCTTTCTCTCAAAAGAGACTTGTGCGCTTAGAACCTAGTTGAGACCAGCCCTCCTAGCTCTAAGTTTGTGATTTATCACGAGGTTCATCACCCCTCGTGTGGTTCACTTCACCCTTCCATCGTTTACCAACCAGAAAACCCCTATCCAGAAGCCTAAGGTTGAGTTTCTCACCTAATCTTCTACAAACAGCCCACGCGCATACATCCTTGAATCAAGGCTTGTATCACTACAGGTTGATGAAGAGAAGATTCGAGCCATACAAGAATGGCCAACACCAAGCAACATCAGCCTAGTGAGGACCTTCCACGGACTGGCCAGCTTCTACAGGAGATTTGTGCCCAACTTCAGCAGTATTGCCTCACCACTGACGGCAGTAGTGAAGAAGAACATGGGATTCAGCTGGGGAGAAGCTCAGGAGAAGGCATTCCAGGCCTTGAAGGACAGCCTTACACATGCACCAGTGCTAGTCCTACCCGACTTCAACAAGACATTTGAAATGGAGTGTGATGCCTCTGGAATAGCCATAGGAGCAGTGCTAACCCAAGGAGGTAGGCCAGTGGCATACTTCAGTGAGAAGCTAGGTGGTGCCTCACTGAACTACCCCACTTACGACAAGGAGCTTTATGCCCTTGTCCGAGCATTGGAGACTTGGCAGCATTACTTGCTGTCCAAGGAGTTTTTGATCCACACTGATCACGAGACTCTCAAACACCTCAGAGGGCAAACCAATCTCAAGAGGAGACATGCCAGGTGGATGGAATTCATAGAGACCTTCCCGTACGTCATCAAGTACAAGAAGGGCAAAGACAATGTGGTAGCCGATGCACTATCAAGGAGGTTTGCCTTGATATCCACCATGGAGGAAAAGGTCCTAGGATTCGAGCACATCAAGGACCTATACAAGGATGATCCTGACTTTGCTGAGAGCTATAAGGAGTGTGGCACAGGGAGTCATGGCAAGTTTTATATCCATGAGGGATTCTTGTTCCGAGAGAGAAGGTTGTGCATACCACAAGGATCATTAAGGGAGCTTATCATCTGAGAAGCTCATGGAGGAGGACTCATGGGCCACTTTGGTGTCGACCAGAATCTAGCAGTGGTCAAGGAGCACTTCTACTGGCCACACATCAAGAGGACAGTAGAAGTTCATTGTGCAAGGTGCATCACTTGCAAGAAGGCAAAGTCCCGAGTGCAACCTCACGGGTTGTATCTCCCACTGCCATACCCACGCATCCATGGGTGGATATATCAATGGACTTCGTGCTAGGTCTGCCCAAGATTAACCACAAAGATGCAATCTTTGTAATGGTGGACAGATTCTCCAAGATGGCACATTTCATTCCATTTGCCAATGTCAATGATGCCATGCAAAAAGCCGAGCTGTTCTTCAGGGAGATAGTACGGCTTCATGGAGTGCCAAGGACCATCGTGTCAGACAGGGACACCAAGTTCCTCAGCCATTTCTGGAGGACCCTTTGGAGGAAGCTAGGCACGAAGCTACTCTTCTCTACCACCTGTCATCCTCAAGCCGATGCCCAAACTGAAGTTGTCAACCGGACAATATCAACTCTTCTCAGGACTACACTAGGGAAGAACCTCAATACTTGGGTGGAGTGCCTGTCATTCATAGAGTTCGCTTACAACCGAGCCGTGCACTCAACAACCAAGAAGACACCCTTTGAAGTAGTATATGGCTTCAACCCTCTCACCCCATTGGAGCAAACGCCACTGCCACCAGTAGAGATGACCAACCTCAACAGAGCATCCAAGGCAGAGTTCATAAGGAAGTTACACCAGAAGGTAGCAAAGAACTTGGAGAAGAGGACCGGGCAGTATGTGACGCATGCTAACAAGGGAAGAAAGGAGGTGATCTTTCAACCAAGCGATTGGGTATGGCTACACCTACGACAGGAGAGGTTCCCCAACCTAAGGAGTTCCAAGCTAGCACCAAGAGTAGATGGACCACTCAGAGTGCTGGAGAGGATCAACAACAACGCCTACCGGATCGAGCTCTCAAGTGAGTTTAATGTGTCCAACACGTTCAACGTAACTGACTTCGCCCCTTTCCATGCAGATGAACCAGTTTTAAGGTCAAAACCTACTAAAGTGGGAGGGGATGATGAGGACATCAGGTCGTATGTCCGGCCAGGAGATCATACTGTTCGGACATGTCAAGCTGATCAGCTAGTTAAAATGATCATTCTTATCATTGGTGCTCCTTGATTAAAGGTTTATAAATGAAGCATAATGCATGGCATCACGCAGTTTGGGATACATTAGATTACTTGGAGTCTTTTTCGTAGTTCTTTCAGTCCCAAATGTTTTTAAAATATGGAAAATTGAGATAGTTTAGCATGTGCGTTGGATTCGTGTCATTTTGAGCTCTAAATCAAAAGTTAAAGACGATTTAGTGCGCACATGTCAAGTTGATCACCTAGTAAAAATGATCATTTTAAACTTATCATTGGTGCTCCTTGAGTAAAGGCTTATACATGAAGCCTAATGCATGGCTATTGACATAGGAAATCAAATAAGACCAATCTTGACCTACAAGTCAAGTGTGAGCATGAAAATTCAGTTTGAATAACAAGGAAAAAGAAAAAGGAGAGAGTTATTATTTACCACATGGTTAAAATGGGTAAATATCTGCCTTGGGAGAAGAATCACGGTGACAAGTACATGTCCATGCTGCACACATTTTTGGTAACCACATCAAACAGTCATGCCTGCTGCACAAAACCTTGGTAACCACACCAAACGTTTATGAGACAGTTTGCAGCTCTTCCCCTATCTTCTCATTGGTTGTTGACAAGCACCTCCTCTATTCAAGCTCATCCACAAGTTTGAATTCGTTTTTGTTTTGTGTTCACATTGTAAATCCTCTATAAAAGGGCTGTAAAAACTCAATGTATGAAAAAAACTCTTAGGAGATTATTCTCCAGAAGTGTAAGCCATTTCTCATCTTCTCATTCTTTTCTTTGAGTTTCTGGATTCAATTCTTCACATTTCTCCTCTCTAATCTCAATATTCTTTCATGGTATCAAGCATAAGATCATTCTCTTATCTTTTCTACTCAAATCTCTCAGTTTCTAACCTAAAATCTGTCAAAAATCTCTCACCCTTTAAACCAAAAACTCACGGTTTTACTCAATCATAAAAGCTGCCTCCTTTGAGCTATTCAAAGCCTAACAATTGAGGATACAGTTCAAATAAGTTCCAGCCTGAAATCTATGGTGACACCAGTAGTTCTTAAAGGCTTGAACTACATATTATGATCAAGAACCATCAAGACAGCCATTTGTGGCAAAGGACTTTGGAATTACATCTTGGAGGATAATACTCCATCTATAGACGATCCAAAAGAGAAGACGGATGAGGCAACAAGAAAAGAAGAAGCTAGGTGGTTCCAAGAAGATCAATCAGTCCTTGGATTCCTCCAAAATTCATTGGACCCATCCATTCTTGAAGCTTATTCACATTGTGAAACCGCCTAGTCTCTTTGGGAGACTCTCATGAGGGTGTATGGGGATTTTTCAAACCTCAGCCGTGTGTATGAGGTTAAGAAGGCTCTCAATGTATATGTTTTAGTTAATATTCTGTGCGGACATGTCAAGTTGTTCGGCAAGTAAAAATGATCATTCTAAACTGATCATTGGTGCTCCTTGAGTAATTGCTTACAAATGTAGCATAATGCATGGCATCACACAGTCTAGGATACATGGGAGTACTTGGAGGTTTTTTTGTTGCTCTTTCAGTCTCAAATTTCCTCACAATATAAAAAATTGAGCTAGCTTATTGTGGGTGTTGGATTCGTGTCATTCTGAACTCTAAATCAAAATTGATGGACGATTTAGTGTGGACATGTCAAGTTGATCGGCTAGTTAAAATGATCATTCTAAACTGGTCATGGGTGCTCCTTAAGAAAAGGCTTATAAGTGAAGCATAATGCATGGCATCACGTAGTTTGGTATACATTGGATTACATGGAGGCTTTTTCGAAACTCCTTTAGTCTTAATTTTTGTTACAAAATGGAAAATTCAGCTAGATTAACGTATGCATTGGACTCATATCATTTTAAGCTCTAAACCAAAAGTTAAAGACTGTTTAGTGCGGAGATGTCAAGTCGAACAGCTAGTTGAAATGATCATTGTAAACTTATCATTGGTGGTCCTTGGGTAAAGACTTATATATGAAGCATAATGCATGACATCATGAAGTTTGGAATAGATTGGATAATTTGTATGCTTTTTCGTATCTCATTCCGGCCTTAAATTTTGTCACAATATTGAAAATGGAGCTAGATTAACATGAGAGTTGGATTCGTGTCATTTTCACCTCTATGAACAAAAGTTACGGACAATTTAGTGCGGACATGTCAAGTTGATCTGTCAGTTAAAATGATCACTCTAAACTGATCATTGGTTCTCCTTAAGTAAAGGCTTATAAATGAATCATAATGTATTGTATCACGCAGTTTAAGATACATTGGATTACTTGGGGGCTTTGTCATAGCTCTTTCAGTCTCAAATGTTGTAAGAATATAGAAATTTGAGCTATCCTAACATGGGCATTGGATTCGTGTCATTCTGAACTCTAAATCAAAACTTACAGACGATATAGTGCGGACATGTCAAGTTGATCGGCCTGTAAAAATGATCATTCTAAACTAATCATTGGTGCTCCTTGAGTAAAGGCTTATAAATGAAGCATAATGTATGGCTTCACGCAGTTTGGGATACATTGGATTACTTGGATGATTTGTCGTATCTCTTTTAGTACCAAATGTTATCATAATACATAAAATTGAACTAGATTAGTGTGGGCGTTGAAGTAGTGTCCTTCTGAACTCTAAATCAAAAGTTATGGACGATGTAGTGCAGACATGTCAATTTGATCGTGTAACACACCTGATCCTCAGTAAGGATCGGTTGGGCGAGCTGAGCGGCAGTTGGGAAAGCTGGCCGACAGTTGGGCGAGCTAGCCGGCGGCTGGGCGAGCTGGCGGGCGGCTGGGCGAGCTGGCCAGCAGCTGGGCGAGCTGACCGGTAGTTGCACGAGCTGGTTGGTAGCTGAGCCAACTGGCCAGCTAGCACTGCCTCGCGCAGTTGGTGCTGAACCGGTACCAGGACCGGGCGCAACGGTTCGACTGGGAATATTGATTGGCTTAGCAAAAACCATGATTGTTCGTGAAAACAGACCACATGGCCTATAAATATGAGTCTTAGGGTCGGTACAAGGGATGCACAAATAGAGGATAATTCCCTGAATTTTCCTAAGGCAATACTTAAAAAGTGTTAGACCAAGTGAAGTAGTGTTCGTGAATATTGGATCGGGAGCCCGACATAGACGGTATGTGATTAAACGCTAAGTGTGGTTGAGGTGAGTAATTTTTTACCCTTCATGCTTTGATTCCTCTTTGCTGGTGGTTCGGCGATCAAGGGAATCCAAGGGCCCTTGTTGGCTAAACTTTTCCATGTGGCCGGGTGGTCGGGGCTGGGTGATACCTTCCCGGCCAGAAAATCGTCTTGGCCTGCCCTTAGACCGGATTGAGTCTTTCTGGGCGAATATCATCTTGGCTGGCCAAATGATTGGGTGATTCCTACCATGGTCGGTTGGTCGATGGGTTCTGCCCAAGGCCGAACCACGTGTGTCTTGGCCGAATGTTAACTAAAACTTAGAGAATTGATGGGTTTCGCATGAATTGCATTCATTTATGCATATTCTAAAAGCATTATTGAGTTATACTTGTTAAATCCACGTTAATTATGCGCCTTTGGCCTTTTTAAGGAAAAGATGGTGATCATGTTAAGGATTAGGCTTGAGCGCAAGGCTGGTGGCCCGAGTATATGGGTGATGTATTGGTCCGGGTAGTTAGGATCGTTTGAATGTTTAAGTCTTCGGGCAAACTATCATGTTGTCACGAATCTTATTCTTATAGTTCAATAAAAATCCGGATCTATTATATTATGAATCTAATAACGACTCTAAAAACTCATGAATCTCAGAATTACTCAAATTTGGATTTAGTCTAAATAAAGAACCCTAAAATATGGACATTAGACTCGGAAGTCCGTGGTGAATCCGAAAGGGAACAAGCTCTTTGTACTGATAATACGGGAAGGGGTGTTTCAAGTTGGTATAAGAGCATGCTTGGTCTTAGGACGGGTTAGATGCGGGTTAAGTAGACACCACTCATCGAGCACCAGGTCTTGCGCATGTTAAGTTTTGAGACTAACCAAACGGGTTTGCAGATGGCCAAGAGTGACAAGACCGGGAAAAGCAAGAAGGATAAGGCAAAACGTGGTGAACCGAGTCAAGTGATTGGAGCCTTACCGAATCCGAATTTATTTGAGCCTTCTACGGCGCATGTTGCGGTGACTGAGCAAGACCATCTAGAGGGTGAGGATGAAGAGTCTACAGCTCATCGCACACATGTTGGTGAAGAAGGACAACACGACCCAGAAGCCGCGAACGCGATTCCAAATGCAGTTCCAAGCCCATAAGAAATGTGGAACACAATGAGGACCGTAATAAGTCAGCTGGCTATATTGACTGAGGCGGTTAAGCCCAAGGCACTGAATCCTGAGGTGCCACACATGGGCGAAAAACTAGTTCCTCTGGAGAACCAGGATGTGGTCATCCTAGATGACGCACCCAATTCCACCAAAAAGAAGGTGGTGTACTTGAGCATCCTTGAACACATGATACACCTGAAAACAGGTAGTTTCGTTGGGGGCTCTGACCCAATTAAGGCTGACGAGTGGAAGAATCAATTAGTGAGGAACTTTCAGTCAACTAGGTGTCCCGGTGACTACCAGAAGGATATCGCAGTCCACTTCCTGGAAGGGTGATGAGGACATCAGGTCGTACATCCAGCCAGGACACCAGACTGGCCGACCAGGAAGCTTGCCCGAGACAGCAGGACCATCTAGCGCGCCTGCCGGACCAGACAGTACCGCCGGACCTTCGACCTATAGGACCAGACCGGTCAACATCGCCGGCGGAGAGGCCCAAGCTTCCGGCACACTTGGTGGGACGTGAATGACACCTCCGGTCCCCCTGATGACACCGCCGACTCCGGGATCAACTTGGCCGGTCCTGAAGTCATTCCGGCCAATACCGCGCACAATCCAGCCGGTACAGGCCATCCAGCCGAGTACACGCACACTTCCACTTCTACACAAGAGGACTCGGACCAAATGAGCTACCAGCTCCAGGACATGCACTTAGAGGAAGTATCTACACCAGTGGTACCTCCAGGAGCAATGACAAGAAGCAGATCAAGAGCACTCTTCCACAAATTCAGCTTATGGGTCGACAAGCTTCTAGAGGAAGAGCAGCTAAGAACAATGGGCCAGAAGAGCAAATTAGAGTCCAAAGGCTTCTCAACAACACAAGGAACATCAGAGACTTGGGCTTTAGTGGCAAGAGAGGTCAGGGCCCAAAGATATTTAACCCTACTCCAAGTCGAAGACTAGGAGCAAGGCGCGTGCATGCCACAAGGACGGCCACCTTCCATTTCTTGGCCGTGAGGTGAGTTAAGGTAAGTTTACATTCGAATATATGCCTCTTTCTGTTTTGCAGGGTAGGATCTAGTTGCTTTACATTTTTGAGTCAAGAACATTTTAGGAATAGGTCCTTTTTCGGTTATGCACTTTTGTATCTTTTCCTTTTGTGCACTTTTGTAAACTTTCCTTTTTCTTTATTTGTGTCGACCCTAGAAGGTCAAGCTGTCGAGCATATTAATAAGGCTCCTTCCAGCATTGTAGTTCGACAACCTTTTTGATTATTAATAAAGTAGAACTTTTTCCCTACGAGCTTTCTCTCAAGAGAGACTTGTGCGCTTAGAACCTAGTTGAGACCAGCCCTCCTAGCTCTAAGTTTGTGATTTATCACGAGGTTCATCACCCTTCGTGTGGTTCACTTCACCCTTCCACCGTTTACCAACCAGAAAATCCCTATCCAGAAGCCTAAGGTTGAGTTTCTCACCTAATCTTCTACAAACAGCCCACGCGCATACATCCTTGAATCAAGGCTTGTATCAAAGGGTATGCGCATAACTGGTGGGTTGCCATGGATAGAAGGTTGGGTGTAAGGATTCAAACCTTTGAGGAATTTGAGGGAGAATTCAATGATAAATTCTTTCCACCAGAGGCGTGGGATCGATTGGAGTGGTCATAACTGGAATTGGTTAAAGGGAACCGAATTATCCGGGAATATGAAGAAGAATTTAACCGTTTAAGAGGTTATGTGGGAAGAGATCTTGAAGATGAACTCGGGAAAGTGTGCCAGTTCATGTGTGGACTAAGGGTCGATATCCGTAACCACTGCTTGGCAAAGAAGTTTGGTTCAGTCACTGAATTGGTGGAAAGGGCTGCCCTGATGGAGGAGGGGATCGAGGAGGAGAACCGACTGAAGGAATCCAAAGTCCCGAATCATTATGGCCACTTAAGTGGTGGTGATCGGAAAAGATAGTGGGATAAAGTTGATGACTCTAGCAAACCTCTAGAAAGAACTAGGGAATGCAAGACGTGCGGTAGGAGGCACGGTGGGGAATGCAAGAAAGCAATGGGAGCATGTGCACGTTGCGGTAACAAGGAACATGCTTCCCGCAACTGCCCAAAGATGGATTATGGACAGCAAGGACTGCCGAGTGATGACTCGAGGACTTGTTTCAACTGTCGTAAGTCAAGCCACATCATGAAGGATTGCCCCAAAGGGCCAACAGAAAGGCAACTCGAACAAAAGGATTACCGTTGGGTAATCGAGCTAGCAGCCAAGAGGTAGGCCATTATACCGCGGGTTTAGGAGCTATCGCGGGACATGGACGATATGGGCAGGTATAGCTCGATCACTGGTACGTACATAACCCTAATTGTTCAATAAAAACGAGCATTGCATGACATGCATAAAAAGTAGTGTACTTAACATTCAGGATGAATGTGTAGGGACCTTGGTTGTGGGCGATGTTGAAACACACATCCTGTTTGATTTCGGGGCTTCACATTGCTTTATAAGCCTGGAATGGTTTAAAAAGAGTGGGATTCAAGGAGAACCCATCTCTGGAATGAGTAAAATACAAGCGGCTGTAGGGCAAATAATTAATGAATTCCCAGGGAATTGTGCGGAACATCCCGGTTATGATTGGGAATGTAAGTTTGCCGGCTGACTTGGTAGTCGCTCAACTCAAGAATTACGAGGTAATCTTGGGTATAGACTGGCGTGAAATGAACAAGGCGACCCCCAGAGTCTCATCGAAGCCGACTTCGGTTTGAAAAATAGGGAGGGAGATTGGAGTTCCAAGGGATCCAACCCACCTTGGCAGGTTTGATTATCTTAGCATTCCAGGCAGAATGGATGCTAGAGAGGGGATGCAAGGCCTATATAGCCACGATAAGCACCAAGGAAAAAAGGAAGAGTTGGGAGTTAAAGGATATCCCAGTGGTCAACAAATTCTCGGATGTGTTCCAGTCCTTGTCCAGGTTACCGCCTGATAGATCTGATCCATTCACAATTGAGTCGGAACCAGGGATTGCCCCAATCTCGAAAGCGCCATATTGAATGGCTCCAGCCGAGATGGCTGAGTTAAAGAAACAGTTGGAAGAACTATTGGATAAAGGATTCATCATGCCGAGTGAGTCACCTTGGGGTGCACCAGTGATGTTTGTGAAAAAGAAGGATGGAAGCTTTAGGCTTTGCATCGATTATCGGGTTACCCTTTACCCCTGATTGATGAGTTGTAGGATCAACTCCGAGGTTCGAGTTGGTTCTCAAAGATCGATTTGGCTCAGGGTTATCACCAAATTCCAATTGAGCCATCGGATATTTGGAAGATAGCCTTCTGGACAAGATATGGACACTACGAGTTTGTAGTGATGCCATTCGGTTTAACCAATGCACTGGCAGCCTTTATGAAGATGAGGAATAATGTATTTCAGGATTTTTTAGATGAGTTGTTACTATTTTCATTGATGACATCCTTGTCTATTCAAGGGGCCATGAAATGCACCAAACTAATCTAAAGGTGGTGATGGAACGGTTAAGGGAGCATAAGCTCTATGCCAAGCTGAGCAAGTGTAGCCTTTGGCAGAGAAGTATTGGGTTCTTGGGACACAATGTTTTCGACCAAGGGATGTTCATGCGGAAAAGGATGCAGAAACCTATGCCAGAATAGGTAAGATAATGTATTTGAATTCAATATTAAGTGAAACAGAACCGCTGGGCTTAGACACAACAAATCGGACAAATCTATTAAGTAAGATCCGAGTAGCCCAAGAAGAAGATGAAGTGTTGACCCAAGCGGTCCAGAACGATCAGTCCGAGTATGGGAGGTAGAACAATGGGACAATTGTGATAATAGGACGAGTGTGTGTTCCTAATGTATGGGAATTAAGGGAAGAAATCCTAAGGGAAGCACATCAGTCCAAGTTTGCAATCCACCCGACTTCGAGTTAGATGTACCAAGATTTGAAGCGCTACTACCATTGGGCAGGACTGCAGAGAAATGTTGCTGAATGGGTGGCTAAGTGTCCGACTTGCCAGCTGGTCAAGGCAGAACACCATGTTCCGATTGGTTGTTGCAAAACTTACCCATCCCGGAATGGAAATGGGACCATATCACAATGGGTTTTGTGAGTGGGCTACCAAAGACTAAGGCATGGCGGGATGCTATATGGGTTGTCGTGGATACGCTGACCAAGTCGGCACACTTCCCAGCAATCCAAAAAATGGATGGGGCGGAAAGAATTGCGACACGTTATGTGGAATAAATAGTCCGATTGTATGGAGTCGCGGTAAGCATTGTCTCCGATTGGGATCCACTATTCATGGCCCATTTTTGGAAGGCATTCGAAAAGGCCTTAGGAACGAGGGTGAACACGAGTACGACTTACCGCCCCCAAACAGATGGGCAATCCGAACGAACCATCCAGACCCTCGAGGACATGTTACGGACATGTGTTCTGGATTGGGGCAGATCTTGGGAAAAGTATCTGCCCTTGGCCAAATTCTCATACAACAATAGCTTCCAATCGAGTATCGAAATGTCTTCATATGAAGCACTGTTGGACCAAAGTGGGGGAGTGAAGGACCCTTGGACAAGATATTGTGGATGAAACCACTGAGAAGATGAAGTTCCTAAGGATTAAAATGGAGTCCCAATATAGACAGAAAAGTTATGCGGACAAACGAAGAAGAAATTTGGAGTTCGAGGTGGGTGATTGGGTATATCTAAAAACAATCACATTTAAGGGAAGAAATTGAACTTCAAAGAGTGGGAAGTTGACTCAAAGGTACTTAGGCCTGTTAAAATTCACAAAAAGGTTGGGTTAGTCGCATACAAACTGGAATTACCACCCGAAATGGTAATGTTCCATAACGTCTTCAATGTGTCACAACTAAGGAAGGGCCTATCAGACCAAGACATAATCCTTCCCGCACAACCTACTGAACTAAGGAAAACCTTAATTTAGAAGCTGTTCTGGTTCAGATCATTGACCGAATAGAAAGAGTTACCAGAAGGAAGGGGGTTCGGATGGTCAAGGTTGTATGGAAGTGTAATGGGACCGAAGCAATGACTTGGGAAACCGAAGAAAAAATGAAGGCCGAATTTCCTAAGTGGTTCCAGGAGTGCGAAACAAACCAGATACTTGGCCTGGATTCGAGGACGAATCCACTTTAAGCGGGAGACACTTGTAACATCCCCAATCCTCAGTAAGGATCGGTTAGGCAAGCTGACCGGTAGTTGGCCGAGCTGGCCGGCAGTTGGGCGAGCTGGCCGGCAGTTGGGCGAGCTGGCCGGCAGCTGGTCGAGCTAGCCGGCAATTGGGCGAGCTAGCCGGCAATTGGGCGAGCTTGCCGGTAGTAGGGCGAGCTGGTTGGTAGCTGGGCCAACTGGCCAGCTAGCACTGCCTCGGGCAGTTGGTGCCGAACCGGTAGCACGACCGGGTGTAACGGTTCGAGTGGGAATATTGATTGGCCGAGGAAAGGCCATGACTGTTCGTGAAAACCAACCATGAGCCCTATATATATGAGTCTTAGGGTTGGTACAAAGGATACACTAATAGAGGAAAATTACCTGAATTTTGGTGAGGCAATATTCGAAAAGTGGTAGACTGAGTGAAGTAGTGTTCGTGAACATTGGATCGGGAGGCCGACACGATTAAGGGCCAAGTGTGGTCGAGGTGAGAAATTCCTTACCCTTCATGCTTGGATTCCTCTTTGCTGGTGGTTCGGCAATCAAGGGAATACAAGGGCCCTATTTGGGTAAACTTGTCCTTGTGGCCAGGTGGTCGGGACTGGATGATACCTTCCCGGCCAGATAATCGGCTTGGCCTGCCCTTAGAACGTATCGTGTCTTTCAGGGCGAATATTGGCTGGCCATAGGATTGGGTGATTCCAACCATGGTTGGTTGGTCGATCGGTTCTGCCCAAAGCCGAACCGAATGTCTCTTGGGTGAATTTAAATTAAAACTTAGAGAATTGACGGGTTTTGCATGAATTGCATTCATTCATGCATATTTTATAGCCTTATCGAGTAATACTTGTTAAGTCCACGTAAATTATGCGCCTTTGGCCTTTTTCAGGAAAAGATGGTGATCGTGGTAAGGATTTGGCTTGAGCACAAGGCTGGTGGCCCGAGTATATGGGCAGTATATTGGTCCGGTAGGTAGGATCGTGTGAATGTGTAAGCCTTTGGGCAAACTATCATGTTGTAACAAATCCTATCTTATACTTCAATAAAAATCCGGATCAATTATATTATGACTCTAATAATGACTCTAAAAACTCATGAATCTTAGAATAACTCTAATTTGGACTTAGTCTAAATAAAAGAACATAAATATGGACCTTAAGCTTGGAAATCCTTGGGTAATCCAAAAGGGAACAACCTCTTCGGACTGATAATCCGGGAAGAGGTGTTTCAGATCGGCTAGGTAAAATGATCATTCTAAACTGATCATTGGTGCTCCTTGAGTAAAGGCTTACAAATGAAGCATAATGCATGCATCACGCAGTTTGGGATACGACGGATTACTTGGAGGTTTTGTAGTAGCTCTTTCAGTCTCAAATGTTGTCACACTATTGGAAATAGAGCTAGCTTAACGTGGGTGTTGGATTCGGGTAATTCTGAACTCTAAATAAAAAGTTACGGGCGATTTAGTGCAAACATGTAAAGTAGCTCGGCTTGTTAAAATGATCATTCTAAACTGATCATTGGTGCTCATTGAGTAAAGGCTTATAAATGAAGAAAAATGCATGGCATAATACAGTTTGGGATACAATGGATTACTCAGAGGCTTTGTCGTGGCTCTTTCAGTCTCAAATGTTGCCACACTATTGAAAATTGAGCTAGCTTAACATGGGCAATGGATTCGTGTCATTTTGAACTCTAAATAAAAAGTTGGACGATTTAGTGCGAACATGTCAAGTTAATCGGCCGGTTAAAATGATCATTCTAACCTGATCATTAATGCTCCTTAAGTAAAGGCATATAAATGAAGCATAATGCATGACATCACGTATTTGGGATTCGTTGGATTACTTGGAGGTTTTTTCGTAACTCTTTCAGTCTCAAATGTTATCAAAATATGGAAAATGGTGCTATCTTAACATGGGCGTTGGAGTCTTGTCATTTTGAGCTCTAAATCAAAAGTTAAACACGATTTAGTGAGGACATCTCAAGTTGATTAGCTAGTCAAAATGATCATAATGCGTGGCATCACGCTGTTTAAAAAGTTTGGATTACCTGGAGGTTTTCTCGTAGCAATTTTGGTCTTAATATTTTTCACTGTTTAGAAATTGAGCTAGCTTAACGTGGGCGGTAGATTCGTATCATTTCGAACTCTAAATCAAAAGTTACAGACGATTTAATGCGGACTTGTCAAGTTGATTGGCCACTGATCGTTGTTGCTCCTTGAGTAAAGGGTTATAAATGAAGCATAATGGATGTCATCACGCAGTTTGGGATTCATTGGACTATCTGGAGGCTTTGTTGTAGCTCTTTTAGTCCAAAATATTGTCAAAATATAGAAAATTGAGTTATATTTCATGGGCATCAGATTCGTGACATTCTGAACTGTACGTCAAAATTTACATATGATTTGATGTGGACATGTCAAGTTGATCGGCCAGTTAAAATAATTATTCTAAATTGATCATTGGTGCTCCTTGACTAAAGGTTTATAAATGAAGCATAATGCATGCCATCATCCACTTTGAGATACATTGGATTACCTAGAGGCTTTGTCGTAGCTCTTTCAATCTCAAATTTTGTCACATTGTTGCAAATAGAGCTAGCTTAACGTGGGCGTTGGATTCATGTAATTCTGAACTCTAAATCAAAAGTTACGGGGGATTTAGTGCACACATGTAAAGTTGATCGGCCAGTTAAAATAATCATTCTAAACTGGTCATTGGTGCTCCTAGAGTAAATGCTTTTAAATGAAGCATTAGGCATGGTATCACGCAGTTTGGGATAAATTGGATTACTTGTAGGATTTTTCGTAACTCTTTTAGTCTCAAATGTTGTCACAATAAGGTAAATTGAGCTACCTGAACGTGGCATTGCATTTGTGTCATTCTGAACTCTAAATAAAAAGTTACCGACGATTTAGTGCATACATGTAAAGATGATCGGCCGGATAAAATGATCATTCGAAACTGATCATTTGTGCTCCTAGAGTAAAGGCTTATAAATGAACCATAATGCATGGCATCACACAGTTTGGGATACATGGGAATACTTGGAGGCTTTGTCGTAGATCTTTCAGTCTCAAATGTTGTAGCAATATTGAAAATTGAGCTAGTTTTACGTGGGTGTTGGATTCGTGTCATTCTGAACATTAAATCAAAAGTTACAGACGATTTAGTGCGAACATATCAAGTTAGTCGACCAGTTAAATTGATCATTCTAAACTGATCATTCATGCTCCTTAAGTAAAGGCATATAAATGTAGGATAATGCATGGCGTCACGTATTTTGGCATACATCTGATTAGTTGGAAGCTTTTTCATAACACTTTCAGCCTCAAATGTTGTCACAATATGGAAAATTGAGCTAACTTAACGTGGGCGTTGGACTCATGTCATTTTGACCTCTAAATCAAAAGTTAAAGACGATTAGTGTGGCAGGTCAAGTTGATCAGTTAGTTAAAATGATTATTCTAAAATGAGCATTGGTGCTCCTTGACTAAAGGCTTATAAATGAAGTGTAATGCATGGCATCACGTAGTTTGGGATACAGCGGATTACTTGGACGCTTTGTCATAGATCTTTCAGTGTCAAATGTTGTAACAATATAGAAAATTGAGCAAGCTTAATGTGGGCGTTGGATTTTTGTATTTCTGAACTCTAAATACAAAGGTACAGACGATTTAGTGCGGACAAGTCAAGTTGATCGGCAAGTTAAAATAATCATTCTAAACTGATCACTGGTGCTCCTTAAGTAAAGGCTTATAAATGAACCATAATGCATGGTATCACACAGTTTGGGATAGATTGGATTACTTAGAGGATTTGTCGTAGATATTTCAGATTTAGATTTTTTTCACAATATTAAAAATTGAGATAGCTTAACGTGGGCATTGGATTTGTGTCATTTTGAACTCTAAATCATAAATTACGGATAATTTAGTGCGGATATGTCATGTTGATGGGCCACTGATCATTGTTGCTCCTTGAGTTAAGGGTTATAAATGAAGCATAATGGATGGCATCACGTAGTTTGGGATACATTGGATTATTTGGAGGCTTTGTCGTAGCTCTTCCAGTCTCAAATACTGTCAATATTTAGAAAATTATGCTAGCTTACATGGGCATTAGATTCTTGTCATTCTAAACTGTAAATCAAAATTTATAGCTAATTTAGTGTGGATAAGTCAAGTTGATCGACTAGTTAAAATGATCATTCTAAACTGATCATTGGTGCTCAACTAAAAGCTTATCATTTAAGAATAATACAAGGATATTGCAGTTTGAGATACGTTGGATTACTTGGAAGCTTTATCGTAGCTCTTTCAATCTCAAATGTTGTCACAATGTTGGAAATTGAGCTAGATTAACGTGGGCGTTGGATTCATGTAATTCTGAACTCTAAATCAAAAAGTTATGGGCGATTTAGTGCAGGCATATAAAGTTGATCGGCAAGTTAAAATGATCATTCTAAACTGATCATTGGTGCTCCTTGAGTAACAGCTTATAAATGAAACATAATGCATAGCATAATGCAGTCTGGGATACATTGGATTACTTGGAGGCTTTGTCATAGCTCTTTCAGTCTCAAATGTGGTCACACTGTTAAAAATTGAGCTAGCTTAACAAGAGCGCTTGGATTCGTGTCACTCTGAACTCTAAATCAAAAGTTACAGCCGATTTAGTGCAGACATGTGAGTTGATCAGCAAATTAAAATGATCATTCTAAACTGATCATTGGTGCTCTTAGAGTAAAGAATTATAAATGAAACATTATGCATGGCATCACATAGTTTTGGATACAATGGATTACTTGGAGGATTTTTCGTAGCTCTTTTAGTCTTAAATATTGTCAAAATGTGGAAAATTGAGCTAGTTTAACGTTGGCGTTGGATTTGTGTCATTCTAAACTCTAAATCACATGTTACGGCCGATTTAGTGCAGACATGTAAAAATGATCGGCCAGTTAAAATGATCATTCTAAACTGATTATTGGTGCTCCTATAGTAAGGGCTTATAAATGAAGCATAATGCATGACATCACGCAGTTTGGGATATATTGGATTACTTGGAGGCATTGTCGTAGATCTTTCAGTATCAAATGTTGTAACAATGTAGGAATATAGCTAGCTTAACGTGGGCGTTGGATTCGTGTCATTTTGAACTTTAAATCAAGAGTTCAAGATGGTTTAGTGCGAACATGTCAAGTTAATCGACCAGTTAAGAAATATAAATGTATCATAATGTATGGCATCACGTATTTTGGCATACATTGGATTACTCTGAGACTTTTTCGTAACACTTTCAGTCTCAAATGTTGTCATAGTATGGAAAATTGAGTTATCTTAACGTCGACGTTGTACGCATGTCATTTTGAGCTCTAAATCAAAAGCTAAACATCAACTTTTCCGACGGCATTTCCGACGGACATAAAGCCATTAGAATTTTCGAACGACATGATGACGGGTTTCCAACGGATTACCGAGGTACCTCGGGTTGTCGGGGATCCGTCGGTAATTCCCGACGGCTGCACGTCCGTTGGGAAATAGATGGTAAAAACTGACGGTACACCATCGGTTTTCCGATGAAACCTTTATCATCGGGATCTTCTCTTGAAGCCGTCGCAAATTTCCGACGAAACTAGGACCGTCGGTTTTTTTCCAACACCTTCCCGACGGCTTGTTGTTTTATAATCCATCGGGAATCCCTCGGAAACATACCGATCGGATAACCTCGATTTTTGTCGGACAGCCGTAGGAAATAGCTGACCATTGTCGGAGTCCGTCGGAATTTGAAGAATAATCTTGAAAAATTTGTGATTATCCAGTGCTGGTCGCGAACCATCGGAAATCTGTCGGAAAAGTTAGCAAAAATCGATTCACAATTTGTGATTATCCGATTGTGGTCGGAAACCATCGAAAATCCGTCAGAAATTAGAATATTCTTAAGAATAATCTGTTTAAAATTTGTGAATATGTGTTAAAAATGCGTAATATTCTATTAAAAATTTGTAATATTCTGTTAAAAATTCGTAATAATCTCTTAAAAATTCGTGATAATCTCTTGTTTTCAATATAAATATACTATGATCATTCACAATTTCTATAGAACAAATAATCTTAAAAAATGTGTTCTTCGGGTTCTTATGATTATTTTTAATCGTGGATGGATAAACCTCGTTATGATTCAACAACGGGGGAATTGACTAATAAATTTGCGCAAGGTGTTGAAAAGTTCAAGACATTTGCATCAAACAATATCATGACATCGGAATACGGTAAAATGCATTGTCCGTGTATTAAATGTTAAAATCATAGATTAATCTCTGTTAGAGAAGTACGTAATCATTTGTATAGGACTGGATTTATGCCGGGTTACAAAATTTGGTATTTACATGGAGAAACTGATGAAACGACGCAATATTATGGTAGTACTTGAAATAGGTAAGATAATACTAATGTTAGGCTAGAGGAACCTGCATCAGAAGTTGATATAAACGGAGGTACTGTTCAAATGGTGAATGATGCATTTCGTGAACAAAGATCATCGTACATTGAAGATATGAGTAGAATAGAGGAACCTAATTTGGAAGCCCGGAAATTTTTTGATATGTTAGATGCATCCAAGCAGCCTTTGTATAAAGGATGTAGAGATGGATTATCGCCTTTATCTGTTGCAAGCAGGTTGATGACGATAAAGACGGATTTCAGCTTGGCTGAAGATTGTGTGAATGCGATAGCTGATTTTGTTAGAGATATATTACATGAAGATAATATTGCACCTGCTTCATATTACGAGGTTCAAAAACTTGAAGCTAGTATTGGATTGCCATATCAAATGATCGATGTATGTATTGACAACTACATGATCTATTGGAGAAATGATGAAAACCGCATGAAGTGCCGATTTTGTCACAAACCTCGATTTCAAGAGACAAGCGGCAGAGTACCTATTCCACATAAACAGATGTGGTATTTTTCATTAACAAAGAGGTTAAAGAGGTTATATTAATCTGAACACACAACAAAACCTATGAGATAGCATGCAGAACATAATTCGAATGGAGAAATTGGGCATCCCTCGGATGCAGAAGCATGGAAACATTTTCAACCGGTTTATCCTAATTTTGCATATGAGCCTAGAAACGTATACCTTGGGTTATCTACATATGGATTCAACCCTTTTGGGAAGCATGGGAGGCAATACTCGTTCTGGCCAGTTATCGTTACACCTTATAATTTGCCTCCTTATTTGTGGATGAAACGAGAGTTTTTGTTTCTAACAATTCTCATCCCCGGCCTAGAGCATCCTAAGCGATCGCTTGATATTTTCTTGTAGACACTAATTCATGAGTTAAAAATATTGTGGAAAAATGGTGTCGAAGCATTCGATGTTTCCAACCAACAGAACTTCTTGATGCGAGCAGTACTTATGTGGACGATAAGTGATTTTCCAACATATGGTATGTTATCAGGATGGTCGACGCATGGAAGATTAGCATGCCCATATTGTCAAGATAATACTGATGCGTTCCAACTGAAACACGGACGAAAGACTAGTTGGTTCGATTGTCATCGTCGATTTCTACCACAAGATCATCCATATCTCCGGAGCACGACATTGTTTTGGAAAACAAAAAAATTTTTGATGCTCCACCTCCTATTCTTGATGGGAATTATATAATGACTCAACTTAGAGATATTAGTGCTGAGAGAACGGCTTCATGTGGAGGTAACGGATATTACCATGTTGATGTTTGTGGCGAATACCATAATTGGCACAAGAAGAGCATTTTTTAGGATTTACCATATTGGAAGGACCATTTGTTGCGCCATAATCTAGATGTTATGCACATTGAGAAGAAGTTTTTCGACAACATAATGAATACCGTTCTAAATGTATAAAGAAAAACGAAAGATAATTTGAAAGCTAGATTGGATTTGCCGGATATTTGTTCTCGGGAGGAACTACATGTAATGTCAAATGGAAAATCATTGTCTCCCGCATTTTGGTTAGATGCGCATGCAAAAGATGAATTCTTTGACTGGATTAAGCATAATATCAAATTTCCAGATGGATACACATCTAATCTTCGTAATTGTGTCGATACTATTGAAGGTAAATTTTCAGAGATGAAAAGTCATGATTGTCATGTTGTCATGCAAAGACTATTCCCATTTGCCTTTAGCGATATGCTGCCTAAAAACGTCCACGGAGCAATTGCAGATATGTTTACATTATTTTATATATAAATAATCATAATTTCATATATTATATGATATTAAAGTATTTTTTATGTAGGGAATGGTGCTTTTTCGAGATTTATGTACAAGATCACTTACTACAGACGATATCCGAAATTTGGAAGAAAAAAATACCGGTTCTCATTTGTAATTTGTAACCTAGAGAAAATATTTCCACCAGGATTTTTTGATGTTATGGAGCATCTTCCTATTCACCTCCCTAGAGAATCAGCGTTTGGAGGACCTGTTCAGTACCAATGGATGTATCCTTTTGACATATATATGTTCCACCTAAAAAAAAAATTAAAAAATCTTGACAGCGTTGAAGGTTCAATCGTCACACAAAGTATTAATGAAGAAACATCTAACTTTGCCAGCTACTATTTTTGATCTCAAGTGCAAACAAAAAATAGACGACCTGCACGACATGATGATGGAGGAGAAAAACCAAACTATCCAGTGTATGTGCCAGAAATATTTGCACAAAGTGGACGTTTAACTGGATAAGGGAAGATGCGACACCTATCAGAGGAGGAACACAATCACTTGCATTTGTATATTTTGACAAATTGCGATGACGTTTTGGAATATGAAAGGTACATTCAATTAAATTTTGTTTTTAGTTGTTGTTATAATTTATTGTTAATTATTTTTTTCATAATTAATAGGATATACATAGAACAAATATGTGTTCATTATTCAGATTACAATGAGAATGAGTTGGTCGAACTTAAAAAATGCGAATTTGTAAAATGGTTGCATTTTTATGTTAGTGTTACCACAATTATATAATTTTCAATAATAGTTTACTATTTATATATATATATATAATATATATATATATATTTATAATTGACTACATTCAATTATTTTGTAGGTTACTTAAGGTCCTTCTACGAGGATAATGTTTCTCACGTGGTTAGTTGAGTTGGTCAGTGGTCCTACATTTACTGCTAAATCTTATCCAATGCACTGTACTCGTGGATATCCTTTTAAGAGTCATCGCGAAGGAAACTCACAAACAACTTGTAATTATGGTGTATCATCTCAATCGAGAGAAATTGTATACAACGGTGTTCTTCGTGAAATATTAGAAGTTCACTATCTAGGAATGATTGATTTGAGGTGTATTGTGTTCTATTGTGACTGGTATGACCCTGTCATGGGTCAACGTGAAGACGAATTTGGTGTTACATCTGTCCACTCTTGTAAACGACATTGAAAATATGATGCTTTTATACTTGCATCCCAAGCAGACCAGGTTTGTTACATTCGATATCCTCGTGTGAGGAACAAGCAAGATCCTTGGATTACAGTGACCTCAATACATCCTAGAGGAATGGTATGTGGTATTACCGAACAAGAACCTATGCAACAAAGCACAATTGGTAACTTAGGTTCAATAGACACTTCTGTTGAAGTTAATCTTGTTGTTGATGACACCACGAACGAAGATTACAACGTGTTTCAAGATTAAGAAGAAAAGATTAGTGAGTTTGACGACCAAAATTCAGCTAATTCAGAATATTCATCAGATTCAGATCAAATTTGTGATAATAATTTTTTTTCATCCTATAATTATGTAAAAATTATATTTTTCTCATAGTACTTCATTTCAGATTATTATAATTAGAATAAATTATAAAATAATTATAAATAATCGATTAGATCCAAAATAATTATACCATTTTCTTTATATTTTATTAGATCATATATAGACGATTATAGTTTGTGTAGTGAATCATATCTACACGTTGAGTTAAACAATTTAAATATATAGACCTTGATTTTTATACTTTAATTATACAGAAATATTTTTTTGAAATATTGAATCTGGCATCCGACAGATTTCCGACGGCCATCCGTCGGAAATCTGTCGGAAACCCGTCAAAACATATTTGCAATGTGGGCAGACTATTTGTCGATCATGCATGGTTTTTAAGGAGTCCGACGGATTTCCGACGGATTGCCAACGGATTTCCGATGGATTTACGCGGGAAACGTAATTAACATCGCGGGGTTTTGCAAAAATGTATTGGATTCTTGACAGAAATTGCCATCGGAAATATCGAATATAACCTACGACTTTTTCTTCTCTCCTCTCTCTCGCCGTTCCGTGTTACTCTCTTCATTTCTTTCGATCGCTGTTTCTCCTCATCGCCGTTTCTCCTCATCGCCGTTTCTCCTCATCGCCGTTTCTCCTCGTCGTCAACATGTAAGTCTGTTAGGATGAACGTTTTAGCTAAATGTTAAATGTTATAAGTTGGGTTTGTACAAACGTATGAATATTCCGAATCGGGTGGTTGCTTTTATCTGCATAGCCATCCTTGTGAGTGAATCAGTTGAAATATAGTGTATTGTCTGAATAGATGCTCCTCTGTTATATTGAAAAGAGTGTAAAGCCGCAAGAACCTGGCTTACTTTCTAAGGCAAAGGCTCAAACATCATCTGTTAATTTTGTCTTTCGTTTTATTTACAATTCAACCACTTGATAACCGTCAAAATATTGTTGAAAATATGGTGGCTAGTGAATCAAATTGTAGACTAGTCGCCCTAAGCCCTAAAACCCTATTCGTAAGAGAGATCCTCCCTGTTTATTATTTTCGTTGGTGGACATATTTAGGTGTTGGTGGACATATTTAGGTGTTGTGTTCCTGTTGTAATCCTGGATAAAGATCAAGTTTTCTCTGTGTGTATGTGTATAAGATAAGTTAAAGGCTGATTCAAAAATATGAGACATTATTGACTTAGAATTTTTGCATATGATTTTAAGAAGAATATATTAGTAAATAGTTCTCTTGAAATATGGTTCTTGAACAAAAGTTGTATCCCAAATTATTCCAGTAGTATTGATAGGTTGATGAGTGTTTTTATAGCAATAATAGTGGTAGATACTAATATACCGTCATATATGTTCTGTCATGAATTGTTTTTAAATCACTAAAAACAATAAATTATAAATTTAATAAATATTATAGGTTTATACGTATCTTTTCCGATTTTGGATAGTTTCGATTATTTTGGTATTATAAAAATATGTGATATGATCGGATATTTAAAATTTTGGATTTGTGTTCGATTTAGTAATTGTCACATTGTCCTCTTGCGGATTTTAAGCAGTATTTTAATAATAATTTTAGCAATACAAATTACTTTTATTACAAAAATATCATAAACATTCAAAATTATAGGTTTATATCTAGTATTTAAAATATGAATATTTCGAAAAGAAAATGCTAAATATTAGATTTCAATAAATTAATAAAATGACACAATTATAGGTCGTATCAAGATTACCAAAGACGTGGTGAGTCGTTTACTACGAGTTGTTTACCAACTCAAGTTCCAGAATCTGCAAATGATTCTTTCCGACCAATAACTATTGAAGAATTGGTTCAGCAGCCTGGTCGTTAACTTCTTACTTTTCTTGATCCGAGGCGTTAAGAAAATTCTACATGGTAAATTAAAATTTCTATAATTATTTTTACAATATTCTATAATTATATTTAAAATAATTATTATAACGCTATTCTAATAAAAATTCGTATGTTTGGTATTTCAAACAACGGAATAAATAAATATATATTAAAGATAATTCATTATCTTTTGAACAAACCATGTGGTTCTTTAAATATGGTTCTCTTGAAATATGGTTCTCTTGAAATATGGTTCTTGAACAAAAGTTGTGTCCCAAATTATTCCAGTAGTATTGATAGTTGGATGAGTGTTTTTATAGCAATAATAAAGGTAGATACGAATATACTGTCATATATGTTCTGTAATAAATTGTTTTTAAATCATTAAAAACTATAAATTATAAATTTAATAAATATTATAGGTTTGGACGTATCTTTTCCGATTTTGGATATTTTTTTGTTATTTTGTATTATAAAAATATGTGATAGATTTAGATATTTAAAATTTTTGATTCGTGTTCGATTTATTAATTGTCATATTCTTCTCTTGCGGACTTTAAGCAGTATTTTAATAATAATTTTAGCAATACAAATTACTTTTTTACAAAAATATCATAAACATTAAAAATTATAGATTTATATTTAGTATTTAAAATATAAATATTTCAAAAGAAAATGCTAAATATTAGATTTAAATAGATTGATAAAATGTCACAATTATAGGTCGTATCAAGATTAACAAAGATATGGTGAGTCGTCTACTCCGAGTTGCTTACCAACTCAAGTACCAGAATTTGCAAATGATTCTTTCTGATCAATGACTATTGAAGAATTGGTTCAGCAGGCTGGTCGCGAACTTCTTATTTTTTTGATCCGACTCGTCAAGGAAATTCTACATGGTAAATTAAATTTTCTATAATTATATTTAAAATAATTATTTTTACGATATTTTATAATTATATTTAAGATAATTATTATAACGCTATTCTAATAAAAATTCGTAGGTTTGGTATTTCAAACTACGGAATAAGCAAATCTATATTAAAGATGCTTCATTCTCTTTTGAACAAACCATATACCAAATTTAGAGATATTCCGTACGAGGAACGTAAGATTTGGTTCAGTATGTTTGCGGTACATTATTTAAATTTTAAATATATAATTGTTTTAAATAGTTTTTAATAATATTTTTTAATAATATATAAGTAAATTTCGCAGCAAGAATTTACATGAGATCCCATGAACACGAAATTGGTGGAAGAAGCTTTCGAAAAAGAGGCTGCATTACAATTTTCCCGCCACATGAACGAGTGGAAACAAAAATGGAAAAAAGGAAAAGATAAACCAAGAGGGTTGAATGAGTCAGTTTGGAACGACTTTATTCGTTATTGGGAATCTTCCAGCGCTAAAGTCATCTCGAGAACTAATTTGGGAAACTGGAAGAGCGACCGAGGAGGCAAAGGTATTTATATTCACAATGTCGGATCGACTAATTTTTTGAGACGAGTCGATCAATACGTAAATTAATTATTATATTAATTATATTTATTATTATTTAAAATTTTAAAATTATTAATTTAGAATTTTTTTACTTTTAGGCACAAGAAATTTGAGCGTCTCCAGATCACTTGCAACTTCTCAAGGCCGTCCACACAAAAAAAAAACTGGTCGTATCCAATATGGTCTCGTTAGTGAGATCATCGAAAAAGTAAAAAGGAAAAAAGTAATATTTTAACCCAGTAGTCTCAAGTTGGTTCTTCATCTTTAGTCGGCGAATTGCCTCGTTCTGAGATTAACCGTCTCGTTCTTGATGTAAGTTTCATTTTTTTAAAATATATAATTAATATTATAATAATTTTCAATAAATTTTCTAATAATATTTTTTCTTTATACAAGAAGTACCATTTTTTAAGGATCGTCATCCAGTACTTGAGAGAGTTTCAGATACCGGTGGCACAATATCTGCACCTAGAAACGAGCAGAATGAATAGGTAAAAGAAGAAATGGCGGCTATGAAAATAGAGATGAATAATCTCAAAAGCATTGTATAAATGATGAGAAATAAGTTGTCTAATGACTTTTTTCTCTTCCTTCTCCTCTAGCACCTCCGTTGTAATTTGTATTTTAAAACAATTGTTTAATATTTTATTTATAATTAGAATATTATTTTTATTAATTATATGATTATTTTTAACATATGTAAAAAATTAATTTAATTTAATATAAATTAAATATAGAAAAATAAAAAAATTATTTTTTTTAATATTTTTAATATTTATATTTTAAAAATAAAATTTTATTTTTTTAATATTTATATTTTAAAAATATTTATTTAAATATTTTTAAAATATCAATAGTAAAAAAATAAAATTTTAATTTTTTCAATTAGTTGGTTTTTTCCGACGGATGCTGTCGTCGGGCATTTCCGACGGACGCTTCCTTTGGAAACGTGTCACCTATCTCCCGACGAGAATAAACCATCGGGAAATATCATTGGATCAAACTCCCGACAGCAACAGTCATCGGAAACCATTCCTCAAAAATTCATCGTAATTCTCGATGGAGTTTCCATTGAAAATCCATCGGTTCCGATGGCTATGGACCATCGAATATCCGTCGGCATTTTTCGACGGACAACTTCCATCAAAAATCCGTCGGAAATTTCCGACGGCAAAATTAATCGCCAAGCCGTCGGAAATTCACGATAAGTTCCTGATGGTAATTAATTTCTGACAAAATAGTCTCGAGGGACCATGTTTATCGGAAAGGAGACGGGAATCGGTATTACCAACGTTTTTCCGACGAAAATGGCCGTCGGGAATGTGCTATTTTCTTGTAGTGAAAGACGAATTTGTGTGGACAGGTCAAGTTGATCAATTAGTTAAAATGATCATTCTAAACTGATCATTGTTGCTCCTTGACTACAGGCTTATAAATGAAGCATAATGCATGACATCACGCAGTTTGGGATACTGATACGAGCATGGAAAGCACACAAAAGGAGAAGCTCATGGCTAGGAATGAATCAGTGGAACATGAAGAAGCTCTTGCACTACCAGCTGGACCATTAATCCGAGCCAAGGCCAAGAAACTCAAAGAGGCAATCAGCAGCATGCTCAACAAAGAGAATGCACAACAAATTCACTTGAGCTTGAATGGAGAAGTGCCTAAAAACACTTTGATTTTAGTACAAGCTCAAGACAGCATACAAATGGGAATGTGATCCATTTGTACTCTTTTTCCCTTATCCAAGTTTTCTCCCATTGGGTTTTCTTGGTAAGGTTTTTAATGAGGCAAATGAATCATATTACAACCAGCCCATTTTGTTGTTTAAAATCAAAAGGAGTTCAATTAAAAATGCTCAAAATTGGCGTCATAAAAGGGGGAGGAAAGTGTCTACATTCATAGTCAAAATAAGAGTTAATGAAGTCAAGGTCTTTGGTCAAGTTCTTTGGTCAAGTCTTCCCTTGTAATTGTAACCAATTTAATGTTGTAGGCTCCTCATATTATGTCCCTTTATAGAATAAATAGGGGCTTTCAGTTGTAAACTTGATCATTCAACTTTTCAAATAAAAACAGCTTCTTTTCTTAAGATTGAGAGTGATTCTCTTCTTAATCTGATTGTTGGTGTGTAATATCCTTCAGTCAACATTTAGTAGTCTTAGTGTGTAATATCTAAGCTACTATCTTAGGTAAATCGGTAGTCTTTCCGCAGCTACTGTGTGACCCTTCAATCCACAATCTTTGAACAGATTGAATTTCGATTCATTCTGTTGCAAAGCCTATCTCAACCGCATCCAGAAGTGCATTCCTTGGGAGGTTTGCATCATTTGGTATCAGAGCACACTTCTGATCGGTTATCCCTATCTCTCATCTCTATATCTCTCCATTTCCATCTGCTTAGATTGCATAAGCTTGTGTGTATTGATTTGCATCAGTTGATTAATCGAAAAAAAAACCTATTCATATAATTGCATTGTTGTTTTTAGCCAATATTACATCAGTTTATCACATTAAAATCGACCCCAACCCATTGCATTTTCAGATTAGAAAATAACACACTCGCAACTCTTCATCTTCCATCAAATTTTTTTTTTCAGAACAGGTATTTTTAACATATTTGTTAAGTGCATTTGTAGCTATGTCAGGAGGAAATCAAATTTCAGAAGCACCAAACTTGTTAATGGAGGCTCTAGTAGCAGAAATGAAGAAAGCATTACAAATAGAGCTGGAAGCCATTCACTTGCGGCTTGATGATGTTCAGAACAATAGTAACACTGAAGGAGGCCCAAGGAGAACTAGGAATCCCTTAAGACGTGGCCAAAATGAAGAAACAGAATCCTATTATAGCCGTGGCAGTGAAGGAAGTAGGAGAACCCAAAGGAGGCCTAGGCGTGTAAGAGAAGAAAGGGGTCAGCCTAATGACACCTTAGGAGGTCTTAAACTTAAGATACCATCATTCTATGGCAAAAATGATCCAGACACTTACCTGGAATGGGAGAAGAAGATCAAGTTGGTGTTTGATTGTCAACACTATTCCGAGCTCAACAAGGTCCGCGTAGCTGCTATTGAGTTTTATGAGTATGCACTCAGCTGGTGGGATCAATTGGTGACTTCCAGAAGACGTAATGGTGAGTATCCAGTAGAAACATGGGATGAGATGAAAGCCATAATGAGGAAAAGGTTTGTGCTCAGCCATTACCACCGTGAGCTTCACCAAAAGCTAAGGAGACTCAATCAAGGAAGCCGAAGTGTTGAGGACTATTACCAGGAGTTGGAAACCCTCATGATCAGGGCAGACATTTCAGAAGATAGAGAAGCTACTATGGCAAGATTTTTAGGAGGACTTAACCGTGACATTCAAGAAAGAATGGAGCTGGAACATTATGTGGAGCTAGAGGAAATGTTGCACAAAGCTATACTGGTAGAACATCAGCTAAAAAGAAAAAGTTATACTAGGCCAAGCTATGGAGCAGCTAACAATAAGCCTAGCTACCAAAGGGAAGGAAAACAGATTGCTAAAGTTGATTCCAAACCTTCAACAACCACTCAAGACGTCAAGGGAAAATCTGAAGCTACTACATCTACTAGAACAAGATATGTGAAGTGTTTCAAATGCCAAGGAAGAGGGCATTATGCGAATGAATGCACCAACAAGAAGATCATGATTCTGTTGGATAATGGTGAAATAGAATCCGAGGAAGAAGAAGTCTTTTCTGATTCTTCAGAAGAGCATCTTGAACCTCCTATGGCAGGAGAATTATTGGTAACAAGAAGAACCCTAAGCGTACAAAACAAAACCAAAGAACATGAGCAAAGGGAGAACCTGTTTCACTCAAGATGTCGCGTCCAAGGAAAGGTTTGCAGCATCATTATTGATGGAGGCAGCTGCACTAATGTGGCTAGTGAAACTATGGTAAACAAGTTAGGTCTGGAAGTGTTCAAGCACCCAAAGCCGTATAAGCTGCAATGGCTTAATGAGTGTGGCAAAATGAAGGTAAGCAGCCAAGTCAAGGTACCTATAACCATTGGAAAGTACCAAGATGAGATCCTTTGTGATGCTTTACCAATGGAGGCTGGCCACATTCTGCTTGGAAGACCATGGCAATTTGATCGAAAGGTCATTCGTGATGGTTACACCAACCAACACTCGTTTGAACACAAAGGTAAGAAGATCACACTTGTTCCTATTACACCACAGGAGGTGTACCAAGATCAGCTCGTGTTGGAGCAAAGGAAAACAGCTGGAACTTCAAAAGAAACCATAAGCACCAAAAGTGACAGAGGCTGTGAGAACAAGAACAAAAAGCACTCAAGTTTCTTTGTGAGAACTGGTTGAGTTAAGAAGGCTCTCTTATCACAGCAACATGTTCTTTTGTTTATCTATAAGGAAGCTCTCATGAGCTTAACTAACATTGCACCGGTATTACCGAGTGAAGTGACTTCTATTTTGCAGGATTATGAAGCTGTCTTTCCAGAAGACAATCCAAAGGGGCTACCACCCATCAGAGGCATTGAACATCAGATTGATTTTGTACCTGGAGCCTCACTACCAAATAGACCAGCTTATAGAACCAACCCCGTTGAGACTAAGGAGCTGCAAAGACAAGTTAATGAGCTAATGGAGAAGGGCTACATCAGGGAGAGCATGAGTCCTTGTGCTGTGCCAGTTCTACTTGTGCCAAAGAAAGATGGCAGCTGGCGCATGTGCGTTGATTGTAGAGCAATCAACAACATTACGGTAAAGTATCGCCATCCAATCCCTAGGTTAGATGACATGCTTGATGAATTGCATGGTTCCAGAATCTTTTCTAAGATAGATCTTAAGAGTGGATACCATCAAATGCGCATGAAGGAAGGGGATGAATGGAAAACTGCATTTAAAACTAAGCATGGATTATATGAATGGTTAGTCATGCCATTTGGGTTAACAAATGCACCTAGTACTTTCATGAGGTTGATGAATCATGTTCTTAGAGCATTCATAGGAGTCTTTGTTGTGGTATACTTTGATGACATCTTAATCTACAGCAAGAATCTAGAAGAGCATGCTAGTCATTTGACATTGGTTCTAAGCGTTCTTAGAAAAGAAAAACTATATGCCAATCTTAAGAAATTCACTTTTGTACAGATAACATTGTGTTCCTAGGCTTTGTTATAAGTGCAGATGGTATTAAGGTTGATGAGGAGAAGGTCAAAGCTATTAAGGAATGGCCAAGTCCAAAAACAGTAGGAGAAGTGAGAAGTTTCCATGGGCTAGCTGGCTTCTATAGACGCTTTGTCAAGGATTTTAGCACTATTGCTGCCCCACTTACGGAAGTAATCAAGAAAGACGTAGGATTCAAATGGGGACAAGCTCAAGAAAGCTCATTCCAAGCTTTGAAAGAAAAGCTTACACATGCACCTCTTCTATCTTTACCTGATTTTCTTAAAACCTTTGAGATAGAATGTGATGCTTCTGGTATAGGTATTGGAGCTGTTTTGATGCAGGATAAGAAACCTATAGCCTATTTCAGTGAGAAGCTTGGAGGAGCCACTCTCAACTATCCAACCTACGACAAGGAATTGTACGCCTTGGTCCGTGCTTTGCAAACTTGGCAACACTACTTGTGGCCTAAGGAGTTCGTGATTCACACTGATCATGAGTCACTCAAGCACTTAAAGGGCCAACAGAAGCTGAACAAAAGGCATGCAGGGTGGGTTGAGTTCATAGAAACATTTCCGTATGTCATTAAATACAAACAAGGTAAAGAGAATGTTGTGGCAGACTCATTGTCACGGAGGTATGCCTTAATCTCTACTCTTGATGCTAAGTTGTTAGGTTTTGAACAGCTTAAAGAGCTATATGAAAGTGATCCTGAATTTAAAGATGTATACATTGCTAGCAAAAAGTTTGCTTCTGGAAAATACTATCGGCATGAAGGATTCCTATTTTATGATAATAGATTATGTGTGCCTAACTGTTCTATTCGAGACTTGCTAGTTAGGGAAGCTCATGGAGGTGGACTGATGGGGCATTTTGGAGTTGCCAAAACACTTAAGGTCATGCAAGATCATTTCCATTGGCCACACATGAAGAGAGATGTAGAAAGAATCTGTGCAAGGTGTGTTACATGCAAACAGGCTAAGTCTAAGGTTCAACCCCACGGTTTGTACACTCCCTTACCCATTCCTACTCATCCATGGATTGACATATCAATGGACTTTGTGGTTGGTTTGCCTAGAACTAAGACAGGAAAGGATTCTATCTTTGTTGTGGTTGATAGATTCTCTAAGATGGCTCATTTTATAGCATGTCACAAGACTGATGATGCATTGCATATAGCCAATCTGTTCTTTAAAGAAGTAGTTCGCTTACATGGAATGCCTAGGACCATAGTTTCTGATAGAGACACTAAGTTCTTGAGTTACTTTTGGAAAACTCTTTGGTCTAAGTTAGGAACTAAGTTGGTATTCTCTACAACATGTCACCCACAAACGGATGGTCAAACTGAAGTAGTTAATAGAACCTTATCTACTTTATTGCGTGCATTAATCAAACGAAATCTTAGAACATGGGAAGAATGTTTACCACATGCTGAATTTGCATATAACCATTCTGTACATTCTACTTCTAAGTATTCTCCTTTTCAAATTGTGTATGGTTTCAATCCTTTATCTCCTTTGGATCTAACCCCTTTGCCTTTAAGTGAAAGTGCTAGTATTGATGGAAAAAGAAAAGCTGAGATTGTTAAACAGATCCATGAGAATGCAAGGAAGAATATTGAGGCCAGAACCCAACAATATGCAAGAAAGGCCAACAAAGGAAGACGTGAAATGGTATTTGAGGTGGGAGACCTCGTGTGGGTTCACTTGAGGAAAGAAAGATTTCCAGCTGAAAGGAAATCCAAACTATGCCCAGAATTGATGGACCTTTCAAGATAGTTCAGAAGATCAGCAACAACGCTTACCAAATTGATCTTCAAGGTAAGTATAATGTGAGTTCAAGCTTCAATGTTTCTGATCTTGTGCCTTTCATTGCAGATGAACCAGATTTGAGGTCAAATCCTTTTCAAGAGGAGGGGGATGATACGAGCATGGAAAGCACACAAAAGGAGAAGCTCATGGCTACGAATGAACCAGTGGAACATGAAGAAGCTCTTGCACTACCAGCTGGACCATTAACCTGAGCCAAGGCCAAGAAACCCAAAGAGGCAATCAGCACCATGCTCAACAAGGAGAATTCACAACAAATTCACTTGAGCTTGAATGGAGAAGTGCCTAAAATCACTCTGATTTTAGGACAAGCTCAAGACATCATACAAATGGGTATGTGATTCATTTGTACTCTTTTTCCCTTATCCAAGTTTTCTCCCATTGGGTTTTCTTGGAAAGTTTTTTAATGAGGCAAATGAATCACACTACAACCAGCCCAAATTTTTGCTTAAACTCAAAAGGAGTTCACTTAAAAAAAGGCCGAAATTGGCGTCATGAAGATGGGGGGGGGAGTGGGCGGGGGGAAGTGTTTACATTCATAGTCAAAATAAGAGTTAATGAAGTCAAGGTCTTTGGTCAAGTTTTCCCTTGTAATTGTAACCATTTTAATGTTGTAGGCTCCTCATATTACGCCTCCTTACTGTATAATAGGGGCTTTTTGTTGTAAACTTGATCCTTCAACTTTTAAAATAAAAACAACTTCTTTTCTTATGTTTGAGAGTGATTCTCTTCTTAATCTGATTGTTGGTGTGTAACATCCTTCAGTCAACGTTTAGTAGCCTTAGTGTGCAATATCTAAGCTACTATCTTAGGTAAATCAGTAGTCTTTCTGCAGCTACTGTGTGACCCTTCAATCCACAACCTTTAAAAAGATTGAATTTCGATTCATTTTGTTGCAAAGTCTATCTCAACTGCATCCAGAAGTGCATTCCTTGGGAGGTTCGCATCAATTGGTATCAGAGCACACTTCTAATCGGTTATCCCTATCCCTAATCTCTCTATCTCTCCATTTCTATCTGGTTAAATTGCATCAGCTTGCGTATCAATTTGCATCAGTTTCTTAATCAAAAATAAACCTATTCATATCATTTCATTGTTGTTTTTATCCAATATTGCATCATTTCATCACATCAAAATCGAGCCTAACCCATTGCATTCATAGTCAAAATAAGAGTTAATGAAGTCAAAAACTTTGGTCAAGGTATTTGGTCAAGTCTTCCCTTATAATTGTAACCAATTTAATGTTGTAGGCTCCTCATATTACCCCTCCTTACTGTATAATAGGGGCTTTCAGTTGTAAACTTGATCATTCAACTTTTAAAATAAAAACAGCTTCTTTTCTTAAGTTTGAGAGTGATTCTCTTCTTAATCTGATTGTTGGTGTGTAATATCCTTCAGTCAACATTTAGTAGCCTTAGTGTGTAATATCTAAGCTACTATCACAGGTAAATCAGTATTCTTTCCGCAGCTACTGTGTGACCCTTCAATCCACAATCGTTGAACAGATTGAATTTCAATTCATCCTGTTGCAAAGCCTATCTCAACCGTATCCCGAAGTGAATTCGTTGGGAGGTTTGTATCATTCATTAAAAATGATTTACAAATAAAGCATAATGCATTGTATCACGCAGTCTGGGATAGATTGGATTACTTTGAGGCATTGTCATAGCTATTTCAGTCTTAAGTTTTGTCACAATATAGAGAATTAAGGTAGCTTAACGTGAGCATTGGATTCATGTGGGCGTTGGATTCATGTCATTTTGATCTCTAAATCAAAAGATTAAGACAAATATCTCAAATTGATATTGTATTATTTTTTTAATTGTTATAAATGTTGATCTAATGGCTCTAGGGGGAAGTGTCTACATTCATAGTTAAAATAAGAGTTAATGAAGTCAAGGTCTTTGGTCAAGGTCTTTGGTCAAGTATTCACTTGTAATTGTAACCAATTTAATGTTGTAGGCTCCTCATATTACGCCTCCTTACTGTATAAATAGGGGCTTTCAATTGAAAACTTGATCATTCAACTTTTAAAATAAAAACTGCTTCTTTTCTTAAGTTTGAGAGTGATTCTCTTCTTAATCTGAATATTGGTGTGTAATATCCTTTAGTCAACATTTAGTAGCCTTAGAGTGTAAATCTAAGCTACTATCATAGGTAAATCAGTAGTCTTTCCGTAGCTACTGTGTGACCCTTCAATCCACAATCTTTGAGCAGATTGAACTTCGATTCATTCTGTTGCAAAGCCTATCTCAGTCGCATCCAGAAGTGCATTCCTTGGTAGGTTCCCATCATTCATTAAGAATGATTTACAAATAAAGCATAATGCATGGTATCATGCAGTTTGGGATAGATTGGATTACTTGGAGGCATTGTCGTAGCTATTTCAGTCTTAAGTTTTTTCAAAATATAGAGAATTAAGCTAGCTTAACGTGAGCATTGGATTCATGTAGGCGTTGGATTCATGTCATTCTGATCTCTAAATCATAAGATTAAGATGATTTAGTGCTGTCATGTCAAGTTGATCAACTAGTACAAATGCTGATTCTAAACTGATAATTATGCTCATTGAGGAAAGGTTTACAAATGAAGAATAATGCTTGGCATCATGCAGATTGGGATAGATTGGATTACTTGGAAGCTTTGTCCAAGCTATTTCGGTTTTAAATTTTGTCACAATATATAAATTTGAGCTAGCTTAACGTGGGTGTTGAATTTTTGTCATTTTGAACTCTAAATAAAAAGTTACAGACGATTTAGTGCGTATATGTAAAGTTGATCGGCCAGTTAAAATGATCTTCTAAAATGATCATTCAAAACTGATCATTAGTGCTCCTTGTGTAAAAGCTTATAAATGAAGCATAATGCATCGCGTCACGCAGTTTGGGTTACATTGGATTACTTGAAGGCTTTGTGGTAGATCTTTCAGTCTCAAATGTTGTCACAACATAGAAAATTGAGCTAGCTTAGCGTGGGTGTTGGATTCATGTAGGTGTTGGATTCATGTCATTTTGAGCTCTACATCAAAATATAAAGACGATTTAGTGCGACATGTCAAGTTGATAAGCTAGTCAAAATGATCATTCTAAACTGATCATTGGTGCTCATTGAGCAAATGTTTACAAATGAAGCATAATGCATGGCATCACGTAGTTTGGGATAGATTGGTTTACTTGAAGGCTTTGTGGTAGCTGTTTAGTCTCATATGTTGTCACAATATAAAAAATGGAGCTAGCTTAACGTGGGTGTTGGATTTGTGTCATTCTGTACTCTAAATCAAGTGTTACGTACGATTTAGTGTGGACATGTCAAGTGGATCGGCCAGTTAAAATGATCATTCAAACTAATAATTGGTGCTTCTGAGTAAAGGCTTATAAGCAGAATGCATGGCATCACGCAGTTTGGGATACATTGGATTACTTGAAGGCTTTGTGGTAGATCTTTTTGTCTCAAATGTTGTCACAATATAGAAAATTGAGCTAGATTAATATGGGTGTTGGGTTCATGCGTGCATTGGATTCCTGTCATTTTGAGCTCTTGAGCAAATTTTAAAGACGATTTACAGCGGACATGCAAGTTGATCAGCTAGTTAAAATGGTCATTCTAAACCTATCATTGGTGATGATTGAGGAAATGTTTACAAATGAAGCATATTGAATGGTATCACGCAGTTTGGGATAGATTGGATTACTTGAACTCTTTGTGGTAGCTTTTTCAGTTTCAAGTGTTTTCACAATATAAAAAATTGAGTTAGCTTAACGTGGATGTTGGATTCGTGTCATTCTGAACTCTAAATAAAAAGTTACAGAATAATTTGTGTGGACATGTCAAGTTGAACGGCCTGTTAAAATGATCATTCTAAACTGATCATTGGTGCCCCATGAGTAAAGGCTTATAAATTTAGCATAATGCATGGCATCATGCAGTTTGGGATACATTGGATTACATGAAGGCTTTGTGGTAGATCTTTCAGTCTCTTAAATGTTTTCACAATAAAGAAATTAAACTAGCTTAACATGGGTGTTGGA